>JAPEVW010000031.1:87500-207500 GCA_027921565.1 Artemia sinica | reverse complement strand
AGAAAATGACGTTTATAAAACGGCCTTTTCGACGACGGAATGTGGTTCTTATGAATATTTAAGAGTACCCTTCGGACTAAAAACTAGTTCAAATGCACTATGTAGACCTCTGCTACACTTAATACGAGGTATAGAAAATATTATCCATTTTTTGGATGATGTGATATGTGTAGGAGAAACCCAGAGGACCATTAAAATACATTAGCCAAAGTTTTTGAAAAATTAAGAGAGGGTAATCTAAAATTTAGACCTGAAAACGTAAATGTATTTCAATCCGAAATAAAATTCTTGGGAATGATAGTGACCCAAGGCCAAATATCACCGGACCCTGAGAAAATAAAATGTTTAGAAAATCTCAAACCTCCAAAAACTATAAAACAATTGCGAGCAATTATTGGTTTAACCAGTTATTTTAGGAAATTTATACGTAACTACGCACAAATTGCGAAACCCCTAACAGATCTAACTAAAGGGACCTCCCAAAATATTACCTGGTCGCAGGAAGCTCAAACTTCTTTGGACACTCTCAAGAAAGCACTTACTTCTGAACCAATATTATCGTTTGCCATACTTTGAAAAGGGACAATTTGTGGTTACCGCCGACGCCTCAGCTCTCGGCATCGGTGCAATCCTTTCCCAATTAATCCCCGTGGAAAAACTACCCCGAACCCCAACAGGAGCCCCCTCAGTATATAGAGAAAGTCATATGCTATTCAAGTAGAACTCTAACCAAAGGCGAAAGATGTTATTCAGCGACGCAATTGGAGTTACTATCTATAATTTACCATTTAGACAAATTTAGACATTATTTAGTAGGTCGAAAATTTAAGTTGCGTTCGGACCATAAAAGCTTATAGTACCTAAGCACATTCAAAAATCCAACTGGAATCTTAGCTAGATGGATAATGAAAATCCAAGATCTGGATTACGAATTTGAACATTTGACCGGTAAACAAAATGCCGCCTGTGATTACTTGAGTAGATACCCCGAAAATAACTCCTCAGATAACGTAAATAAAGAAATGAATGCCATTAATCCCAGTAAACGAAAACATAAGAAGAATAAACCTAAAATCCAAACCGAAGAAAACGAAATTACTCATAGCCCCTTATCCCTAGCTAACATTAAAAGAAACCAAGTTAATGATGAAATGTGTTTGACTCTCATTAGTTATTTTGTGAATTCCGATAATCTCCCCAATAAGTTCAAAGCCCTGAGAAGGGAAATACACAATTTTTATTACGATTTTGATGAAGAAATCCTTTGCAGGATAGTAACAGGCGAAACAAATAGAAATCAAACTTTAATAGTCCCAGTACTACCCAAAGGCTTAATAGTACCTGCCTTTGAATATTTCCATTCCGACATAGGTGGACACTTAGGAATAGCTAAAACCTTTCACAAGTTAAAACTATATTTTTATGTACCGTCGGCGTTAACAAAACTTATGGATTTCATAAATACATGTGAAGCATGTAATTTAAGGAAAAATCCCCAAACGTATCCTAATCCCCCGATAGGAAGAGTGCCAGTAGCAAGGTTTCCTTTCGATATCGTTTCAGTCGACTTATATGGTACTAGCGGAGGGTTACCTGTTTCTAACAGAGGTCATACTTGCGTTCTTTCAGTCATAGACCATTTTACCAGCTTCACTTTTGCCAAAGCATTGAAAAACCAAGTCGCATATGCCACTAGTAAAGCGTTAGCAAAAATATTTTTAAAATTTGGCGTTCCTGACAAGGTTATTAGTGATAACGGAAGCAACTTCGTTTCTAAAGTGAAAAAAATATAATGAGTTTTCTTAAAATAGAAAAATTATTAACCTATCCCCACCATCCCCAAGCAAATGGAAAAATTGAAAACAGGCACAAAATATTTTCCAATGTCTTGAGTATTTATACAAAAGACAACCGAAACGATTGGGATCAATATCTACCTTACTTAACCAATGTAATCAATACCGCTTATTCAGAAACGACTAAAGAAAGTCCATATTTTCTTTTGTTTGGACGCGATTTTAAAATACCTTATCAGAAAATTATAGAATCCAGACAGTATTACAATAACACAGAGGACTACAAGCAAGATTTTATAAATAGGATGAGGAAAACCTATAAAGTAGTTAGACAAGAATTAGAAAAATGTAAGATAAACCAAGAAATGAAAAACGAATCCAAAGTCAAAGGGAACATAAATTTTAAAGTAGGAGATTGTGCATACCTAAAAAACGAAGCAAAAGTAGAAGGCAAAAAACTTTCTAATAAATATTCAGGACCTTACAGGATAATCAAAAAATACGACAATGATTTTACTTTTAAAATGATAAACCCAGACAACGGAAGAACATATAAGGCACATGTTAGCCGTATAAAAGGAGCCAAGTACCCAGTTAGGTGGGCACCCAAACCCTCATCTTCAGATTCATCAAACGCGGAAAATGAGTTCCCTAAGTCAAGGCTAGCCGAATTAAAACCCTTTAATTTCAAACAAAACTATTTCGAAAACCATAGCAATGAGGAAAATTTTGAAGAATTTTTGGCCATGAAAAATCTAGTCATCCCTAAAGAAAACCCTTAATACCCATACCAGCAAGAACCCCAAAAGAGAAAGCTCATCATCAGAAAGCTCGGAGGAATTAGATTATACACTGTCCCCAAAGACCCAATTTTTCCCCGATAGAATTTAAACCCCATGTCCCCCCAAAAGATTTCCTGATGACATAGTATCCCCAGCAACCCCGATAGAAAGACCCCTATCGTTACAGGATGAATTAAAGAGAGCTATGGAAACCCCGGGTGCAAAAATAAGGAAGACTCCACCCAGGGATACAAATAAAGGAAATATAAAAAGTTTGAGAGAAGCCATGGACAGTATTATATACCCTATATAAACAAGGCAAAGTACCTTGCCTTGGACCCAGGAATACCCTGAAGATGAAAATTTAGGACAATATCACCACATAACAGTATCCAAAGTCAAACCTGAGGAATCAGCCTCATGGCAACAAACCTTGTTACAAAAAATACCCCACCCCCCAGAGGATATGGCATTCAAACAATGGAGACATTCTCCAAAAATATTTGACTCCTACCAGAGTTCCCAAGAATCTTTTAACTCCCCCGAAAGAGGATTTCAGCGCGAGGAAATGGAAAATAAACCCTCTACCTCAAAAGGACGCGAAAAATATGAAGCAAGGGCAGGTGATACCCCTAAATCGCAAAGGACCACTCCCGAAAGCCCCAATGATGAATCATCAGGAACTAGTTCTACTGAATCTGACGATGTATCAGCTACTGATGAGCCCCAAGATGCACAAAAACGAAAACCGGCTTCTGCCGCAGCTCATGCAAATGCGGCTAAAGTAAAAGGTCAAAAATTCTTATTGAAACAGTACAAGAAATTTGACCTAATCTCTATGGGAAAGCCAAAAAAGAGTAAAACGCCAGAAAGCAAACAGGAAGTTACAACCAAGTCTGGAAGAGTAAGTAAAAAACCAGATAAATGGAAATACGTCTAGGAATCAAGTACCCCAAAAACTTATAAAGTAATATTAAATTTAAATGAGTAGCTTGAAAAAACAACTTAAAAACAAAGGTATATGAATAAGACATTACAACGAAAGCTACCCATAAAAGGTCGAAAGAAGTTAATAGTTAATTTTTCCAGATAAACTGAATCCCGGATTGATAAAAAACCCTGAAGATAGAAGAAGAACAAGAATTGTTCAACCCCTCCTCCGAAATGAAAAAATACCTAGTGCCACCCCGTTACAGACAGAACAAATATGGATCAGCTATTTCAAATACGATCGAAACTTCTTGACGCCTCGGAACAATTGATAACAGAAAGATTGAAAGATTGAGAATATGATAGAAGCCACACTTAAATCTCTTAGTGAAGTTAAGGCATCCCAAGAAAAAATGAACAAGAAAATAAATGAGATTTTAGTAACTAAACAAATGGATAAATTAATTGAGACCCAGTTTATGGAAGTTAAGGAGCAGACCGCCAAAATACAGAATGAAATGGAATCAATAAGTGACGCCACGCTTGTTAAGGGATATAATTATCCCGACAAAATCCTCAAATTACAAGTATTATACGATAAAATGCAGGAAATTGGTAAAAAAGTACAAGATTATAGAAATAGTACTGTTCTATCTGCGACAATGGCGATACAAGAATTCCTGGCACCTCAACGAGCAAAGATCTTAGACTTACAACAAAAATACGACCACTTAAAAGCACAGAAAGAAATAATTAAACTGCAACAGGACAGCTTAGAGAAACAACTGAAGGAAAACCATGCCGAAATTACCAGAGAATTACAAAAACAAAGAGATTTCTGCTCAAACTTAGAGAAGATGGTGGCAACATATTTTACTGTTGAAATTGACCTACCCCTCAATCCTCATTAGGAAATTATTCTGGTTAACGGTTACAACGAAGGACCGTCACAACCCGTGTACTTTGCAATCCCAAACCAAGCCCACCCTTATCATATAAAACCCCAAGTGGAATATGTTCAACAAAATCCTCCAACGGACAATAACAAAACTGTGAGGACCCAATACCCCAACGCTCAAGTAGATGTTACGATTAGCCAAGACTCCTCAGAAGTCTCTGCACCACAGGGAACGCCCAAAACACAACCATCATCAGATGATACAGAAAATTAAGGAATATCAATCATGGGAATTAATTGAACACAAAAAAAGGAGGTAAAAATTCTTTTATCGTTTAAATGAAAAATTTTTTTTTCTACAAGTCTAATATAGCAAAGTGGGGGCACCTTATAGGATATAGCGTTTAGCGATAAGATATAACGAACAAACTTATATATCGAGCGCAAGCTCGTTAAACTAGACTAACTATATTTCTGCCGACCAGAATATAGTATTTCCCAAATTATAAAAAAAAATATATAATTATAGTATCATAGAAGAGAAAATGTAGTGGTCAGCCATCCTAGCTTCGCCTGTCCCGAGCAGCACCCGGAGTAGATAAACGTGAGGATCACTGGGGATCGCTTGGTAAGGCAATTGACCTCAGTGCACGAAGATCACTTCCGTGTGCAGGGTTCAATCGTGTATCAATGCATAACCCCAAACCACGATAATTCAAAAATTACTTTTAATTTCAATGAAGTATTCAAGTGCCGATCTGAGGAGCTTTCGGCGTATCGAACCTCGGAAGGCTTGATTATTTGTATTTGGATGTTTGATAAACTGAGAGTTCCTTCAGGATAGACTCTACCTCTTCTGAAATCAATTTTACGAGATATTTTATTCAAAAAGTCATGCCAACGACATAGTCAAACACAGAATTACAAAATGTATTAACCGTGTTCTATGATGGAGGTTTATCATA
The DNA here is from genome assembly GCA_027921565.1 of Artemia sinica. NCBI lineage: Eukaryota > Metazoa > Arthropoda > Branchiopoda > Anostraca > Artemiidae > Artemia > Artemia sinica. Next base: position 202,129 of record JAPEVW010000031.1, on the reverse strand, counting down.
ACAATGATGAGGATTTTACGTCCTTCATTGGACATATTTGGTATCTTTGATTAATACGGCATTAGAAATCTCGATTACACGTGTAGACGATAGTTCAAAGTATAACCCTATTCTAAAAATATTTCATTATAATTATTATTACTATGACAGAAAACATATAAAGTATAGTATTAGCTACTTAAATACTTAATAACCGCTTCGCACAGCAGAACTAAAAAAAAACTTTAATATTAAGATCAACAAAAATAATATTCTTTCAAAAAATATACTAGAGTAGTCCAAGTTTAATCGCAAGAAAAGATAACCGGAAATAACGACAACCCTAACTTGCTGTAAAAGTTACAAAATACCAGCCAACCTAAAATATTCACTCAGCAAAAAAAAAATATAAATATGCGAGTTGCTATCGCATTAATTATAACCAAGGTTTCTCAGTTGGGCAATTAGCGGTAATGTAATGATCAAACATTTATATATATATATATATATATATATATATATATATATATATATATATATATATATATATAATATATATATATATATATATATATATATATATATATATATATATATATATATATATATATATATATATATATATATATATATATATAATATATATATATATATATATATATATATATATATATATATATATATATATATATATATATACATATGATTTGCCTGCATATAGGCATATACTAATTAACCGAATCATAAATATATGGTTTCCGTCAATATAAATAACAGAAACAGGCCCGACTAATCTTTCAAAAATTGTCCATGTAAGCCTACAAAAAAAAATCTGTTCCAAAACATTCAAGTCTATATATGAACTGAAGATTTGGAAAAAATTAACTAATTGAAAATAGCTATAAATAAAATTGTGTCTTTTCTTGGTGACATAGGGGATATTTAATCCGAATGTAAGATATATAATTACGTGAAGATTAAAATATTAAAAATAAAACATCCATGATCAGCGAAAACAAAAAAAGGGTTTCTGAGGCTTTAAATAAATTCAATTATGTAAAGAAACCCTGCAAATCACTAAGAAGAAAAAAATTCTCTTTTCGCAATTTTTACTAAACTAATACCATTTCCTTTTAACGTTAAAATTATTTATGCAATTCAAGTGGCCCTATGTAAAAATGCTAATTCTTGGGAACCATTTCACGTCAATAACTTCGCTGCGCGATCCAAAAACTCACAAAAAAAAATAATGATAAATTGATAGACTTGTTTATGTGCTTCTAAGACAAAATCAAAATGCTTTCTCTCTTATGAAGTAAATACAAGCAATGCAGTTTGATTAACCCCGTGTACTGTGTCATATCCTAGTAATAGCTTTGTAATAAATAATCTATACCTCTAATTTTATTAAAGACAGTAGAGTGGTTTTAAAAAGAAAAAAAGAAGATAAGGATAAAACTAGAGTTATCAGGAACTTTGAACATGCGCTAGTGTAGAGAAAATGCGTACCTAAGGAGCAAAATATACATTAACGCTACAGATAACCCGTGAACCAGGCCGAGCCCTCCATTTCCAAACATATAAGAGTAACAAAATGACATAAAAAGAGCCTTAAAGAGTTTTACTTCCTAATCATCATAAATCCAAACCAGGCGAGCGCAACACAAACAACCCACGAACTCCAATACAGTCCAATAACTACGAAAGCTAAAATGACGAAATCTAGTCACCCCCCCCCCCCTACACCTGTGCTTTTTCATTTGTTTTTCCTCAAAAATGCACGTGCTAACCAATTAATACTAAAAAAATACCCTTAATACCGGTAGAAGGCACAGTTGTCACATTAAGGTTATTTATTTACCCCAACGTGCACCATGCGTGCTAGGTGGCCTCCACTCAAACTCAAAGAGTAGGAAATACGCTAGTTCTCCCTTAAATATTGATGCAAATTCTTTTCATTTCTTAGAAAAGGGTAACAAATCGTTATTATAGACAAAGAGTTCTTAATCAATCAGAACAACAAAGGCAGGCCTTACTATTCCTTCAAATCCTTCCTTATATTTAAAAATTCACAAACCAATTTTCCAAAATTGGGCTGGTTAAATTATGTCATTTTTTTTAACAAAAGAAGACCGTCTTTTTAACAATATCTTGTTATCATTATTAGTATTAATACTATAACTAATCATAAGACACGCAGTGTTCAATTGCTTAAATAATCCATAATCATTTCTCTCAGTAAACTCGAAAGAAAAAAAAAGGCAGACAAGGCAATCAAAAATATTCTTTTAAGGATAAAGATAAATTCAGCCGAATGAAAACCCTAACGATTGCCTTAGTCACCCCCCATAAATTAAATGGACAATTAACATTGTGGCTTTTCCTAAAATTCACACCTTTTACGTCAGGTGTTATTAATCTTGTTCATAGTTCGATTTTATTTTTACTAAACCAATACAACTTCCATCAATTTTAAAAATTACTTATGCAATTCAAGTTACCCTTTGTAAAGGGTTGATACGATAATAAATTAACGCCCATAACTTGAATGGTTCACCTAAACAAATTGTTCTCGCATTAGAACTACTTTCCCTTTTTGTTTTCCAATAAGAATAACTGACCTGTGTAGTATTTTGAGCTACCTTAATACCTTTAATGAGAAGTCTATTCGATGAAAACAAATATGATAGAAATAATTAACTAACTGCGCTAAAACGTTCGTCAAATACAAAAAAACACCAACTTCACCAATAAGATACAAAATTACCCCGTTGAAAATGAGAAGGGTAAAAAGAAAAAAAATCATTTGGGCTCAAATATTGATGCAGCCTACGGTAGCCTATAACTGGGTAACTGTACAACCCTTAGCCAAAATTTAATAATTTGGATTATCCTATAACTTTTAAGAGATTACTCGTATATTATCCATCGTATATTTTCTTGTCCCCCCCCCCTCTCAAGTTTGAAAATATTATCCTGATCTGATTTAATTGACAAATGCCTTTTTTTAGTGTTTCCCCCGCCCCTATATCTTCGACATATTCTTATTCAGATATTGATATTTGACTATATCTTGGTTATATCTTGGCGTGGTACAATCCAAAATACAGAAAATAATATAATATTCGGTTTCAAAAGAAGAATATCGTTACAGAATTGGAGCAAAACAAAAAAAAAAATCAATACCCTAAACGTAAAAATAAGTCAAAATTGTAGAATTTAAGGTGTTAATTATGCCATGTGAGTTTCAACCTACAGAAATGCGATATAATCCTTAATAGGAAGTATATTCACAGATACAAACAAAACCACGAGGGCAGTGTAATTCTTAAGTTATAAAAACAAGCCCCACAAATACATAGAACAAAAAAAAACCTAAAATGAAAAGTTTTTTTTGTAGCCTAGCCTATTTTGTGGTCTAGCCTATTCGGTTAGCTGAATTTTTTTAGTGGCATAATCAAATATTAATTCCCATATCCTCCAAGTCAAGAGTGACAAGCATTAAAGAGCAACCTTTCATAAAGCAAAAATACGTAAAAATAGCTATCAAAGTTCCAAAATATTATATCTGGGAATCACAAGTAAGATGGAATTAATACAAAAAAAGGGACGCATATTGATTAATTTGTCAATTTTTGATGACCAACTATAGAGGGTGTATTTTTCCTGATAGGAATTGTTGTACCATAGATTAAAATCACAACTAACGATTAGCTAAATGACACACTGGTTTTGCAGTAGTTAGCAAAAACAGTAAAACACTTACAGCCGATAGGCAAAAAGAAAATAATCGTCAAAAACCCTAAAGATTTCAGCAATAAATTCAACCAAGATTACCTTAAAGCGAGTCAAAGCGTACTAAAGAACCGTGCAATTAAAGTATAAAGAATAACCTGTAACAATAAGAATAACAAAAAAAAACTTTTTTTAAACCCAAAATAAAGGGTTTAGGCATTCTCAAGAAATTGCAAAAAAAAATACCGTAATTCAATTTCTATGGGTTCTCGTAAAAGATGCAAATCACGCAACATATCGCTAAGACAAGTAGGTCAAAATTAAACTAATATAGTCCTGCCAAAAATACGGACTAATAACCAAAATTATTCACAAACCAATTAATGTAAAAAGAAGAAAACTCTTCCAAAAATTATCTTAATTCATAAATGCACCTATAACAAGACAGTATTTAATAGTTTTTACTAACCTTATAAACCAGTAACGGCCTTAGGTCCGTGCTAGTCCTTATTCCCCCCAATAAGAAACGTTGCATAGTAAAAGACTTGTTAGTCACAAAAGTCAAGCTTTGCGAAAACACTGTATTCAAGAGTTCAAAAAAATACGCAGTCACTAGGGAGCATATGTGTTTAACTAAATTTGATAAAATGAAAACGAACATTTATACATATAACTATGAATGGCTCAAGGATAAGTTCTAATGTAGCCAAGGGAAAGTGGAATCAATAAATCGCCATAAGGTTATGAAAAAGTGAATAGACCCCCACAGCTGTACCTACTAACAAAGGCCCAAAGTTAAAATTTCGCCCTTTGTTCAAAAAACAAGTTTGTTCAAAAAACCATACATTAATATATATGACAATCTAAATTTCTTTTCAAATCAAGCTCCTGTAAAATGCTAGCCTAGTGAAGAATATTGCGATAGAATCCCAAGAAAAAAGGGTAACAGATAATATAGTTAATATTCTAATCAAATGTATGAGCTCCCCCCCCCCTAGATGCGCGGCACTTTCGTGCGATGGCTTCGTGGCATCAACTTATAGCATCAAACGTAATATATTTTAATTTTCATTTAGGAAATACTAGGGAATTAATTTATATGCCTTATGACAAACTACAAAACTTTTAGGCGATACCACACTTGATAATAAGTTCCTCTGCCATGCGGCGATAACTCCGCCACGGGAGAAAAATGATTTGATACCTTAAAAGTAAATGAATTTTCCTTCAACTCACTTAAACAAGAAAATTTAATCTCGACTAACAAGCCTTTGTATTCCACCAATTTGGCAGAATTCTAGAATACGCTGAAATAAGGAGTTTATTCCTACATATTCTAAAGAAATCATTTGAGTAAACATCAATAAACGACTCTTCATTCGATTCAACTTAAACAATAGCTATCAGAATAAGCAATTAAGGAAAAATCACTTCAATATAAAATAAATTAACTCCCTGTTAATTAATCGTATATAAAGCTGAAAAAAAAAATAAATAAATAGGTACATTAGTCGCAGTAGTCAAAGCTAAACAAAATATAAAGATAAATGAAAATCAGTTATCGCATTAATTAAAATATGCTAGCGAACAATATAATACAACCCTTTCCTTAACTACTAAAGCTCGAAAGCCCACTCAAAACCATGTAAAAGATACTTTTAGCTAAAATCAGTAGTGGTACCCCTCACACTTCGGACGGTAATAAAAAAAAATTAATATTTAAAATGTCTCGAAAAACACACTCAAACAAGGTGAAAGATACTTTTAGCTAAAAATCAGTAGTGGTACAGCTCAAACTTCAAATGGTGAAAAAAAAATAAGAAAATGTTTTTACCTTCAACAATTAATAAAAGCTCAATATAAATGGCAATTCCAATTCATAAAATCAAAATAAAATAATAATCAGCGAACAACCCCATGAAATACTCTGTATATGGTATAGGAGGAATAATTCAGATATCCATACGATATACGATAGTGAAAATGGATGAACCCCCAAGTATAGGAGGTTAGAACCGAGTATTTGTAGGGTGTATATTATCCCACCGTGCAAGTACTTGACTCTCACCTTCTGTTGAGAAATGATTACACAAGTTACTGAATGAGGGAGATACCAGGCGTTGTAAAATCTGTCGCTGATTTGGTTTTGTAACGTCTGCAGCGGGTTTTGCAATTCCCTATAGAACCTAGCAACTCCTTCTGGCAAAATTTTTTTTTGTGAAATTTAAATCAATGGTTTGTCGAAACTGGAGAGATATATTTTCCATTTACCTAATGCTCCATTATCGGGTGAGCGGAGAATGCATCGTTCCATTGACTTGATTACGAGGCTTGATTGCACAACAAGAAGTCGCTCGGCAAGCACTACAACTGCCTATTCGTTAAGTTTCTTAAACAAATAGACCCTCAATCGTGGGAAGCGATGGCCACAGGGGAATGGAGATGGTGTCATTGTCATCCCATTTACGTTACCGTTTGACCCTGGCTCTCTATTAAAAACAACTATATAGATACGAGTTGTGATTAGTTACAAGGAAATAACTGACAAATGGATAAACCCTCAGTCAAGGGAAGCGTTGGACAGTTGGGTGGAGGTGGTGTATACTACCCCTACGCCTCCTTATTGATCCCAAGCTACCTATGAGAAACTACTACCCGGTTATAGATGTAAACGATGAACAGTAAAGAACTATAAATTGCAGTTAAGTGAAATAACCTTACAACGTGGGGACCCGTTGGTCAACTGTTAAGACCTGTGGTGCGTTTTATCCCATGGGTCATAGCGGTCTGGCCAATGAGCTCTTATGAAAATATCAACCCATCCCACTATGAAAAATGACCCGAAAGAATTACCCTATATTACCCCTCCATTATAAGAATCACTGTAACAAAAATGCTACAAATATGTGGGTACATTCCGATACGTGGGAAGTGCTTAAGCTCCGTGTTTTTCACTGTTGATTATTTCGGGGAAAGGCACGTAGCAAAGGTAATTCTTACGGAGAACAACTTGGACAAGAAAAGGAACCCAAGGATACCAGTGAAAATTAAACACCATAAATTATAAAGGCCAATTAAACAGCTATAACTAACAACAAACATCATCAAATTGAAAGTGCCTAACTAAATAAAATTAACACTTAAAGGAGTCTACGAAAGAGATGGGCAGAGGAGCCTTAATAGTGAGGGGGTTGTGTGCCGGAAGTTGACACGAAGTTCTTTTTATTTTTTGGGTAAATTTTCGTAACAACAATCCCCTTGCGAAGAACAACTTGTACAAAGAAAAAGAACATGAAATACTAATAAGAATAAAATTTCATAAAATTAAAAAGGCCAAATAAACAACTATCCTTATTAACAAGAGTCATCAAATTGTAAGTGCCTAACTATTGCGTAATCATTACTTAAACGGCTATAAATTAACGTAATTATTTTAAAAATGTATTACTACTAGAAACTTTCCAGAAACTTTACTAGAGAAACTTTACTAGAGAAACTTTCCAGGAACAGTTGAATACTAATCTTGAGAGTTTAAAATTTGATAATGTGGAAGATGGTTGGAATAATTTTAGAAAAATAATTTGTGAAGTTGCTGAAGGTGTATTAGGGAAGAAAGCTAGAACTGCAGCTAAGAATATTAGTGAAAAAGCTTTAAGTTTAATAGAAAGGAGAAAGGACTTGTACAAGAATTATCTGAGTGATAGATCACATGAAAACAAAAGAAATGTAAAGAAAGTGGAGAAAGCATTGAAATATGAACTAAGGAGGTGTGAAGTGGAGGCCATGGATAAAATTGCCGAGGATTTAGAAGATGCAGCTAGACGGCATAATAGTAAAATATTGTACTGGCACGTTAACAAATTGAGAGGTAGTAGTCAATCTGACTTGTCCCAGTTAAAGATAGGAATGGGGTGGCAATTAGCGATAAGACAAAAGCTAAAGCGAGATGGGCCGAACATTTTGAGAATTTGCTTAACCGAGATAGAGTTGCAGGAAAAAATATAGAGGAAAATGAAAAAGTTTGTGATACCTTGGATGTGAAGGAAGATTTGTTTTGTGAGGAGGAATTAGAAACAGTACTAAAAGGATTAAAGAATAATAAGGCTCCAGGTGCTGATAGGGTAGTAAATGAGTTTCTTAAATATGGTGGCTCTGAGGTTAGAAATAAGTTATTGGAGATTATGAATATGATTTTTGAAAAAGGGGAAGTACCTAATGATTTTAGGAAAACCTTAATTAAGCCACTTTATAAGAAAGGTGATAAAAGTGAGTGTGGTAATTATCGAGGCATTAGTCTGGTCTCTGTAGGTAGCAAATTGCTTAGTAATATGATACTTTTTAGACTGAGAGATGCCGTAGACAAAGTTTTAAGAGAAGAGCAGTGCGGTTTTAGAAAAGGTAGAGGATGTGTTGACCAAATTTTCACTCTTAGGTTAATAATTGAGAAGTGCCTAAGTTTTCAAACACCTTTGGTCCTCAGTTTTATAGATTATGAGCAAGCGTTCGATTCTGTTGATAGAGGAGCTTTAGTAAAGGTTTTATCCTTGTATGGTATACCAGACAAATACATTAAAGTGATTAGTGCTATGTACGAGAATAACACTGCTGCGGTTAAGGTAGGAAATGAGGTTAGCAGCTGGTTTTGTATTAAATCAGGAGTTAAGCAGGGTTGTGTTCTATCCCCCTTTATATGGATTATTTTGATGGACTTTGTTTTAAGGAGCACAGGAAAGGCAATGGGAGACCACGGAATCAAATGGGGAGGAAAAAGTCTCCTGGACTTGGATTATGCTGATGATTTAAGCATCCTAGATGAAAGTGTGAGCAAAATGAATGAAGTTTTAGAGGTTTTGCGAGTTCAGGGTGCTAGTATTGGTTTGAAAATTAATGTTAGGAAGACCAAGTCACTAAGGCTAGGAATAAGTGAAGATGAAAAGGTGACGTTGGGTAATGAAAAGATTGATCAGGTGGGCAGTTTCACTTACCTTGGTAGTATTATTAGTAAAGATGGTGGGAGCAGTGAAGATGTTAAAAATAGAATAGCCAAGGCTCAGGGTGTTTTTTCACAGTTAAAAAAAGTCTGGAAGAATAGGAAGATAAGTCTGCAAACCAAGATTAGAATCTTAGAAGCTACAGTGATGACAGTGGTCAAATATGGCTCTGAAGCATGGACGCTCCGAAAAGCGGATGAAGATTTGCTAGATGTTTTCCAGAGAAATTGCTTAAGGATTGTTCTGGGTACCCGGCTGACTGACCGTATTTCAAACAATAGGCTATACGAAAAATGTGGTTCAATACCAATTTCTAGGTCTATAATGAAAGAAAGGTTGAGGTGGTTAGGGCATGTTGTTCGGATGAAGGATGACAGATTGCCGAAGATTGTTCTTTTCGGCCAACCATCTAGGGCTAAACGGAAAGCAGGTCGTCCCCGTCTGGGTTGGGAGGACGTCATAAAGAAAGATTTAAAGGAAATGGGAACTTCGTGGGCGGGTGTAAAAAGGGAGGCTTTGAATAGATTGGGGTGGAGGAGGAGCGTGCGTAGCTGTGTTGGCCTCAGGCGGCTTGGTGCTGCTATGAGTTGTTAGTAGTAGTAGTAGTAGTATTACTACTAATAACCATTTGTTTGGTAGTCCTTATATAACAACACATTTGCAGATAAGATACAGGAGTAATCATCGGCCACTGGCTAGGTGAAACGCCGAAACGAGCGGCTACACGGTACGTTGCTTATATTAACCTAAAATCTAGTAGAATAAATTGAAGAAAAAAAATAACATGATAAGATACCCAAGCGATCAACAATTAAATTATCGTAGACTAGAAGATGTAACCTCATGGAATCGTAAGAAAAGACATAGTTTAGATAACATTAATGATTCATTAAAAGAATGGGGACTTGTCGATAATTCATTAAAAGAATGGGAACTTATCAGAACAGTAGAAAATCTCGACTGTCCAAAACTATATTATCTTCTGAAATCTTGAAGGACAATCTTGGAACAAAGAATGATTCTAAGATTAATGGCAAGCCTAGTGCATTATAACTTTAGTGCACGTGCAATGACAAGAACACTAGAACAAACTAGACTACGTGCCAACCTGGCCTTCCGAATTTTAATACAAATACTCCAACAACAAAATATAGCTCGTTGTCTGATTATATCGCCGACAATATTTGGTACGATCAAGACGTAAACAACATAACTACAATTTGGCCCATTAAATTTCTCTCCACACTAATAGACCGAGGACACATGTTAAAAGGTGAAAGATTCCTTAAGGCCTTATACGTCAACTGTGTAAATAATACGTATCTAAATCCAATAAACCCTTCTACGGGATCCGCTATTTTTCAAGTTAACCCAAGAGATTATAAAGACATAAAGAAAATAACCCTGAATTTCTTCCAAGAAGACGAAAATTGTTGAAGAAAAATAATCCCTGGCTTAGACGTATTCGTGCGCGAGCAACTATGCTGTTGCCAATCACACGTAAACTTAAGTTTCTCCGTCGTAAAAATAATAAATGACCCATTTTCTTTATCTCAGTTGTGCCGAAAAGTCATTCGACAAAATATGCGAAGGAATGACATAACTGCCACTCTGGAGGGCCTGCACCTCCCAAACCAATTATTAGTGTATTTAATGTACCTAAATACACCTGAAAGCGGTAAAAATGATATAGTATTTGAACTCAAATTTCTCAGCTCAAATGTTTCGTCATGGGAAAATTATCGACTTGTTGATATGCTTACATCTCCAAGTTCTAAAGCGGCACTGCCGGATGATGCACCCATATTGAAATTAAAACCCAATATTAGTGGAAGAAACTGTATATATAAATAATTTCGTTGAAACAAATAATAAAAGAACCCTCCATTATTATTTGAAGTCTTATATCTATGTAATCGATTATTATTGTTATTTAAAATAACAAAAAAAGTGCGTTATATGAATAACCAGTAGTGTATTAATATTTGTAAAACTATGAATTAGGGTAAATGTCACGAGATCTAAATACATTGTTAATATATTGACAAAAAAGGTAGTTTCTCGAAAGTCTCAAACTTTAAAGCCTATATGGAACTCGTTATGTATCGAGCGCAAACTCGTTAAACTAGAGTGCGGAACTTTAGGGAATCGAATTACGTTCGAATACACAAATAGCCAGGTGCAAGGTGGCACCGGTGAAAAAGTAGTTCAACTTCGACCTGAAGTTACCTTGTTTTCCATTCAAAGTATATATTCATTATTGGTTAATATGGAGCTTTAGATGACTCGAATTACGTCGAACGAATAAGTACCCGATGTATGAGGAAATACCGGTGAAAAGGTAGTTTGACCTCGACCTAGAGTGTACCATGATCATAACTAATCTTGAAAAAATTAACTAGACAAAGATCAATAGAAACTACCTTTCATTTCAGAACAATGGCCAAAGCAATTATCGATACAGAGTTCATAACTATAAAGCACGCAAAAGAAAATGTCATATACTCAGCAGCAATGCTCATCGTGAGTGATTCAGGGAAAGAAGTCTTCGAGAAAAATGGACGTCAAGTATGATTTAAGGAAATACAACGAGAAATCATATAAACTCGGTCTATGTTTAGCAAACACACCCAAATATCGACCCGCGAGAGGGAAGTTAGGAGTAAAATATAACGGCAGAAAGGGCAAGTACCTCCATTATATTCAACATGAGATAAAAAAATTGCAAAAACAATATAAAGTTCGGTACTGGTACGTTAAAGGTCCATGTCAGACAGATTTATTGCTTCTTGACAAATGTAGAAAAGCAAAAATTAGTTTACAAAATCGAGGGAAATCCAAACTGTGTAAAATATCAAGGTCAAACACGACCCCCTCCTAGAAATAAAATACTACAAACAATATCTATATAATCCAAAAAGCGTAATATATAGAGCGAAAAGAAAGAAATTATATTTAAAAGAATAAAGGCCTATGAATCAAAATCAAAAGCAACCAAAAAATCAAGAAACCGTCCTCTATTGAAATAATTTGTAAAGTAAATTAAGTCAACTCACGCACCCTTTACATTAAAAGAAAATTCTTGATTGGAAATCAATTAAAACATCTACCCCCCCCAACCTAAGAATCAACCGTATCAATCATTAATTCTATCATCATGAATACCAGATTTCATCTTGTTATTTACCCGACAAAAAAAAATTCTTTTATATATAATAGGACTTTAAATTCCATTCGATTAAATGTCATAAGAATTTTACCCACAGTATGTTTAATAACAATTAATTCCAGAAACAACGAAAAGAAAGATGTGGCTAACAAATTTCATGACACTCTTCATTGCCCAAAGCATAGCCCAAGATATCGTAAAGCATGGAATAATTTTTAAACACGAGAATTCGTTGCTCGCAAGTCATAATGCCTGGAAAATATTTATGAAACTGGACCCCAAACCGTTCGAAACCTTGTTCCAACAAGTAATTAGACTATAGAAAAATACCAATGAATTAAAGGACTCTATATTCCAATTCTTAAATCAGACAAAAGCCTGCAATCAACAAAAGAAATGCCCACAAGGAAAATAAAGGAAATCTACCCCCCATATTTCCTAAACTAAAATCGAAACTCATAATAGAAGATTTCGACAAGAAAATGGAAGAAATTGACAAGGCTCTAGGATTTAACAAGAATGAAAGCCGAAGAAGGAGAGCATTAAATAACGTGGATAGTTCCATGAGCGAACATACTACGATTAAATCTACCACAAGTTTCCCCTTGACTACTTCCAGGAAAAATAAACTTTATGATGGAAATTACGCAATGCTAAATGAACTACCGAGCCTATGGACTTTTCTCAAGGAATTATGGCAAAATCATGCTGAACAAAATGTTACGAAGCAAATATTATCAAAACTCACAAAGGAAAAAGACTACAGACAATTATTAACCTAAGGGAATTGAAATTTTCAAATACACAACAAGATGATAAGAATAAAAATCCTACAGAAAGAAAAAAAAGACACCATGACAACCACGCCTACATTTGAGACCCCAGTAAGAGATATACAATCTTCAATGTCGGAAACTAAGACGAACACAGTCCCAGAAATGAGCGCACTTAGCAAAGAATCACCTAGAAATGTGACCATGCTAACTTATCTAAGACCAACGATACTTACAAAATGGACTTGGTCAACAGGGCCGACGTTTACACGCAGAAAGCCGATTGGCATATTCCGTATAGGCCTAAGAGCAAGAATCCCAGTAAGGCATACCGAGATACAAACGATAAAAGTACAAGCGATACAACCAGAAGAAAGAAAAATAAATATAACAAAGAGGAAGAAAACGATTACGTACATAAGAATGTTGGATATTAGACGGTAAACGTACTTGTGCAAGATTAGCAATGGCCGACGAGCCGGCAAGGGAAGATATTGAACCATTACCTGAACTAGGTGAGAAAAATGCCCTAAAAGTATCAATTCACCAATCATTTTTAATATTGTATAGGCAGAGATTACAAGCATTATTTGAATTGTTCAATACAGAAATACAAAAATTAAAACAAAGCACCACGAGAATCTTCGAGGTATTCTTTCGAAAAAGCAAATACCGCAGATCAGCTAGTCTAATACCAATTGTAGGAGAGGACCTGGATATCCTAAGGGAAAACGTAAGAAAATTAAATAACGCCATGAACGTGACATTACATGTCCAAAAATTACAAGCCAGCAGAGCCAATTACCAAAGAGACAAAATCGAGCCAATATAAAAAAAATCTCAAAGACAGTAAAAATAATGAATTATTTGAATAACGAAGTGGATCCTGTTATTTCCGATTCGAGCCTCACTATGGTATCACTAGACATAGTGACAATGTCATTACTTAACCTCGCAACTGACGTTAGTAAATTTGAATTCGCATTATTTGCCCTTACCGGAGGAACCTTATCCTATGACCTGGTGGACCCTTCGAACCTAAAAAGTATCCTGGACGAATTAAAAACACATCTAACGTTCGGCCTACATCTACCAACCGAACCAGAAGTAGCAAACGTATTCCACTACTACACCAAGCTAAAGGTTCACATCACGGAAATAAATGAACAACTATTTGAAGTAGTAACAATTCCATTAATAAATCAACAATCCATATACGACTTGTATAAAATTTCTACGTTCCCAGCCAATATAGGAAAAACTAATTCATTTATGACTATCACCCCGAAGCGGAATACTTGCTAGTCGATCAAGATAGAAGGATATACACCTTAGCAAATCCACAGGACCTTAAGGAATGTGTAGCATTCAAAAACCTAGTATGTCAACTAACACTGCCCATTTATAATGTAAAACCTGGATCATGTATGTTAGATATATTCTTGAAAGAAACTCAACAAGAAGAAATTCCCAATTCATGCGAAGCGCTAGTAGGTAGCACAAAACGAGAGATATTCATTCATCTTAGAAATGATCTGTGGCTATTTTTTGTCCCAAAAGAAACAGTTGGGACCATCTCTTGTTATAATAACACAGAAAGAATCGACCCAAGGTACAGAACTGAATTGCTATTACAAGACGTAGGAACAATAACCATAAAACAAGGGTGTCGATTAGTAACCAAAGAAGCCACGGTACAAACACCACTAATAACCACAAGCACGAATATAATAAGTCCCAAGGTGATCAATTTCAAACCAGTCAATTTGTCGCATACAATTCCTAATATTGATGACGAAGAAGTAAAAGCCACAATATGGTCAAAAATAGAAAACGTCAAGGGAACATTACCACTAACAAGAATAAGAGAAGCTTTAGACTTTCAAATTCCCCTATTTACTAATGAAGACCAAAGATTGACGTATGTAGAAAGTAGATACGGAATATTCTCAACAAATTTTGGTGGAATATCCTCCTGACAGTAGGATTCGTATTCATGATCTCTCTGACTATAAGAATGTTATTGACCCTGAATTACGGAAAAATTATGAGAACACGTAGAAAAAGAGCGAAGACAGATCACGTCGAATCAAGTGAGATACAAGACCTAAACCCGGAACTCCCTGATAATCCTTAATCCATAAAATATGGGAGGAAATGATCAAGCGAATGGGAGTAGAGGTCCTCATTCGTGCTATGTCCAGTCCCAAATCTCTACTTATTGTTTGCACAAACCCATGCGGCTGCAAAGATGTATTTCTTAAGCAGCATGGACACGCGTAAACAGTAAAGACTTGAAAATTTTTAGTAAATCGAGACCTCTCATAAAACCATGTAGCCTACCTCGCATATAGTCTTATAATAGAGAATTAAATGATAAAATAGATGAGTGTTGAATAACATTTAAAAAATGTATTGAATATTAAACAAGTGCTAAATGCACATATATACATTTATACATATAATCACTAAAATCTTGAAAATCTTATGTAGTGTTATTTTTCGTAGACACAATCACTTTTCTTATGATTACCTTGCTTATCTCGTAGTAACCTAGTATTGCTGCAATATGCATGTAAAAGCATGAAAATTGCTTTCATTCGTTTTATCTTTGAGTTTAACCGTACCCATATTAAATTGATATTATTAGTTCAACTAATCACAACTATTATTTCATATAATAGTCTCCATATAATATCGTATAAATTGCGTATTATTGCTGTATGTGTTTTAAGTTATGTAATTGTAAGGAGCATTTGATTCTGCCCAGATATTTATATTCCAGGAAGCAGAGTAATCAGTGCAAATTAACTATTGATGTATCAGCACGCAACACGGATACAACCCAGTAGCATCTACTCTCATTATTCGTCAACCACCGATAAGTACTCACCAAGGAAACCCCTGAAGACAATACCCTGATGACAATCCAAGTCACCCAAGCCTAGTACCAGGTAACACCACCCCCAAACAATATCAAAAAACCAAGAAACCCACACATGGGTACATACTTGAATTAATGATGACCTAGATAACCACCCCGACCGCAATGTCGTAAAACTACATAAAATTCGTCAATAACTATCATTAGACGGCAAGGTCCCAAACATTAAATCCTAAGGACCAAGAATAACCCTGGAGATAATCCCTCAAAGATTATATATCTTAAGCCCCAAATTATGTTGAACCAAGATCCCAAGCTTAAGTTTTAACCCTATCCAATCATTATTAGATGTCACGAAACCAAACCAGACTCCATGAGAAGAAGAACCAATCATAATCAATTTTTCGGAAAGTATAAACTGTACGTGCAAACCTTCCTAAAATAAAGTGATCGTGTATCATTAAAACAAGAATCAAAGACAATACGTCAAACATAGAACCTGAGATAAAGTTCTCTTCCAACCATAATTACCCTTACATGGCGTAACATAATAGAAGGACTAAATGTGAACAATTTACGGGAAACACAGACTGTACGAGTATTAGATTTTCCCGAGGATAAAAGTGCCCAAGAAGAGATACCCAGCCCAACGATCAAGATACCCATTTCATGTAATCAATTCCCCAAATGTCATATACCCAGGAAACATTTCAACAAATCTATGACGTCAACCCCTCGTATATGACGTAGCAAACCACGCACGGACAATTTTGTGCAAGTAGTCATATGTATGAACAACATAAATGCTTATCCCAAGGAAAAAGTGCCAAAAAACGAAACACCACGAAGAAAAACCATAAACAATTAGCCAACCCAGTAATTAAGAGTGATAACGTATGTGAGTATTATAGACACGTAGAATGATGAAGTAAGTGTGAAGATCTTACGTATCTAACTAGTAACTTTAGTGAATATTGAGAAATTATTAAGGTGTCAAACTTTTTATTTGCAAATCATTTAATCCATATATATCAGTGCTCTTGAAGTCAGTTACTTATCGTATCATTATAGCGTCAGGTGGAAGTATAGTAAAGTATTAAAAAAGGCAAATATGTACAATTTTTAGTGATAAAATAGTCGCAAAAGTAGAGCTTAATTAGATAAAACCATGTAGAAGTATTAGCATATCAGGTGAAGGAATTTTAATATTAGGTGATGGAATAATAATTATCATGTAATCATATAACCTAATGTGTTAGTCAATAGAAACTCTTTGACCCTTTCACCAAAAAGAGTGAGTAGGTGATGGACTTTAAAGTAATGTCGTCATATATGTAGTCTCATAAAGAAATCGGGAATATAAAAAAAAGATATAGTTTACCAAAGCAGAATTAAGTCAAGTAATAAGTACTAAGTTAAATTCTTTGAAAGAAAGGTCAAAATTTGAAAGAGTAGAAAGAGTAGGGTAACACAACGATGCGGACATCGTTAAGAATGGGAAGGATGATATGTAATGGGATCAATTTTCAAAAACATCAAAATTTTCCAATTAAAGTTACCCAAGTAAAATAACATCACCCAAAATATAAACCTGAAAATTCAAGTAACCTGCAGATTGAGCAAGTCTCAAGCGTTCAAATTAAAATAGTGAAACAAATGTATTTAATTACATTTGTAAGAATCTACATTGTAAAAATCGTTTCACACAGAAAATGTAACAAGTAAATTCGATCCCGCGTCGCCAAAGTATGCAATAATATCAGTCTGACCAAATCTTATATGACAGGTGACTAGGAAACTAGTCTTCTGGAAACTAAGTGACACCTTGCTAGCAAAATGTTACAATGTAAAACTTTGTTTGTTCTGAAAAAATTCCAAAGTGATATCTTAAAAGTCATAAATTTTAATTAAACCCAAGTAGCCCATTGGTATATCACTACCCAATAGTAATATAGGACGTATAGTTGGAACCAGTAGAATCAGTGTAGTGTATTTCTTAGTAACGCCTAAACGTAACCTCTGGCGAAATTTTAGAGAGTAGATAGTTGGGACTTAGCAATTTTGCGCCAGTATTTATTCAGTCTTAGAGGAGTCTTTTGAGGAGTCTTATATCAGTCTTATGACAGTCTTTTGGAACTGATTGTGAGTCTATATGTGAATTCTATGCAAATCTAAAAACAATTCTATTGAACATTATTTGTTTAGCCCAGTGAACAACTTTTAGTGTCTTTTACTACAAAGTGCTTTTGATATTCCCACCAAGATCTGTATCAACTATGTGAGTAAAAATAAATACATTACTTTCTTATTTTATTCTCTTTATGTTAGTATTTCTCAAGATAGTTAGTCCTTGTGGCTCCACTCGCTCTCAAGGGAACCAAAAACCCTTCAATCTGATTTCGACTCAGTATGGCCGTTAATACAAGCTCCCCATTTGAACCGCTAATTTAAGCTCCCCACACGCGAAATTCCACCTCCACTCAGGTATGTTACTCACAAACCGTCAACTAAGAGTTTAACTGAAAATTACCCATGGAAATAATTAAACGAGGAATTCATATGCAAAGAAATAACCTAAAATAGAAGAACAAGAACTCTCATTTTCTTAAGAACCCCTTTTATTAACTCTCCCCTTTTTATTAAGAAACCCCACCCATTAGACACGGCGTTAAAAAGCTCTCTGTAAAGATTCTAAATTATCGCTTATCAAAAGTAAATCATCTGCGTAAGATAGATGACTAGCATCAATTCCATCTTCTATCAAAAATTCTTCTATCGATTTTGTCGCAGAACGCAGTTCATTGTTAAATATCATAGGGCTGATTACTGAGCCTTGCTTAACACCCCTACGTATCTCTATTGGTCCAGAGATCTGTCCTGCAGACCAAATTTCTACATGCGATTTTGGTAACATTGCCATAGATATTTACAGACAACGGGATCAACTCCTACCCTTAATAGTGATAGTACTGCTTGCAAATGTATCAAAAACCTTAGATATGTCTATTGAGCAGCATGGGCGTAGGCAGCGTATTGTCTAGGGGGGGAGTCGATAGTGTGATGGAGGGCCTTTTGTCAACTGCTTTTCCAACCATCTGCTTTTTCAGTCATATCCAATGTAAATTTGAAGGTTTAGGGGGGAGGGGGGTTAGTTGCACCCCCTGCCCCCTCCCTACGCCCATGTTGAGCAGACAAATAACGGAGTTTTTCGCTTTCTTAAACTTTTTAACAACCGAAATGAAAATTGCATGTGGATTTTGAACATCATAACCAGACCGGAAATTGAACTGATTGTCACCCACAACCGTTCGCGGTGCTACTATAGGGCACAGTATCTTCTCCAATAACTTTGCTAGAACTGAACATATAGTGAACGGCCTGTACGAATAACAATCTTTAGGATTCTCCCCTTTGTATGTAAATATGTAATGAACCCTGACACAAACCTTGTGGGACAGACTATTGCAATACTATTGCTTGGAACAATAAATCTATATGACTAAATACTTTAGGGGTACCATATCTCAGATGTTACGGCTGAATACCATCTGCCCAAGGCACTTTTTCCTCAAGGAAGAGGACGAACAAAAGATAGAACACATGACGGGGTAATAGTAAATATATGAAGTAAAATTAAATACAATATTGTGCATTAGCAGTAGTGCCATCACTATATTTCTACATATTTTCACTTCAGAATCGCTAAAGTTATTATGCAAGCTGCAAAAATATTTATGGTGTCTGAGCAATTATATTTAATTTTTTATTCAAACTAAAGAAATACTTATAAAATTTTATTTTATTTTTGCTTTTTAGATTTACATTCAGGAATGAATTGTAGCCCAGAGTAACTGAAGTAATAATTACATTAAAAGACAATCCTTGGAATAACTCAACATTGCATACATTGGACTTAGTTAGTCATATGGGGCGTGATCGTGTGAATTTTAATATAAAACAATCGGTAATTTTCTTCCGGGTTGCAATGGTATCTTGAAGCCTAGTAAGAGACGGCGACGGCCCATAGAAAAAACTAAAATAACCCCAAACTCCTGAAAGGAGAGTCAGATCAAATGAAGAAGTTCACAATTAGAATTGGCTTTTTCAAAATCCTTTCATAGAAAACTTACTGTCCCTTGGCTTCTACAACAAGGAAATAAATTGGTTTGAAAATCAAGAAAAGTGGCTGAAACCACGATATTCTGTATATACGGAATCATTTTGTTTTTTCCTTTTTTCCTCCAGAGCTAGCAGGGCATGGGAAAATGATAGAGCTGTATAATGGCTCATTTTAAAAGAAACTATAATAAAGAATAAACTCTTGCCTATACTATTTTTTATAGGCCTTATAAAAAAAGACTGAGCCAATTCAACTTTTTGTTAATTTAATATACGGCATTAATATAGTGGTAGATAATTATCCCATTTATTTTTTACCCTTACAATCACGCAGCAAGTAGTTAGAACCTAACAAAAAACAAAACTAATTTAAAAATTTCCAGGTATTTTTCTAGTTTGAAATGAAAAACTAAAATTATTGCTCAGACACCATAAATATTTTTGCTGTTTACATAATAACCCCAGCAATTGTGAACTGAAAACTACAATAAAATAAAAATTGAATCTCTTCTCAACAGAAATATAGCATAAAAGATACGCACCTTACAACTTGAGCCAAAAAAATTTGGTTCTAGGAGACAATTATAACTTTGAAGTGAGAGATGAAATGCAACTTCCGTCGATTAAATCGAGCAAAAAACAAAATTGATTTTTAACTTTTCAGGTATGTTTGTAGTTTGAATTAAAAAAGTAATATTAATGCTCAGACATCATAAATATTTTTGCAGTTTACATAATAAACTTAGCGATTCTGAACTGAAAAAAAATAAAACTAAAAATTAAATTTCTTTTCTATGGAAACATAGCACAAAAGATACGCACTTTAGAAGTTGAGCCAAAAATGTTTTGTTTCTAGGAGACAATTATAACTCTTAAGTGAGACATAAAATAAAACTTTCGTTGATTAAATCAAATCCGGATGGCAGCTGTAGCTAGCAACCTAGTAAGAAATGATCGCGCCCCATTGTAAAAAACTGAATAGGTCATAACTCTTAAAAATAGAATCAGATAAAAAAAAATACTCTAGTAGATGTGGAGTGTTCAAAAATCATGTAGAGGAATTTTATAGTCTCTTGGCTTGAATAACAAGGGAAATAAACTGGCTTAAAAATCATGAAAAGTGGCTGGAACCACAAAATCCTGCATATACGGCATCTTTTTTTTTCTTCTTTTTTTGAGATAGCGGGGCACTAGAAAATCATAGAGAGGTATTTAATGGCTCACTTTAAAGGAAATTGATGGGGTTAAAAACCTTTTGTAATTAAAAAAAGTTATTTTTCATATAAAAAAAAAGTTTATACAAAAAACTACAATTTCATGGTAAAGATTAATGAATGACGTCGTAATAGTAGGTATTTAATCATCATAGTAGAGAGTTGTTTAACGGCTCATTTAAAAGGAACTGTAATAGTTAGGAACGAACTCTAGCCGATAATAAGTGAAATTTGAAAATAAAATATATTTATCAAGATTACAGTGGCAATAAGGTATTTTATTAGAGCGTTCTACGGATTGCAGTGGTACCTAGCAGCGTAGTAAGATACGATCACGTCCAATGCTAAGAAGTATAGCGATCCATACCTCCTAAAAATAGAGTCACATCAAAACAGGAAATACACTATAAGAACCACCATGACCAAAACTACTATATAGGAAACTTACCGTCCCATGGCTTGAACATCAAAGTAAATATATTGGCATGAAAATCAAGAAAACCAGGTGGCTGAAACCAGGATATTCTGCATCGAGGGCATCTTTTTTTTTCCTTTTTTCCCTGCAGCTAGCAGGGCATTGGAACATCTTAGAGAGTTGTTTAATGGCCCATTTATGGGAAATCGATATTTAAAAACCTTTTCTATTTTCCAAAACAATTTTTGAAAGAAATCAATTTTGTAAGAAAAACTGTATTTCATGTACAAGATTGATGAATAACGTCATAATCTTAGGTTGTAACCGTACTATATTAAAAAATGAACTTTATCCTGTAGCAATGGAAGTATTAACTATAGTCCAAAGTAAGTGATTATGTAAAATATTCTTATGGTCATAGTTTTATTAGAATTATGACGTGAATAGAAAAACACTACATTATGACGTTACCTCTGATGATGCTGGTTATGACACCATAACTGAAAAGAAAAAACTAAAGGTTTTTAACAGATAAGGCGTATTAAAATGTAAAAAATGAGAGTGAAAAGCAAATGTATTTAACGGACCAGGCATATCGAGAAGTAAAAATTAAGACAGAAAAGCAAAGGTATTTAACATCCAGGTTTTAGCGTTAGCTGGCAACCTAGTTTGAGACGATCAAAGCCCAGAGTAAAAACTAAAATAACCCTTAATTCCTAAAAATAGAGTCAGATCAAAACGAGAAGTACTTAATTGGAACAGTTTTGGCAAAACCCCTATATAGGAAACTTACCGTCCCTTGTCCTGAACAACAAGGAAAATATATTGGCTAAATAATCAAGAAAAGTGGCTGGAACGACGATATTCTGTACACACGGCATCTTTTTTTCTTTCGGTTTTATTTCCTCCTCAGCTAGTCGGGCACTGGAAAATCATACAGAGCTGTATAATGGCTCATTTTAAAAGATATTGCTACATCTAGTGCCTTTTGTAATTAAAAATAAAAAAACTTAAAAATAGAATAAATTTTGACAAAAGAAAATATATTTTCATGTAAAAGCTTGATGAATGACGTTATAATTGTTTAGGTTATAACCATATATGACGTAATAAGTGATTGCAATACTTGTACACGATTATCTATCGACAAGATACTAATATAAGTAATACATAATTACAAAAAATAACTTCTTACGAAAAACTGTCTTCTTTCTATAGCATTGTAATAAAAAGTGTAATAATCAAGAATGAATTCTAGCCCATAGTATGATGCAACACTTTCTTAACACATATTTATTTTAATTATATTCCTTAAGAAATTGTCATAAGTAAAAATTTCCCACACCGGGATTATTGGGCTATCTGGCGGAGAGCCAGCTATCCTAACCATTAGACCATGTAGAATATATTAAATTTTCTGACTAATGAAGTTTATGGTAAGGACCAAACTATAGCCAATAGCTACTGAAAGTCAATAGTAACTCCGAAGCTATCTGGATACTTGATTTTCACAAGGGATTACAATAATTCCTGAAAAACCTTTAAAAAGAAAACCAAAAGTTTTTAGTTTAGTACATTTCGTTGTTAGAAATTAGATTAGCTTCAATAATCAAATGTCTTTGATCAGACAGTTATATTAAAGAGCAAATTTTGCCAAAAAAGAAAATGATAAATTTTTTAGTGAAGATCCCGGTTGTAGCAGTAGCTACTTTCTGGTAAAAACCGAATTATAATCTATAGTAATTAGTTTTATTTTTAATATAAGGAACTACGACGAAAACCTACAAGGTAGTATAAGTAAGTTATACGTTATAAAAAGGTTCCCCTGAGATTTGAATCCAGATCACAGGATTCAAAGTCCTAAGTGCTAACTATTACACCGTGAAACATTCATATCGCAAAGAATTCTAACAATACGTGATATTCATATCAGAGTTGCAGCGTTAGCTGGAAACTTAGTAAGAGACGATCAAATTCCATAGTAAAAAAATAGCCTTTAATTCATAAAACTAGTTTCACATCAAAAAAATAACTACACTATTAGAACCACCTTTTCCGGTATCCCTATATAGAAAACTAACTGTCCCTTGGCTTGAATAACAATTTACATAAAGGATCAATATAGTTCATTATAAATGAGGACTATGAAAAATTCATTGGATATAGTTACAGTAAAGAACGAACATTGCCTCCTGTGGCTGAAATAATAATTCGGGGTTGCAGCAGTAGCTAGCAGCTTAGTAATTATAAAAATTATAATTAAGAACGATCTCTTGCCTATACTAATATGTATAAGCCACTTAACTATAGTATTGGCTTGTAAAGTTATATTTAAAGTCAATATGTTAAAATTTGCCTCCAACGGGGATTACATAAAAAATCAACAAAGTTCATCGTAAATGGTGTCAGTAAAGAGCTGAAATAAAGATCAAACACTAGCCTATACTAACTGAAACGTTTAGTAGAAGCAGCAACTTCAGATATTATTGAAATATATTAATCCAGGTTTTACATTAAAGAACCAACTATAGTCCGCAGTAACTGAGGTGTTATAAGGGGTCACTATATAGAGAATGATGCAACACGGAATTATCCTTTGATTAGATAGTATAACACAAATTCAGTTGAATTATTTTCCTTACCAAATCATAGCAGATAAAAATTTTCCATAGCCGGAATCGCACACGGGCCAGCTGGGTGACAGCCAGCTTTCCTAACCCCTAGACCAGATAGAATATATTAGAAAATTTGATTCATGAAGTTTATGTTAAATAAAAACCTAAGGCCAATAGTAACTGTTACCGAGTTGTAGCAGTGGCTAGAAAAATAGTGAGAGATACATAAAGGAACAATACAGTTCATTATAAATAGGGACTATTCATCAGATATAGCTGAAACTAAGTGAAGAACTAACCACGGCATAGTAACCAAAGTAACTAAAAAGTTAAAATAATACAAGTATATTTTGAAAAGTTACTTATCTGGATTATAGTGCCATACTGAGGATCGTCTCTTGCAATTCCAGATACACACTTTAGAAGTTGAGCCAAAAAATCAGTATTGATTCACAGTTCAGAGAGTTAAGAGCAATTCAATCGGATAAAAATACAGGATTAAATCTGGACAGCATGCGTAACCAATTTTTACCTGTGTGTGGCTTTGTGCCAAAATTGCGATTATCTTTTTTGAAGACAAGAGAAATAACTTATTAGCTCAGAAAAAGCTTTAGATTTTTTCCTGTTTGTAATTCAGGTTACATTGATAGCTAGCAAACCTAGTAAGAGACGATCACAACCCATAGTAAGAACTATAATAGTCCTTAGCTCCTAAAAATAAAGTCAGATCAAAACAAAAAGTACACTATAAGAACCACCTTGTCTAAAACGTTTATATAGGAAACTTATCATCTCTTGGCTTAAATATTTCTCAGACACCATAAATATTTTTGCAGTTTACATAATAACCTTAACAATTCTGAACTGAAAACTAAAATGAAACAAATAATTAAATTTCTTTTCTTTGGAAATATATCACAATTGATACACACTTTAGAAGTTGAGCCAAAAAATCAGTATTGATTCAGAGTTCAGAGAGTTAAGAGCAATTCAATGGGATAAAATACAGGATTAAATCTGGACAGCATGCGTAACCAATTTTTACCTGTGTGTGGCTTTGTGCCAAAATTGCGATTATCTTTTTTGAAGACAAGAAAAATAACTTATTAGCTCAGAAAAAGCTTTAGATTTTTTCCTGTTTGTAATTCAGGTTACATTGATAGCTAGCAACCTAGTAAGAGACGATCACAACCCATAGTAAGAACTATAATAGTCCTTAGCTCCTAAAAACAAAGTCAGATCAAAACAAAAAATACACTATAAGAACCACCTTGTATAAAACGTTTATATAGGAAACTTATCATCTCTTGGCTTAAATATTTCTCAGACAAGTAAAATATATTGGCTTAAAAATTGCAATTAATGTGAATTTTAAAGGCAATTAATGTGGTTAAAAATCTTTTTAATTAAATAATTAACTTTCAAAATAAAATCATTTTTTTCCAGAAAACTGTATTTTTGTCCAATACTGTAGTAGCAAATACCAATAACATCATCTTGCATAGGAAGATTAAACTAGTGTCTTTAACATTATAAAAAGCATGTAGATACAGTTATATAAAATTCATTAATTCTTTTTGGGTCTTAACAAAAAATTGATTTGTGAATTGAAACTACTGTGATTATTGAAGATTTTAAAAAAGATAATTTTATTTCATCTCTCAGTTTATAGTAAAGATCGAACTCAAGCACCTTAGTAAGAGACGAACACGCCCCATAGTAAAAAAGGAAGTAGCCCACAACTCCAGAAACTAGAATCAGATCAAAAAACAAAGTACACAATTAGAACTGCATTTTCGAAAACCTCTATATAGAAGAACTTACCGCCTCTTGGCTTGAAAAATAAGGGAAAAATTTGCTTTATTTCCACAAAAAGGAAAAACACTCCTTAAAACTTGGCTTGAACAACAAGGAAAATATATGGGCTTGAAAATTAAGAAAAGTGGCTGAAACCATGATAATCTCCACATAAGGTATAAATTTTTCTTTCCGTTTTTTTTTTTTGTTCTTTTCAGTTACATAAAAGATCGATAACATTCATGATAAATGGGGCCTATGCTACTTTCAGTGGATATAGCTGAAACTGAGTAAAGAACAAAACACGGCATATAGTAACTAAAAGTTAAGATGATAAAATCATCTGTTAAATGTAATCTGGGTTGCAGCGGTAGCTTGCAACCTAGTAAGAGACAATCACGTTCTATAGTACAAAAAAAAACATAGCCAATGACTCCTAAAACTAGATTCAGATAAAAAAAAGTACACTATTAGAACCGCCTTTTTCAAAATCCTTATATAGGAATCCGGGTTGCAGCGGTAGCTAGCAACCTAGTAAGAGACGATCACCTCCAATGTTAAGAAATATAATAACCCGTAGCTCCTAAAAAAAGAGTCAGATCAAAACAAAAAGTACACCATTAGAACCGCCTTGTCCAAATCCTCCATAAAGGAAACTTACCGCCCTTTGGCTTGAATAACAAAGAAAATATATTGGCTTGAAAATCAAGAAAATAGACTTTTACCACGTTATTCTCCCCAAACGGGATATTTTTTTCTTTTTTTTCTTTTTCTTTTCCACAGATAGCTTGGCACTGGAACATCGTAGAGGGTTGTTCAATAGCTCATTTTAAAGGAAAATTAATTGGGTTAAAAATCTATAGTAACTAAAATAAATTATTTCTAAAAGAGAATAAATTTTTCCAATAGAAACTGTATTTTTGATGCAGTGACGTCATAATTACTATATAAGAAACGTCAAAACTGCAAATGGTCTCATTCATGAATACATAATGGTTAGATCAATTATAACCACTTAACTATAGTATAGGCGAGTACAGTTATTATATTTAAGGTCAATATATTAAAATGTTCCACTAAAAGGCGGTCATTGGAATTAAAACCCAATATATACATTTGATTTAGTTAGCTACTTGATTGTTTGAGGCTAGTCTCTTACTATTTCAAAGAAGAAAAGCCGTAGGTTTTTTTCCTGTTTGTAATCAATTAGAAAAAGTTTTATAATAAAGAACAACCTCTTGCCTATACTAAATTTTATAGGCCACTTAACTATAGTATAGGCTAGTACAGTTATTATATTTAAGGTCAATATATTAAAATTTTCCACTAAAAGACGGTAATTGGAATAAAAACCCAATACATACATTTGATTTAGTTAACTACTTGATTGTTTGAGGCTAGTCTCTTACAATTTCAAAGAAGAAAAAGCCGTAGGTTTTTTCCTGTTTGTAATCAATTAGAAAGAGTTCTACCTTTAAATCCGGGTTGCAGCGGTAGCTAGCAACCTAGTAAGAGACGATCACGTCCAATGTTAAGAAATATAAAAACCCATAGTTCTTAAAAAAAGAGTCAGATCAAAACAAAAAGTACACCATTAGAACCGCCTTGTCCGAAACCCTAGTCTCTTACTGAGGCTACTTGAGGCTAGTCTCTTACTATTTCAAAGAAGAAAGAGCCGTAGGGTTTTTTCTGTTTGTAATCAATTAGAAAGAGTTTCTACCTTTAAATCCGGGTTGCAGCGGTAGCTAGCAACCTAGTAAGAGACGATCACGTCCAATGTTAAGAAATGTAAAAACCCATAGTTCCTAAAAAAGGAGTCAGATCAAATCCGGGTTGCAGCGGTAGCTAGCAACCTAGTAAGAGACGATCACCTCCAATGTTAAGAAATATAAAAACCCCCCAACTCCTAAAAAAAGAGTCAGATCAAAACAAAAAGTACACCATTAGAACCACCTTGTCCGAATCCTCTATAAAGAAAACTTACCGCCCTTTGGCTTGAATAACAAAGAAAATATATTGGCTTGAAAATCAAGAAAATAGACTTTTACCACGTTATTCTCCACAAACGGGATATTTTTTTCTTTTTTCTTTTTCTTTTCCACAGATAGCTTGGCACTGGAACATCGTAGAGGGTTGTTCAATAGCTCATTTTAAAGGAAATTAATTGGGTTAAAAATCTATAGTAACTAAAATAAATTATTTCTAAAAGAGAATAAATTTTTCCACCAAAAACTGCATTTTTGATGTCTTTTCACACTGCAGTCTTTCAAACATAATCGTATACCAGCGGTAAGATTTGAACCCACGCCTCCGAAGAGACTGGTGGCTAATTACATTAAAAGACGATCATTGGAATAACAAACAATTGCATACATTGGAATTAGTTAGCTACTTGATTGTTTGAGGTTCGTCTCTTACTATTTCAAAGAAGAAAAAGCCTTAGGCTTTTTCCTGTTTGTAATCAGTTTATTATCCGGGTTGCAGCGGTAGCTAGAAACTTACATAAAGGATCTATAATAAAGAACCACCTTTTGCCTATACTAAATTTTATACGCCACTTAATTATAGTATAGGTTAGTAATTCCACAGATAGCTTGGCAATGGAACATCGTAGAGAGTTGTTTAATGGCTCATTTTAAAGAAAATTAATGGGGTTAAACACCTTTTGTAATTATAAAATAAATTATTTTTAAAATTACATGAAAAGACGATCATTCAAAGAACTTACCATCGCATATGTTGGACTTTGTTAGCTGCCTGATTCCTTGTAAAAGATCTTTTTTGTCAAATAAAACTAGATTAATTCCTGAAAAATTTAAACTAAATAATTTTATCTAACTGCAAAATGCAAAAATAATTATGGTGTCTCATCAGAAATTTTCATTTTTTAATTAAACCCAGAAAAAAATTATAATAAAGAACAACATCTTGCCTATATTAATTTTTATTAGAATTATTATATTTAGCTAGGAGGTAGCTAAATTACATTAAAAGACGATCATTGGAATAAAAATTACAGTAAAGAACAAACTTCCAGCCCATAGTATTACATAAAGGACCGATATAGCTCATCATAAATGGTTTCTTGTCAATACGTTACAATATAAGAAGCGTCAAAACTGTAAATGTTCTCATTCATAATTAGATAATGGTTTGATCAAAGCAAGCTACACGCAAGTTAAAAAAACAGTACTACACAAACAACAGAGATAGTATCTTGAAAAAAAAGCAAAGGTATTCAACCGACCAGGCGTATCGATAAGTTATAACAAAGAACGACTTTTTGCCTATACTAAATTTTACAGGCCACTTAACTATAGTATTGTTTTTTCCGGGTTGCAGCGGTAGCTAGCAACCTAGTAAGAGACGATCACGTCCAATGTTAAGAAATATAAAAACCCCTAAATCCTACAAAAAGAGTCAGATCAAAACAAAAAGTACACCATTAGAACCGCCTTGTCCGAAACTCCTACAAAGAAAACATACCGCCCTTTGGCTTGAATAACAAAGAAAATATATTGGCTTGAAAATCAAGAAAATTGACTTTAACCACGTTATTCTCCACAAACGGGATATAGTTTTCTTTTTACATAAAGGATCGACATTGTTCATCATAAATGTGTCAATCAAGGGGATCTCATGTAGTAGTTATTAATTTACATAAAGGATCGATGTGGTTCATTATAAATTCTAAGCTTTCAGAGCTTTTAATGTACAAAGATTAATGAGTTAAAAATATTCTCATACCGAGAATCGAACCCAGGCCTGCTGGGTGAAATCCATCTATTCTAGCCATTAGATCTTATCAGATTATAAAAAATTATGATTTAACATCCATATGCAGATCCTAATTTAATTATGCCAATTCTAATAAGGCAAAAACAAAATACCGTAAATATGTATTTTTTCTACTACTCTTATAAGTTTACAGTAAAGAACGATCTCTCTCCATTACATTAAAGAACGAACTGTAGTCCATATTACAGTATAGAATAATAAGTTTTCATTTAATTTTTTTTTAGGGTCTTTGTGAATAAGACCCCTAGACGATCCTGGGGGTCTTCATTCAGCATAGTAATTTTGGGTGGTCACATTATAAAGTTGAGCCTATTATACTATTAACCTTTTCTATTAAAGACTCAACAGAACGACTAGAAAAAGTAAAAGCAGTATCATCTGCAAACGAAGTAAGGCAAGCACCCGGCAGGCAGAGTCTCATCGTATCAACATAAATAAGGTAAAGCACTGGACCTAGAACAGAACCCTAAGGAACACCACTTTCGATAAAATACCGAGGAAAAATAACATCAAAGATAGAACATTTAAAATTTGTTCAAAATAAATACACAGTATATCGAAGATCTGAAATTGGTTTTGGCTTTATCAATAGCAGATGACAAGTCTTGTGACATAAATGATACAGCACACGTTTCACTTTTTGTACGATTTATATCTCATTCAGGCCGTAAAGAAGAACTTTTATTGGATTATTACCACTAACAGGTAAGACCCGTGAGATGATATCATAAGTTATGTAATTGAGTGTATGGATAAGCATCATATTCCCCTCGATAAAATTGTGTCGATTTCCATAGATGGGGCCAGAAGTACGATCAGCGTAATAATAAATATAATAAAGAACGACCTCTTGCCTGTACTAAATTTTATACGCCACTTAATTATAGTATAGGTTAGTTATTCCACAGATAGCTTGGCACTGGAACATCGTAGAGAGTGGTTTAATGGCTCATTTTAAAGCAAATTAATGGGGTTAAAAACTTTTTGTAGTTATAAAACAAATTATTTTTAAATAGAATAGTTTTTTTACGAAATTACATTAAAAGAAGATCATTACAATAACAAACCATTGCATACATTGGACTTATTTAGCTATTTGATTGTTTGAGGTTCGTCTCTTACTATTTCACAGAAAAAAAGCCGTAGGCTTTTTCCTGTTTGTAATTCGGGTTGCAGTGGTAGTTAGCAACCTAGTCCAGGTTGCAGCGGTAGATATCAACCTAGTAAGAGACGATCACGTCCAATGTTAAGAAATATAAAAACCCATAACTCCTAAAAAAAAGTTAGATCAAAAGCAAAAAGTACACCATTAGAACCGCCATTTCTGAAACCCCTGTATAGGAAACATTCTGTCATTTGACTTTAACAGCAAGGGATATATATTGGCTTGAAAATCAAGAAAAGTGGCGGCTACTACAACATTCTGCCTAAACGCCATATTTTTTTTCTTTCTTCTTTTCCACAGATAGCTTGGCACTGGAACATCGTAGAGAGTTTTATAATAATTTACATTAAGAGACGATCATTGGAATAACATATAGTAAAGAACGACATCTAGCTCATGTTATCCGGGTTGCAGCGGTAGCTAGCAACCTAGTAAGAGACGATTACGTCCAATGTTAAGAAATATAAAAACCCATAGCTCCTAAAAAAGGATCAGATCAAAACAAAATTACAGTAAAGAACG
The DNA here is from genome assembly GCA_027921565.1 of Artemia sinica. Taxonomy (NCBI): domain Eukaryota; kingdom Metazoa; phylum Arthropoda; class Branchiopoda; order Anostraca; family Artemiidae; genus Artemia; species Artemia sinica. Next base: position 170,953 of record JAPEVW010000031.1, on the reverse strand, counting down.
ATCTCTCGCCCATAGTAACTTATATATGGTGGTTCCAGGGTAGCTGCAATTACATTAAAAGACGATCATTGGAATAACAAACAATTGCATACATTGGACTAAGTTAGCTACTTGATTGTTTGAAGTTCGTGCGACAAAAATCCATCCCTTTGAATCTTTTCGACATATTATGAACAGTAACTTTTTCAATGTGATCATAATAACATAATATTCGTGCTTTATTATGAAAAAAAGCTAATTTTCAAATTTTCAGTTACTTTCCTAGTTTGAATTAAAAAATTAATATTATTTCTCAGACACCATAAATATTTTTGCAGTTTACATAATAACCTTAACAATTCTGAACTGAAAACTAAAATAAAACAAATAATTAAATTTCTTTTCTTTGGAAATATATCACAATTGATACACACTTTAGAAGTTGAGCCCAAAAATCAGTATTGATTCAGAGTTCAGAGAGTTAAGAGCAATTCAATCGGATATAATACAGGATTAAATCTGGACAGCATGCGTAACCAATTTTTACCTGTGTGTGGCTTTGTGCCAAAATTACGATTATCTTTTTTGAAGACAAGAAAAATAACTTATTAGCTCAGAAAAAGCCTTCGATTTTTTCCTGTTTGTAATCCAGCTTACATTGATAGCTAGCAACCTAGTAAGAGACGATCACGACCCATAGTAAGAACTATAATAGTCCTTAGCTCCTAAAAACAAAGTCAGACCAAAACAAAAAGTACACTATAAGAACCACCTTGTCTGAAACGTTTATATAGGAAACTTATCATCTCTTGGCTTAAATAACAAGTAAAATATATCGGCTTAAAAATTGCAATTAATGTGAATTTTAAAGGCAATTAATGTGGTTAAAAATCTTTTTAATTAAATAATTAACTTTCAAAATAAAATCATTATTTTCCAGAAAACTGTATTTTGTTCAATACTGTAGTAGCAAATACCAATAACATCATCTTGCATAGGAAGATTAAACTAGTGTCTTTAACATTATAAAAAGCATGTAGATATAGTTATATAGAATTCATTAATTCTTTTTGGGTCTTCACAAAAAATTGATTTGTGAATTGAAACTACTGTAATTATTGAAGATTTTAAAAAGATAATTTTATTTCATCTGTCAGTTTATAGTAATGATCGAACTCAAGCACCTTAGTAAGAGACGAACACGCCCAATAGTAAAAAAGGAAGTAGCCCATAACTCCAGAAACTAGAATCAGATCAAAAAACAAAGTACACAATTAGAACTGCATTTTCGAAAACCTCTATATAGAAGAACTTACCGCCCCTTGGCTTGAAAAATAAGGGAATTATATTTGTTTGAATATCAAGAAAAGTGTCTGAAACCACAATATTTTGCATAGGCGGCATGTTTTTTTCTCTGTTCCTCCTCAGATAGCATGACACAGGGATATCGTAGAGAGTTGTTTAATTGCTCATTGTAAAGGAAATTAATGTGGTTAAAACAATTTTTTGTAATAAAAAATTAGTTTTAAAATATAATCAATTTTTACGAAAAACTGTATTTTTCTATCACACTGTAGTAGCTCATGTTATTAACAACATGAATTTGTTAAATTATCGTGCTTTTGTAATTAGTAAGAATAATTAAATTGAAATCAATATCTTACAAAAAAAAACTCCATTTTCATACGCTAGATAATATATGTCGTCAGAGTTTATAGCAAAGCCCATGTTAACTGAAATAATTTATTGTTTCAAAAAAACTTGAAACAGACAGCTTTTGAAAGTTGCTTCTCTAAGGTATGTTATAAAAGGGATCATTAATGATAAATATGGATTATGTAAGTTTTATCTGTATCATGGCTGCATAAATGGCTGAAACCTAGTAAAGAACAAACCATGGCACACATTGGACTTAGTTAGCTGCCTGATTCTCTAAAGTTCAACACGTACTATGCCAAATAAGAAAAAGCCATAGGCTTTTTCCTATTTGTAATTTTTATAAACGGGTTGCAGCGGTAGTTTGATTAAAAAAGGAGCTGTAGCCCCTAATAAATGAAGTATTTAAAGTATTCATTATATAGATATAGTACAAGACGATGAAAAATCCAATAATGTTTTCAAGATTTCTACAATAATTACCAGTACTAATTAAAGATGATATAAAGAAGAACCTCGAATGTGTGATTAGAAGACAAGCGACAATGAGAATTCATATATAGAAGCTTGCCACTTGCCAAGTTTTTCTGGGTTGTAGTGGTAGCTAGCAACGTAGTAAGAGACAAGCAGGTCAATACTAAAAAATAAATAGCCAATAACTTCTGAAAATAGTGTCAGATCAAAACAAGAATTGCACTATTAGAGCCACCTTGTTCGAAATCCCTCTTTGGGTTGCAGCAGTAGCTAGCATCCTGGGTTGCTAGCTACTAGAAATATAATAACTCATAACTCTTAAAATAGAGTCAGATCAAAACAAGAAGTACACTATTAGAACCGCCTTGTCCGAAACCCCTATATAAGAAACTTGCCATCCCTTGGCTTGAATAAGGAGGAAAAGATATATTGGCTTGAAAATTAAGAAAAGAGGCTGCAACCGTGATATTTTGCATATACTGCACCTTTTTTCTGCCTGTTTTTTCTCTTTTTCCTCAGGTAGCTTGGCACTGGAACATCGTAGAGAGTTATTTAACAGCTTATTTTAGTGGAAATTAAATGGGTTAGGAACCTTTTGTAATTAAATAAATTGTTTTTAAAACCTAATCAATATTTAAAAAAAAAACTATATTTTTCTGTAACACCTTAGTAGCTTATGTTATTAACATTGTGAGTTTGTCATTTCTACGTGCTATTGCTATAAAAAAACAATTAAAACCAAACCAATTTTATTACAAAGAATTTGATTTTCCTTAGCTAGACAACGAATGGTGTCATAGTTTTATTATATTAAAGAACGAATTTTACTCAATATTAATTAGGATTTGAAAATAAATAATTATATACATGATGATACTTCACACGCATCTCTTTCAACAAGATTTTGTAAGAAAAATATCTCTTGAAAATTTACTTTCCTGGTTAGTCATCTAAGCAGTATTTAATACGAAAGATTTAACTCTTGTAAATTTATGCTAAATTAGGATGATTCCAACAGCTGGCAAGGCAAAAATTATGTAAACTGAATAATATAAATGACCGGTTTAGTTAATTATAAATGGGGAAAATGTAAGTTTCATCGGTATTATGGCTGTGGAGATAGCTGAAACCTAGTAAAGAACAAACGATGGCACATCTTAGACTATGTTAGCTGTTACATTAAAGAACTAACTGTAGCCCTTAGTAAATGATGAATCTTTTAGTGAAGATCCATGTTGCAGCGGTAGCGAATTTATGGTAAAAGACGAACTCTAGCCCATAGTAATTGATTTCATTTTGAAAAGTTAAATATATGATTGTTAATATACTTTATTGACGAACTCTAGCCAATAGTAACTCAAATATTAAAACCATCCGGGTTATTGTGGTAGCTAGCACCCTTATAAGAGACGATCACGCCCCTCAGTAAAAACTACAATAACCTAAAACTCCTAAAAATAGATTCAGATCAAAACAAAAAGTACATTGTTTGAACTGCCTTGTCCAAATCATATATACAGAAAACCTAACGTCTCTTGGCTTGAACAACAAGGAAAATATATTGGGTTGAAAATCTAGAAAAGTGGCTGCAACCTTGATATTCTTTATAAACGGCATCTTATTTCTTTCTTTCTATCTTTTTTTAAATTTTTCAAAAAGTTTACAGTAAGAACAAAATAATCCGGGTTTCAGTGTTAGCTAGCAACCTAATTAGAAATGATCACGAGAAATAATAAGAAATATAATAACCCAACCGGGTTGCAGCGGTAGCTAGCAGCCTAGTAAGAGACGACCTCACCCCATTGTAAAAACTAAAGTAACCCATACCCATAACTCCTAAAAAAAAGAGTCAGATCAAAACAAGAAGTATACTATTAGAACCGCCTTGTTCAAAACTTGTATATAGAAAACATTCCATTACTTGGCTTTAACAACAGGGAAAACATTTTGGCTTGAAAATAAAGAAAAGCGGCTAAAACCACGATATTTTCCATATAATGAATGTTTTTTTCTTTCAATTTTTTTCTCCTCAGCTAGATGGACACTGAAAATCAGAGAGAGCTGTATGATTGCTCATTTTAAAGGAAATTGCTACATCCAGTACCTTTTGTAATTAAAAATAATATAGTTTCTAAAAAGAATCAATTTTTACCAAAAAAACTGCATTTTGTGTAAGCTTGATGAATGACATTATAATCATGTAATAACCGTATATGACGTAATAAGTAAATGCAATATTTATAACGTTCATCTTTCGACAAGATACTTTTATTTTATGTTAGTTCTAAGTTCAGGATTGCTTTAGTTATTATGTAAACTGTAAAAATATTTATTGTGTCTTAGCATTAAATTTTTTTTATTAAAAGTAGAAGAATACCTGAAATTTTGAAAATTAGTTTTATCTTTTGTTAGGTTCTAACTACCCGACGTGGCCTTCAATATGTATTTCCTTTAAAAAAAATAATTTTTTATTTTATCCAGGTTTCTGCGGTAGCTAGCAATCCGGGTTGCAGCGGTAGCTAGAAACCTAGTAAGAGACGACCACGCCCCTTAGAAAAAATAAAGGAACCCATAACTCCTATAAATAGAGTTTGATAAAAACAAAAAGTACACTATTAGAACCACCTTGTCCAAAACCTCTGTATAAAAAAACATACCCTTACTTCGCTTGAACACCAGGGAAAATATATGGTTTGAAAATCAAGAAAAGTGGCTGAAACCACGATATTCTCCACATAAGGCACGTTTTTTTTTTTCTTTCCATTGTTTTTCTCCTCAGCTAGCTGGGCACTGAAAAATCATAGAGAGCTGTATAATGGCTCATTTTAAAGGGAATTGCTACATCTAGTGGCTTTTGTAATTGAAATTAAATTGTTTTTAAAATGGAATTAATTTTGAAAATAACTGTATTTTGTGTAAAAGCTTGATGAATGACATTATAATCATATACTAATCGTATATGATGTAATAAGTAATTGCAATATTTATACACGTTCATCTTTCGACAAAACAATTTATTTTATTTTAGTTTTTAATTAAAGATTACATTAAAGAATGAACTTTAGTCCATAGTAACTGAAGTTATATTGAAAAACGATCAATTGGAGATCATACATAAGGGATCGATATTGTAAATTGGAATTTTGTTGGTATCGTTGGTATCATGGTTATATTGATGTATTACAAACTAAAAAAATTGACCCCGGCTGGCTTTGAACCACCAACCTTTTGGTTAACGGACGATCGTGCTAGCCACTTGCACTATGACATCATTAATTAAAGTTAAAAAATTTAATTAAATAACTATCTGTAGTCCATAGTAACTGAAGTATTATATTACATAGAGTTAAATATAAAAGGACATATAAAGTTCATTATAAATGGGGCCTATGCTAGTTTTATCGGATATAGCTGAAAACCTAGTTGTATAAGGATCAGTCAAATACTTGAAGGATCTATATAGCTCATTATAAATGGGCACTATGTAAGTTTCATCAGAAATATCCAGGTTGAAGCGGTTGCTAGCAATCCGGGTTGAAATGGGAGCTAGCAACCTAGAAGACGATCACGTACAATGTTAAGAAATATAAAAACCCCTAACTCCTATAAAAAAAGAGTCAGATAAAAAAAAGTACATCCTTAGAACCGTCTTGTCCGAAACCTCTGTCTAGGAAACTTTTTGTTCCTTGGCTTGAACATCATAGGGAAATATATTGTCTTAAAAATCAAGAAAAGTGGCAGCTACTGTCCCATTCTGCCTAAGCGGCATCTTTTTTCTTTTTTTTCTTCCACAGATAGCTTGACACTGGAACATTGTAGAGAGTATTTCAATGGCTCTTTTTAAAGGATATTATTAGGGTTAAAAACCTTTTGTAATCAAAACAAATTATTCTAAAAATACAATCAATTTTTTACGAAAAACTGCATATTTCATTTTAAAGATTGATCAGTAACGTCATAATCGTATTACAGTAGTTCTTCTTTCAGCGGTAGCTAGCGACCTAGTAAGAGACGATCACGTCCAATGTTGATATATATAATCACCTATAACTACTAAAAATGGAGTCAAAACAAACAAAAAGTAAGCCATTAGAATCGCCTTGTCCGAAACCCCTATGTAGGAATCTTTCTGTGCCTTGGCTTTAACAGCAAGGAAAAATATTCACTTCAAAATCAAGAAAAGTGGCAGCTACTACAGAATTCTTCCTAAACGGCATCTTTTTTTCATTTTTCTTTTCCAGAGATAGCTTGGCACTGGAACATCCTAAAGAATTGTTCAATGGCTCATGTTAAAGGATATTAATGGGGTAAAAAATCTTTTGTAATTAAAACAAATTACTTTTAATATAGAGTTAATTTTTTTACGGAAAACATCATATTTCATGTTAATGATTGGTCAATGACGTCATAATCGTACGTTTTAGCCAGGTCTTTTCTTACTATTCCAATTAGGAAAAGACATAGGCTTTTTGCTCTTTGTAATCTGCGTTGCAGCGATAGCTAGAAACCTAGTAAGAGACAATCAAGCCCAATTACATTAAAAGACAATCTTTAGAATAACAAACTATTGCATAAATTAGACTCAGTTAACTGTCGATTATTTGAGATTCACCTCTTCTTATTTCAAAAAAAGAAATCCTTTGGCCTTTTCCTGTTTGTAATCTGGGTTGCAGTGGTAGATAGACAGCTAGTCAGAGATGACCACGCCCAATAGTAAAAACTAAAATCTGGGTTGCTGCAGTAGCTAATCCGGGTTGATGCGGTAGCTTTCAAACTAGTAAGAGACGATCACGTCCAATACTAAGAAATATAATTGTATAAAAGGTTAATGCTCTTATTTTGTACCAAATGTTAATAACCTTAGTGATAAGTTTTCGAACTTATCAATGATCAAGCAATCCTACATGTTAACAATAGACAAAATTGGATAACTTACAGGAATTGAATGAAACAAGAAAAAGACATTCTATAGATATGACAGTGGTGTTCGTAACTGTGATCCTTTAAATTATTCCATTTGTGACTTATAAAGGAGAAGATCAGTGCACCCGTGCAGTACGAAATCTTCCAAACTATCTCGTGGTGCAAGATTTATTCCCCCAGGTAACTCCCCCGGAAAACTCTTCCCGTAAAATCCTCCTCGCGTCAAGTCCCCACTCGGTGAAAATATCTACTTCTGATTCTCAATGGAAGGCTCCCCCGTATAAATCCTCCTGAAAAATCCTCCTCTCTTTTATGCATAACATAGCTGAGCAGTCACAGAGAGAGTATTAAAAATAAAATAATGAAAAAAAAGTGAATTTTAGTATATTCAACCAATATTCCAAAGTTGGCCATGGTATGGGTCATGGAGGGCCAGGGTCAGCTTCATGATTATTTGATCTTTGAACTTTTTTTTAAACCCTTCCATAAGAATCTTGTATGCCCCTGGGGTATCATAGGTAGTGCAATAGCGCTGACTAAGTAAAGAACAATTTTGGCACAATTTATCATTTATTGTTAGTCTTAGGCCAGGACACTTTGTACAGAAGGAGTTGTCGTAGAAACTGCGAAAAGGGCTCATGTGATTTGAAAATAAGAGGGTTAGTGCCCTTTATGCTAGTCGAAAGTGATTTAAGGGTAACTAACCCCACTCCCATGCGCATAATTTCCCCTGACACATCCAATCAAAATTTGAAATAGCCATTTTGTTCAACTTAGTTTAAACATTCAAAAATTATGTGTTTTGTGGATGAGAGCCCCATCATTAGCATCAAAGCAAGGGTTGTAAGTTATTCCCTGGGGAAATATAAGGTATTTACAGAATCCGTTGTCTTAGTACATAAAGGGCCGATACTGATAATTGGAATTTTGTAAGTATCATCGGTATCAGGGTTTTATTGATAGCTGAATTACAATGTCTAAAAAATTGACTCCGGATAGCCTTGAAGCACCAATCTTTCGGCTAACGGTCGATCGTGCTAGCCACTTGCCTTATGGCGTCATTAATTAAAGTTGTACAATTAACAATAGGATTGGATTCAGCTAGCTACTTGATTGTTTTAGTTTTGTCTCTTACTATTTAAAAGAAGAAAGAGCCTTAGGCTTTTCCCTGTTTGTAATCATCCGGGTAGCAGCGGTAGCTATCAAACAGTTCGTGGTAGCGAACTGTACAGTAAGAGTGCCACGTCTCATTAAGAACGAAACTCAAAAAACGGATTTCTATGCTGATTTTATATATATATATATATATATAATATATATATATATATATATATATATATATATATATATATAAGTTTCATCAAGTTTACTCATATCCATTAAAATTTACGAGCCAGAGAAAATTTGCCTTATTTCCAAAAAAAGGAAAAACGCCCCTTAAAACTTGGCTTGAACAACAAGGAAAATATATGGGCTTGAAAATTAAGAAAAGTGGCTGAAACCATGATAATCTCCACATAAGGTATATATTTTTCTTTCCGTTTTTTTTTGTTCTTTTCAGTTACATAAAGGATCGATAACGTTCATGATAAATGGGGCCTATGCTACTTTCATTGGATATAGCTGAAACTGAGTAAAGAACAAAACACGGCATATAGTAACTAAAAGTAAAGATGATAAAATCATCTGTTAAATGTAATCTAGGTTGCAGCGGTAGTTTGCAACCTAGTAAGAGACAATCACGTTCTATAGTACAAAAAAACATAGCCAATGACTCCTAAAACTAGATTCAGATAAAAAAAAAAGTACGCTATTAGAACCGCCTTTTTCAAAATTCTTATATAGGAATTACATTAAAAGACGATCATTGGAATAACAAACAATTGCATACATTGGACTAAGTTAGCTACTTGATTGTTTGAAGTTCGTACGACAAAAATCCATCCCTTTGAATCTTTTCAACATATTATGAACAGTAACTTTTTCAATGTGATCATAATAACATAATATTCATACTTTATTATGAAAAAAATAGCTAATTTTAAAATTTCCAGTTACTTTCCTAGTTTGAATTAAAAAATTAATATTATATCTCAGACACCATAAATATTTTTGCAGTTTACATAATAACCTTAACAATTCTGAACTGAAAACTAAAATAAAACAAATAATTAAATTTCTTTTCTTTGGAAATATATCACAATTGATACACACTTTAGAAGTTGAGCCCAAAAATCAGTATTGATTCAGAGTTCAGAGAGTTAAGAGCAATTCAAAAGGATAAAATACAGGATTAAATCTGGACAGCATGCGTAACCAATTTTTACCTGTGTGTGGCTTTGTGCCAAAATTGCGATTATCTTTTTTGAAGACAAGAAAAATAACTTATTGCTTTGTTACGATACTAGATCAAATTAAGGACTACATTTGTACATCGATAAGATCCATTGTGTGAAAATGACAAACCAAGCAATAGAGGCCGAGAAAATGCAAAATGCCCAGTTTTTGCGAGAGATAAATTTCAAATTGGATTTATTACCAGCGCTTTCGGAGAAAGTTATTCTCCAGACTTTCCTGTACTTTCGGATAGCATTGCTGCCTTACAAGTACAGATGAATAACATTAGTACAGAGCTATATAGCATTGCTAAGACAAATGAAGAAATTAAAAAAGAGCTGGAAAATGTGAAATCAGACCTAGTAATCACATATGAACGAGCCAACCAGCTCGAAGCAGAGCAGAAAAGAACAAATTTGATTATTTGTAATTATACTCCGCAACACCTTGTTGAGTACCATCAGGGCCAGTAGTAGTGAAGTTAAACTTGGTCGAAATCAGAGACTACATCTTAAGAAATAGTCCCTTATTGAGAGAAAGGTAGGTCTATCGGTGGCCCCAAATTACACGGCTAAACAAAGAGAGGTCCGTAAACACTTAAAGGAAATTATGAATCTTGCACAGAACGACGGCCGTGATGCAAAGCTACGAGGTGACAAGCTGTTTATCCAAGGCCGACTATTCAGGTACGATGGAAAGGCTGTGATTGAGGTTAAAAGTAACTTGGTGCCAGTTAAAAATCTTGGTCCACCTCCTAGGGCTAGGCTCCCAAATTACCCTGCTGTTATCCCGATGGGGGTAAATAGTGATGCCAGTGATAGTGATGACGAGACAGTGATACCATCAACAGCCTATTCTCGGGCATTACCGGCAACTAAAAGACCTGCTAGTGCTATTATTAGCCCTAATGACCTACATCGACCAGGCACTCGTAACGTGGCACCCAGAGGAAACTATTCTCCAAGAAAAGGACTTACAGAAGACCTCGCTGTGGTTTTTCCCATGATTTTGTTGATAATAGACCGCGAGTGCTAACAGATATTAATAGTCGCAGTCGTGAGTGTTACCATTTTGCATTTTTCCCGACAGAGGCCAGGAACGAGAAACTCCAAGAAGTGGCTAGTGATATTAATGCACTGTAAGAAAGCGTAGACGCATAGGAAATAAAGAGCCATATACTGAGTTTAGTGTCCAGGAACATACAAGGACTACGTGATAAGTTGCCTTATTTATATGATGAATTACTTTCGTTTTATTTGATTTCGTTTTTTGAAACATGGAACGATCATTCTCCTATATCACCTCTCCCAGGGTATTTGGTTGAACAGGTTGTGCGTAAACCAGCAAGAGATAATAGACATTATTGTGGTATTTTGGTTTTGATTAAATCATCAGCTATTGATGGTTATGAAAGAGTTAATAGTAGATCTAAAAACTTACTTTGGCTGCGTATTTGTTTTAAATATGGGAAGAGATTAATTTTGGGCGTTGTGTATATCCCTCCACAAAATAGTTCGTATAGTCGAGAAAATACTTGGGAAATTTTAGATGATGAACTGTCGCTAATACAAGAAAGTTATAGTGATTTTGAGTGTGTTTTGATGGGGGATTTTAATGCTTATACCGGCGTTGAGGTTGAGGTTCCAGATTTATTAATCTCAGATTTAGGAGATTTGGTCCCAATTTGTTGTAGAATATCGCGAAGTAATAAGGATGAAAAAAGAAAAATAAACGTTTGGGGAAGAAAGCTCCTGGCGCTTTGCGGGGAACATGGTCTGATTATTGCGAATGGAAGGTTTGGAAATGATAAGGGTCTGGGTGAGTTTACTTGTCTTTCGGGCCCAACTCCAAGTGTTGTAGATTATGCGCTGATTAATACGAAATTTGTACCTGAATCGATTGATATTGATGTACTATATTTAGTTGGATCCCATCAGAGAACTATTAAGCTTGAGCTGAAGAGTGGGAAGCTTCAGGATAATGTTCCTCGAGTTAGAAATTTCTGTAATGGGGAGCTTAGATTAGAGGGCTTAGGGAAACGAATTAGATATGATTTAACCGATAATGATTTTGAAACATTTAAAAGGAAGCTTATGAAGTTACATGTAACAAATAAGTTGAAAGCGTTAGAAGCAGATGGAAAAGATATACATGGTATAATTATGGAGTTAAATGAAATAATTTGCAGTTGTGCAGTATCGTGTAATCTGAAAAAAATGAGCGATATATTGATTTGGAATGTAAGTAAATGAAAAAAGGTCAAATATTTATTGAGCCATTTAAAAGAATGTGATAGAGCTGAAGTTCAAAGTTTAAGATTTGCCTAATGTAAAGATAAAAGAAGAGATTATAAAAGGTTAATTAAAAGAAATTTTTTTTTTGAGATTAAGAAGAAACTGGATATTGCAGATGATTTTAGAAATAAAGATTTTAAGAAGTTTTGTGGTTATATAAGGAATGATATTAGAAATGAAAAAGGAAATACACAGGTGACTCCAGACGCCAATCATGGCCTGATTGCCTGGAAAGCTTGGAAGGTAATTGTGCAGACATACGAGAGGTAGCACATACCACAGAGATGGTTGTTTATCCTATGAAGGAACATGATTATGATTAAGTAGGGAAAGTGAGTAATGATGAGATTAAGTTTGTATTCTAGAATTTAAAAGGAGGTTCGGCTGCGGGTGTTGATGGTGTACAAATTACGTTATTTAGGAATTTTCTTTCAATTCTTATGTCGATAATTGTTTTTCTTTGTAATAAGGTGTTAACTTCAAGACAATGGCCAAATGAGTGGAAGATATCATTGCTTATGCCGCTTTTTAAGAGAGGAAACCCTAAGTTGCACATGAATTATCGTTTATTAGCGCTTGTCCCTGCTTTAAGTAAGGTAATGGAGAAAATACTAGATACCAGGCTTTCTAAATTGTTATATAAAAATTATATAATACATGAAGAACAAGGAGGTTTTAGGACAGGGTACGGGACGGTAGATACAATATTTATTTTAAAGGCATTAATTGATAAATATGGAAAGGAAAAAAACTTGTCTTTATGTGGGATTTCTGGATCTCCACAAGGCGTTCGACAGTGTCGACAGAGAGCTATTGAAGGATGCCCTGTTTATAATTGGCCACCCTCATTTGTCTCTGAGGTTAATAGTGAATATGTATATTTGTGTGAGTGGAATCGTGTTAATTGGTAACAGGTTTTCTAGGCTTTTTAATATTAAGCTGGGAGTAAAACAAGGCAGCACTCTTTCCTCCTAAATTGTTTAATATTTTTATAAATGATGTTGTTGATTTTCTAAAGAATAGATGGGCTCAGAAAGTTAGGCTAGGGACCCATAAACTATCACTACTATTATTTGCATATGATATTGCTTTGGTGGCTAGTACACCGCAAGACCTGCAGACGCTTTCGAGTCTTATAGAAGAATATTTGCAGATGAAAAAATTAAGGCTGAATGTTGAAAAGGAGTGAAGTTGTTATTTTAAAAAAAAGGAAAACAAGTGGCGAAGATAATTATAGATTTAAAATTAATAATAAGGAACTGAAAGTAAGTAAAATTATAAAATATTTAGGATTTTTTTGATTAAAAATGGAATTTTAAAGGGTCATGTTGATGAACAAATTAATAGAGGCAAAGTGGCCATGTCTGCAATTTTTAGAAATCCGATGAAAATAGGAATTAAAAACCTAAAAATGCATAAAAGAATATTTAATACCAAAATTTTACCAGTAATAGAATATAGAGCAGAGATTTTGGGCGGTGAAGCGGCACAGAAGTTGGAGTCCCTCCAGCTCCAGTATTATAAAAGACTGTTTGGATTACATCAGACAACTCATTCACAGATTCTGAAAGTTGATATGGGCCTGTTTTCGTTAAAACTACGTAGGTCTATTTTGATGCTTAGATTTTGGTTGAAGCTCTTTAGGTGTAATGAAGATAGACTAGTAAGAGCTGCTTATTATCAGATGTTGAGTTATGGTTCAAAAACATCGTGCCCATCCCAAATTTGGTCATTACTAGAAAGAATGGGAATGCCTTACTTATTGAATGATGGTCTTGGTTCCCGTGATCTACCAACAAATTTAGTAAGCCAGGTACGATTTATTTTAGAGGGTCAAGAAATGCAGTATTGGCAAGGGCTTGTTTTAAATTCTGCTACATTGAATCATTATAATCAGGTTAAACCTAGTTTTGGAGAGGAAATTTATTTTAACTTCAATTTACCGGCTATGATTTTATGTCGATGGATTCAGCTTATGGCGAATTGCCTTCCAATCCAGAGAAGGCAAATTGTGTTCGACAGGGGCATAGCACATCCTGATGGTCGGTATGTGTCCTCTTTGTAGGGATGAGGATGACAATTTGGACCATTTTCTCCGAAAGTGCCCGGTGCACTCTGATTTAAGGGGAAATTACTTACATGGGATTGTTTTGCTGCTTCCTAAACTTTTACAAAGTTGTAATCCAACCACAATATTTCGTATTGGTGCGTATATAGAGAAGGGATTAGAAAGAAGGAAAAGTTTTTACAATTAATTATTATTAATTGTATAGAATTAAACTTATTTCCTCGATAATTTACCATAAGGTATTTTTCGCTATGCATCATGTTAATGTGTGTTTCGTAATTTGTTATGTTGTGATTTCTTTTTTTTTCATAAATTTTTATGTGTATATGGCTCTTGGGCTTTTGAAATACACGATCTATCTAATAAGATAATATTCGTACTTTCTTATGAAAAAAACTAATTTAAAAATTTTCATTTACTTTCTAAAAAATTAATATTATTTCTCAGACACCATAAATGTTTTTGCAGTTTACATAATAACCTTAACGATTCTGAACTGAAAACTAAAATAAAACAAATAATTGAATTTCTTTTCTTCGGAAATATATCACAATGGATACACACTTTAGAAGTTGAGCCAAAAAAAGTTTGTTGCCAGGAGATAATTAACACTGAAGTGAGAGGGGAAATAAAACTTCGGTTGATTAAATCGAACAAAAAACAAACGTAATTTTAATATTTTTAGGAATTTTTCTAGTTTGAAAAAAAATAATATTATTGCTCAGACTCCATAAATATTTCTGCAGTTTGCACAGTAACATTGGTGATTCTGTGCTGATTTAATTATAGCTAACATTATAATTTTGCATTTATTTTTACGCCATGTATGGTTACAACCTAAGATTATATTGTCATTCATCAATCTTGTAAATGAAAATACAGTTTCTCGTAAAATATTGATTTATTTCCAAATTTTTTTGTTAATTACAAAATATTTTTAGATACGTCAATTTCCTTTCAAATGAGTCATTAAACAGCATTCTGTCATTTTCTAGTACCGAGCTAAATGAGGAGAAAAGAAAAAACGGAAAAAAAGATGCCGTTGATGCAGAATATTGCACTTGAAGCCATTTTTCTAGTTTTGGAAGCAAACATATTTTCTTTGTTGTTCAAGCCAAGATCAAATGCAGCGCAAAAGCGCTGCACCAAGTAAAGAATGATGTTGGCACAATTTGTTATTAATTATTATTATTTTTTTTGGTTTTAGCTCAGGGCACTTTATATCGAAGGAGTTGTCGAAGAAACTCCGAAAACGGCTCATTAGATTGGAAATTGGAGTGGCTTGTTCCTTTTTTAATAGTCGAAAGTGATTGGAAGGCAACTAACACCCCTTACACGCCCACCATTTCCCCAAAGACATCTAATTAAAATTTTGAGATAGCCATTTTGTTCAATGTATTTGATTTCTACATGGTTATATTAAAGAACAATCTATAGCCTATAGTAATTGAACTACAAAGCACATCATTAGACTAATATGAAGGATGGGTTTAGTTTATTACGGTTGGGAACTATGTAAGTGAATCGATATCAAGTTGTAGAGATGGCTTAAACCTGATAAAAAATAAACCAATGGCACATTTTCTATTTAGTCAGCTGTCTGATTCCCTGAAGTTCACCTCTTACTATTCCAAAAGCTTGAGGTTTTTCCTGTTTGTAATCCGGGTTGCAGTGGAAGCTAGCAACCTAGTAGGAGACGATCATGTCCAATGCAAAGAAATATAATACCCCATAACCCCTAAACATAAAGCCAAATCAAAACAAAATGTACACCATTGGAACCATCTTTTCCGATACCCCTATATAAGAAACTTATCATCCATTGGCTTGTTATACAAAAATATGTTCATATAACAAAGAATTTTAATAGTATGTGATAAAGGAAAGTCTGAACTTTAACCATCAGTATTACAATGACGTCATTTACCAACATAATATTGAATTAAACTTAACAATATCTTAAAAAAATTTCTTTTAAATATACAGGTCGTCGCAGTGGAAGCTAGCAACATAGTAAGGGGCAATCACGCCCCATAGTGAAAAATGGCATTGGTCATAATTCCTAAAAATATAATCAGATCAAAAAATGAAGTACACTAATAGAACTCCCTTGTTCAAAACCCCTATATAAAAAACTTATAGTCCCTTGGCTCAAGCAATAAGGGAAATATAATGGCTTGAAAATCAAGAAAAGTGGCTGAAGCACGATTTTATGCATATATGGCATCTTTTTTTTAATTTGGAGAAAGAACTGGTACCCATAGCAAATGATATATTTTCTAGTGAAGATCCAATGTTTTATAATAATCCGAGTTGCAGTGGTAGCCAGCAACCGTGTAAGAGACAATCACGCCCCATAGTAAAAAAATTAAAAAACCCATCGTTCCCCAATATAGTCAGCTCAAAATGACAAGTACACTGTTAGAACTATCTTTTCCAAATCCCTATATAGAAAACTTACCGTCTCTTGGCTTGAACAACAAGGAATTATATTGGCGTGAAAATCAGGAAAAGTGGCTGAAACCACGATATTTGTATATATGGCGTCTTTTGTTCTTTTCGTTTGCTTTTTTTTTCCTCGGTTAGCTGAGCACTGAAAAATAATAAAAAGCTGTAAAATGGCTTATTAAAAAAAAATTATTACATCTAGTTCCTTTGTAATTAAAAATAAAATAGTTTTTAAAATAGAATCGATTTCCCCAAAAGCTACATTTTCATGTACAAGCTTGATGAATGACGTTATAGTCGTATAGTTTATAACCATATATGACATAATAAGTGAATATAATATTGATGCACGCTTATCGTTCGACAAGATAATAATATAAGAAATGCATAATTACAAGAAAAATATTTTACAAAAAAATGCCTTTTTCTATAACACTATTGTAGCAGGTCTTATTTTTAACATTATAAAAAGCATGTAGATATAGGTATATAACGATCTGTATTAAAGAATTACAGAACGATCTTTAGTCCATAGTTACTGAGGTTTTTTAAGGAATCATTATAAAGATGATGATGCAACACATACTTATCTTTCAGTAAGATAGTATTAAACATATAGCACAAATTTATTTTAGTTTTTTTCTTAGGAAATCTTCATTGGTAATAACTTCTCGTACCAGGAATTGAATTCTGGCCAACTGGGTGAGAGCCAGCTATCCTAGACATTATACCATATAAGATATATTAAAATATCAGATTAATGAAGTTTATGTTAAAATAACAAACTATAGCCAATAATAACTGAAAGCGAATAGTAAATCCAAAGTTATCGGGGGTGCTAGAACATCAAACAGAGCTGTTTGATCAGGGTTTCATTGGTAGCTAGCAACCTAGTAAGAGATGATCACGTCCAATTCTAAGAAATATAATAACCTATAACCTTCAAAAATAGAGTCAGATCAAAACAAGAAGTAAACTGTTAGGACCACCTTGTCCGAACCCCTTATATAGTAAACTTACCGTCATTTGGCTTGAACAATAAGAGAAATACTGCATTTTTAAATAACACTGTAGTAGCTTATGCTATTAATCCAGGTTTATATAAAAAAATCGGATTTTTATGGCAATTTGAAATATACAATTTTCATGAAGTTTAGTTCTACCCATCAAACCTTAAGAGCGTTGGAAATTATTTCTGTTTCAAAAATGGGGAAACACCCCCTAAAAGTAATAAAATCTAATTAAAATTAGAAAAATACCTGAAAATTTTAAAATTAGTTTTATTTTTTGTTACATAAAGGATTGATACTATAAATAGAATTTATTGATAGCTGAATATCAAACTAACAGAAATACACCCGGGTGGGGTTGAGCTATCAATATTTTGGTTAAAGGCCAATCGTGCTAGCCATTTGCACAACGACATCATTAATTAAATTTGTAAAATTTACAATTTGATTTGTTTAAATGGAAAATAAAACTGAATAACACAAAAACTAGAATGACCAAGAAATTATATTAAAAGACTATCGTTTGAATAACAAACCATTGCCTGCATTGGACTTAGTTAGCTACTTGATTGTTTGAGGTTCGTATTTTACTCTTTCAAGGAAGAAAAAGCAGTAAGCTTTTTTTGTTTATTATCATATAGCATAAAACAAACCCCATATGCAACTGACGTCATTCCATAAAAACTCGATTTAGTTCACAAAAACTGGGGATTATATAAGTTTTATATAAGATTATATATAATATTATATAAGTTTTAATGAAACAAATGGTAGTAGAGATAGCTGAAACTTAGTAAAGAAAAAACCATGGCATAGTATCTAAAACCTTTACTAAGAATAATAGTTTGTCCTTTTCTTTCAAGCAGTTCGTGGTAACAAACTGTATAGTAAGAGCGACTCATCTCAATAGTTAACCAAAACTCTTAAAAAATTAAATTTTGATACCAATAGATACATAAAAAAATTAGATTTTATGCTGATTTTATGCTAAAGAACAAATATAAAGCAATTATAATCATATTTAAATCCGGGTTGCAGCGGTAGCTAGCATCTAGTAAGGGACGGTCACGTCCAATGTTAAGAAATGTAATAGCCCATAACTCCTTAAAAAAAAACAGATCAAAACAAAAAATACACCATTAGAACCACCTTGTCCGAAAACTCTATATAAGAAACTTTCTGTCCCTTGGCTTGAAGAGCAAGAAATTTATAGTCGCTTAAAAATCAAGAATAGTGGCAACTACTACAGCATTCTGCCTAAACGCCATTTTTTTTTTCTTTTTTCTTTTTCACAGAAAGCTTTGTACTGGAACATTGTAGAGAATTGTTCAATGGCTAATTTTAAAGGAAATTATTAGATTTAGTGCCATTTGATTTAATTTTTTATTTTAAATTTTTTTTTATTTAAAAACTCCATTTTTATGGCCAATCTGG
The DNA here is from genome assembly GCA_027921565.1 of Artemia sinica. Lineage (NCBI taxonomy): Eukaryota > Metazoa > Arthropoda > Branchiopoda > Anostraca > Artemiidae > Artemia > Artemia sinica. Next base: position 152,330 of record JAPEVW010000031.1, on the reverse strand, counting down.
ATCAATGAAGTCATAATGGTAGATAACCATATATGAAGAAATAAGCGAATGCAATATTCATACGCATTTGTTTTTCAACAATCAAACAGTTCATAGTAATGAACTGTATAGTAAGAGTGACACGTCTCAATAGTAACTGAAACTCTAAGAAACAGAATCATTAAAAGAGCTAACTATTGCATATATTGGACTTAGTTAGTGGCCTGATTCTTTGAAGTATGTCTCTTAATATTCCAAAAAAGGAAAAGCCGTAGGCTTTCTCCTGTTTGCAACTATTACAAAAAGGACCGATATAGTTCAAAATAAATGGTGTTTGTCATATTTAGATCAAACAGTTCGTGGGAACGAACTGTATAGTAAGTGCGACTCGTCTCAATAGTAACCGAAGCTCTAAAAATGAATTTAATACCAATAGGTTCATCAAAAGAAATAGATTTTTATGCTTATTTTAAATATTTAAGTTTCATCAAGTTTACTCATATACATAAGAAATATGAGCCTGAGAAAATTCACCTTATTTTAAAAAAAGGGAAAAACGTCCCCTAAAAGTCATAGAATCTTAAAGAAGATCACACCATCAGATTCATTGTATTATAGAGCCTCACTGTGGAGTTTTCTAGCTCCTATCTGCAAAAATGTGGAATTTTGAAATTTTTGCATTAAAAAGATCACCAATGTTTGTTTTTTGCCCCTTTTTTTACTAGGGGTGATCGTATCGACCCAAAGGTCCTCAAATTTGGAGAGAGGGCTTATTTGAATAGAAATTAAAAGTTCAAGTGCCTTTTTTAATCAAACAACAAAACAAATTAAAAAAAGAATCACTTTTTACAAAAAACTGGATTTTAGATATCTTTTCATATTTTCAAAGATATTTAATTTCTTAAGCAGTCATAACCATAGATGAAGTAATAAGTGACGTGACATAAGATCTAACAACGATTTTGCACTAATAACCATATATGACGTAATGAGAGATATTACGTACAAATTGAAAAAAAAAATTATTTGTATTTTAGTTTTAGTTCAGGATCGATAAAGTTATAAACTTCAAAAACATTTATGGTATCTGAGCAATAATTTTAATCTTGTAATTAAAACTGGAAAAATACCTAAAAATTTCAAAAATTAGTTTAAGTTTTTATTAGGTTTTTGATGCTTGATACAAGACTTAAACACAGAGTGTTTGACAAAACTTAACTCCATAAGAAAATAGTTTATTGTAATGGTTGCACAAGCAAGAAAATTAAACTTAAGGATAAGAAAAGATATCGAAGTTGAGCTAAACAGCTCGCTGGAAAAAGCAATGAGAAGTAAGAGAAAAACAAGGACGTTTTCAAATTGATTGCCAAAATCTGATATAAGCAGGATTAGAAAGCAGCAGCTCTAAATAAACGTCGTGTTTTAATCAAATACAGAAGTTATGAGACTTTTCGTCTGAATACTATCAAGTGTGCATATAATCAAATACAGAAATGATGAGGCTTATTGTCTGAAAACTAACAAGTCTGCATCCATCCAGAGAAACATTAAATACAAAGATACTAAAGAATATCGTCAAAATTACATCCAATCAGTCTCTTGAAAACAAAGAAACAAATACACAAGTGATGATTTGTATGGCAGAAAGCATATTGAAAAGGTTACTATTTGCAATATGTTGAAAAGGTAAAAAGGGATTGATTTTTGTTCTCGTCAGGAACAGATGAGAAAAACATCAAACAAAGTCATCAAATTCTTCAAGAATTTTAATAGATGCCGCAGGTTGACAAAAATTCACAATCCTGTTTCACAAGCCAGTCTAAGCACAATTCGACTCTGGCTAATAACAGGCAATGCAGTTTATTTGTAAGAAATTATAAAAAAAAAATGGGAAATAAGGTCTAGGACTGTAGCAATAATGAAGTCAGACTTAGAAAACTTAAAAACTATCTTTGATATGTACAAAAAAATAGAAAGTATAAAAATATTGAAACTAAACTACTGCTAGAAAAAGCTCTTCTTCTTCTTTTCCACAGATAGCTTGGCACTGGAACATCGTAGAGAGCTGTTCAATGGCTATTTTAAAGGAAATTAATTGGGTTAAAAACCTTTTGTAAACTAATTACAATAAGGAACGAGCTGAACCCATAGTAACTTAAGTATAATAAAGAGCTCTGTAATGGCTAATTTTAAAGGAAACTGCTGTATATAGAAACCTTTTGTAATTAACAAAATTAATTATTATTATTATAAAAAATCGTTACGATGTGGTATAATAAAGATCGAACTCTTTCCTATACTAATATTAAATTTCCTATACTAATATATAATGGTTATCTCAAAATTTTAATTGGACAACTTTGGGGGAAGGGGGCTAGCTGCCCCAAATTTAATTTCCATTTGAATGAGCCATTAAACTTCTCTTTACTACATAAAAGCTCCATCTAGTTCATTAAAAAAATATATAATAAAGAATGACCTCTTGCCTATACTAAATTTTATACGCCACTTAATTATATTATAGGTTAGTAATTCATCAGATAGCATGGCACTGGAACATCGTAGAGAGTTTTTCAATGGCTCATTTTAAAGGAAATTAATGGGGTAAAAAAAATTTTGTAATTAATTATAATTAAATTAAAAGACGACACCTAGTAAGAGAAGATAAGATCCTATAGTAAAAAATAAAGAGCCCGTAACTTCTAAAAACTAGAATCAGATCAATGTGTAATGGGATCAATTTTCAAAAACCTCAAAATTTTCCAATTAAAGCTACCCAAGTAAAATAAAATCCCCCTAAATATGAACCCAAAAATTCAAGTAACCGACAGATCGAGTAAGACTCAAGCGTTCAATTTAAAAATAGTGAAACAAATGTATTTTATCCAAACACACATTGTAAGAATCTTTCCCACAGAAAATGTAATAAATAAATCCGCCTCTGCGTCGCCAAAGTATGCAATAAATATCAGTCTGACCAAATCTTATATGAAAGGCGACTAACAATGTAATTTAAATCTTAAGAACTTGAATTTCCAAACTATCAAGTGATGGTAGAATTTATTATACAAAAAATGGTCACTCGAGATACAAAATATTTTCGTGTAATCTAATTGTATTGTCCTGAAAACTAAGTTTAGAACTATGTATCCCAATGTAACTAAATCGTATTGTCCCTTAACAACTTTCACAGAAATAAATTATAAGTCTTCTGGAAACTAAGTGACACCTCGCCAGCAAAAAATTAAAATGTAAAACTTTGTTTTGCTAAGAAAAATTCCAAAGTGATATCTTAAAGTTATAAATCGTAATTAAACTTAAGTAACCCATTGGTATATACCTATCCAATAGAAATATAGGACATATAGTTGAACCAATAAAATCAGCGTAATGTACTTTTTAGTAACGCCTGAAACGTAACCTCTGGGAAATTGCAGAGAGTAGATAGTTAGGACTTAGCAATTTTGCGCCAGTCTTTTTTGAGTCTAGAATCAGTTGGGTGCCAGTTTTTAGAGGCAGTCGAATCTAGGAGAGTCTATGATGAGTTTTATGTGATGAGTCTTATGTGAATTTATTTGCAATAAACTTTTGAGAATATTTATTATCAGTGAATTAACTTTTGACAACAATCCTATATTAGTGTATATGACTGTGAAAAAATTACGATATTGCCAACAAGCTCTGTACCGATTATGTGAGTAAAAAATAAATACATTACTTTCTTATTTTATTCTCTTTATGTTAGTATTTCTCAAGATAGTTAGTCCTTGTGGCTCCACTCGCTCTCAGGGGAACCAGAAACCTTTCAATCTGATCTCGACTCAGTATGGCCATTAATACAAGCTCCACATTTGAAACGCTAATTTAAGCTCCCCACACACGAAGTTCTGCCTCCACTCAGGTATGCCACTCGCGAACCGTCAACTAAGAGTTTAACTGAAAATCCCCATTGAATTAATTAATTGAAATTTCCCATATGAGGAAACACCATAAAATATAAGAACAAATACCTTTTTTTATTTAGAAACCCCCCCCCCCATTAGAATTTGGGTTTAGAAACCCCCCCATTTAAAAACATTTTGTAATTAATTATAGTTAAATTAAAAGATGACACCTAGTAAGAGAAGATAAGATCCTATAGTAAAAAATAAAGAGCCCGTAACTTCTAAAACTAGAATCAAATCAATGTACACTATTAGAACCACATTGTAGAGTACCCCTATATCTGGGTTGCAGCAGTAGTTAGCAACCTAGTAAGAGACAATCACGCCCCATAGTAAAAATTAAAGTAACCCATAACTCCTGAAAAAAGATTCAGATCAAAACAAGAAGTACACTATTAGAACTGCCTTGTTCAAAACCTCTATATAGCAAACTTACCGTCCCTTGGCTTGAATAACAAGGAATTATCCGGGTTGCAGCGGTAACTAGCAACCTAGTAAGAGACGATCACGTCCAATATTAAGAAATATAAAAACCCATAGCTCCTAAAAAAAAGAGTCAAATCAAAACAAAAAGTACACTACTAGAACCGCTTTGTCCGAAACCCCTATATAGGAAACTTTCTGTCCCTTGGCGTGAACAGCAAGGGAAATATATTGGCTTGAAAATCAAGAAAAGTGGCAGCTACTACAAAATTCTGCCTAAATCAGGGTTTCAGCGGTAGCTAGCAACCTAGTAAGAGACGATCACGTCCAATGTTAAAAAATATAAAAACCCCTAACTCCTAAGAAAAGAGTCAGATCAAAACAAACCCCTATAAAGGAAACTTACCGCCCTTTGGCTTGAATAACAAAGAATATATATTGGCTTGAAAATCAAGAAAATTGACTTTAACCACGCTATTCTCCACAAATGGGATATTTTTTCTTTCTTCTTCTTCTTCTTCTTCTTCGTTTCCACAGATAGCTTGGCACTGGAACATCGTAGAGAGCTGTTCAATTGCTTTTTTTAAAGGAAATTAATTGGGTTAAAAAGCTTTTGTAACTAATCCGGGTTGCAGCGGTAGCTAGCAACCTAGTAAGAGACGATCACGTCCAATGTTAAAAAATATAAAAACCCCTAACTCCTAAGAAAAGAGTCAGATAAAAACAAAAAGTACACCATTAGAACCGCCTTGTCCGAAACCCCTGTATAGTTAACTTTCTTTCGCTTGGCTTGAACAGCAAGGGAAATATATGGCTTGAAAATCAAGAAAAGTGGCAGCTACTACAACATTCTGCCTAAACGGGATATTGTTTCTTTTTCTTTCTTATCCACAGATAGCTTGGCACTGGAACATCGTAGAGAGTTGTTCAATAGCTCATTTTAAAGAAAATTAATTGGGTTAAAAATCTTTAGTAAATAAAATAAATTATTTTTAAAAGACCCTAGCTCACAGTGTTTTGTTAATCTTGTACCATCAGGTATAGCTAGGAGGGTGATATCACGTGTATTCTTTTGACTGGTTTAGCGCTAAACCGAGGTAAAAGTATGTCTTGACATCACTTACAGGTGCTTATATACCGTGTTTTTGGGTCTGACAGACCCCACCCTGCAGTTTGTGTAACTTTTTGTGGCTTAGCAGATAAACGTTTAATTTTTATAAGCTTTTTAGAGAACAATTACTTTCGTTTTAAGCTATTTAAAACAATGCCAAGCTAGACTCTTTAGGAATTTAATGTATAGGCATTTTAAAAGACCAGGTTGTTTGTCTTTCAGAAATGAAGAATATTGTAATTGGCTCTTGAAATGCAACAGAATTAAAGCATACTTTTGAATAAGTAAGTACTGGATAATAAACCTTCAGTTTTTCCTTATAACCTAAACTGGGTTTGACCTTAGCTGATGCAAGGTCCTTCCTTGATCTGTGTAACTATTTTAATTTCACCTTCTTCAATATCTTTTTCAATGGTTTTTTGCAAAAATTCTGTAATTTCATAGTTTAAGTAAAATAGAAAAACCAAGATAGTTTTTACAGTAGAATAAGAAAGAAATGATGACAGTTTGATTGATAAAGGATAAAAAAGTAAAACTGCTGAAAATAAAATTAATCTATTTGTAGGCCTGGAACACAATATCAAAACAGAAAGGAAAATAAAAGCAGAAAGAAAAAAATGACTTAAATTACAATAAGTTCCCCTGTAAAAGTTTACCCCAATTATTTTTATCTTCAACTAATATAATTGGTCTTAGTAGTATACAAAAAACATAAGTAAGCACAACAAAGACAAGAAAGAATTATTTCACACAACAAAGAGTTATTTGATTTAACAGTCTCAAATGCTATTTTTTTTTTTATTTGTAAAACTGGGATCTCTTCCTAAGACTTTGGGAGTCGTGTTACATCAGAGATGTAAATATTTATACCCAGTCGACGTCAAAGAAAATGCAAGCTTTTTTGGACCTTCTGTATCTCTTTGGAGTATGCAAGTCAGACAGTTAGGATTGCGAAAGTATCTTTGTAGCTGATGTAACTGTGCGGGACATTTTCTGCCACTATGATGAACCTGAAGTGATTCGAGTATTCGGAAGCTATTTTTGCTTCAATAATAGGCACACACGCCACGATAGAAGTGGACCTGTAGCTCCCATCAAAGAGGTTCTTAACCACTTTGTCACTAGCTGGAAAGCATATTACTCACCAGACGTGTAGTTAACGATTGATGAAATGATATTTGCAATTAGAGGACAGTGCAAATTTAAGATGTATATTCCCTCAAAACCGAACAAAGTATGGAATGAAAAATCAATGCCAAGCGGTCTTGAAGACATTCTATCTGTCTATTGCCTTTGTCTATGATGGAAAAGAAACCAATTTGGTTGAAATCCAGAATTCTCAAGTTCCAACATGAACTATAATGACCTATGCTGATCAATTAAAGGGTTCGAACTGCAACATTACAGCCGACAACTGGTTCATGTTTATAGACCTTATAGAAATGCTCAGACCCTTGGGAATTACCTATGTAGGCACAGTGAGAAAGAACAAAAGAGAAATCCCACCCATTTCCTTGCTAGTCATACAAAGGAACCCAGCTTGTCCCTCTTCAGGATTGGAGACTATCTGACCCTGGTGTCGTTTGTTCGAAAGTAAAACAAAGCAGCATTTCTTGCTTCATCAATACTCTTTTCATCAGATATTGATCACGAGAATAGTAAACTAGGGATAACCATGACGTACAACCCAACAAAAAGTGGACTAGGCTTTCTAGACCATAGGTTTTCTAATTACACGACCAGCTGCCACACAAGAAGATGGCCCGTGGTGATGTGGCATGCAATCATGAACATAGCTGGAGTCAATGCAATCGTCATTCTGAGCTACTCAAGACCCCAAGAAACTGACTTGACCTGAAGAAAAATGCTGGTAGAGATGGGACGATGCCTCATCGAACCACAACTTAGGATCAGGAAAAACCTTTCACTGTCCCACGAGAACTGCATTTTTTCTTCCACAACATGACAAGATATTCAGCTGAGAATGTCCCCCGGGTGTCATCTTCAGGTTCCAATTACCGAAAAGGTTGTTGCATCAAATACCCCAAAGAAAGAACAGAAATAAAAGTATACGTGCAGTGCATGTCGAAAAAAGGGTTGTATGGAACATGCCAAGTTCCTATGCCTAAAATACCGCTAGTTTGATAATTTTTGTATTTTAGTGTTTCTAACTGATATATTTGACTGTGTAGCAAGCGAAATGGCAATACATTTAAAGGGTATTTTTTCGAACTTTTAAAAACTAGGATCCAGCAGACCCCACTCTGCAGTTAGTGTAACTTTTTTTCACCCTGCCAGTTAAGGGTTAAAATTAACACAGAAGGTTGCCCCAGGTGCGGATTGAACTCACGACATAAGGATTATGAGACTTACGCTCTACCGACTGAGCCACCGTGGCTTTTATATTATGAAAGATTATTCTTTTTCAAACAATATCGAAAAGAAACATAAAAGATCGAACGGTTTATTATACTGAAACCTAGTAAAAAACAAACCACTGCAAATAGTAACTAGAATCGATTTTTTCAGACATTTCGTGGTGACGAACTGAATAGTAAGATAGACTTGTCTCAATAGTAACCGAAATCTAAAAAACGGAATTTTGATATCAATAGATACATCAAAAGATTTGGGTTTTTATGCGTACTTTAAATATATAAGTTCATTAGATGATCATTAGAAGAACAAACCATTGCATACATTGGGCTTAGATATAGTCTGGGTTGCAGCAGTAGCTAGCAACCTAGTAAGAGACGACCATGCCCCATAGTAAAAACTAAAGTAACCCATAACCCTAAAAACAAAGTCAGATCAAATCAAGAAGTACACTATTAGAACTGCCTTGTCCAAAACTTCCATATGGGAAACTTACTATTACTTGGCTTGAACAACAGAGAAAATATATTGGCTTGAAAATCAAGAAAAGTGGCTGAAACCACGATATTCTCCACATAAGGTATGTTTTTTCTTTCCGTTTTTTCTCCTCAGCTATCTGGGCAATGCAAAATTATAAAGAGCTGTATGATGGCTCATTTTAAACAAAATTGCAACATATACTGCCTTTTTATTTAAAGATAAAATAGTTTTCAAAATAGGACCAATTTTGACAAAAAAAAAACTGCATTTTGTGCACAAGCCTGATGAATGACTTTATAATCATGTAATAACCGTATATTAGAAAATAAGTAAATGTAATATTTATACAAGCTCATCTTTCGAGAAGATAATTTTATTTTATTTTAGTTCTAAGTTCAGGATCGCTGAAGTTTTTATGTAAACTGCAAATATATTAATGGGGTATGAGCAATAATTTATTTTTTAATTTTACATAAACGACCAATATAGTTCATCAAAATGGTGTTTTTCAATATTTTTTTTAAATTTAATTATCCATTATGTAAAATACAGTAATTTTGGGGGGGGGGGTTAACAAAAAAATTATTTGTTAACTGATACTAGAATACATCCTGAAAATTATAAATAAAATAAATTTATTTAACTACAAATCGCAAAAATATTTATGATGTCTGAGCAATAGTTTTATTTGTTTACATTAACGAACAATCTGTACCCCATATTAACTGAAGTATTAAAAGGAATCATTATGTAAAGGATCCGGGTTGGAGAGGTAGCTAGCAGCCTAGTAAGAGACGATCGGGCCAAATGTTAAGAAATATAATAACCTATAGCTCTTAAAATAGAGTCAGATCAAAACAAAAAGTAAACCATTAGGACCGCTTTGTCCGAAACCACTACTTAAGAAACTGTCTGTACCTTGGCTTGAACAGAAAGGGATTTATATTGTTTACATTAAAAGACGATCTTGCGATTAAAAGGACTACTGCATACATTGGAATTAGTTAGCAACTTGATTGTTTGAGGTTCGTCTCTTACTATTTCAAAGAATAAAAAGCTCTAGGCTTTTCCTGTTTTCTATCAGTTTATTATTAATGGTTAATGGTTCAGGTTATGATTAAGGGCTCATTTTAAAGGAGATTGTTATATCTAGTGCAATGTGTAATTAAAAACAAAATAGTTTTTAAAATAGAATAATTTTTACATAACAAACGATAAAGTTCATCATAAAGGATGTCAGTCAAGAGAATCTCACGTAGTTACATAAAAGCTCGATTTAGTTCATTAAAACTGGGGATTAGAAAAGTTTCATCGGCATCATGGTTGTAGAGATATCTGAAACCTAGTAAAGAACAATCCATGGCCTAGTAACTAGAAATTTTACTAATGGTTGCGATTAGTCCTTTACTAGGTTGCAGCCTAGTAAGAGGGTATATATAGGGATATTAGACAATGCGGTTTAAATATTGTACTTTGTTTTTTGATCTGATTACATTATAGTAAAGAACAATATTAAAATTTCTCTCCGATCCGGATTGCAGTGGTAGCTAGCAACCTAGTAAGAGACGACCACTCCCTATTGTAAAAACTAAAGTAACCCATAACTCCAAAAATAGAGTCAGATCAAACGAAGAAGAACACTATTGGAACCGCCTTGTCCAAGTCCTCTATATAGAAAAACTTACCATCACTTGGATTGAACAACCGGGGAAATATATTGGGCTGAAAATAAAGAAAAGTGGCTGAATCCACGATGCTCTCAACATAAGGAATGTTTTTTTTTCTCCTCAGCTAGCTGGGCACTAGAAAATCATAGAGAGTTTTATAGTGGCTCATTTCAAATGAGATTGCTACATCTAGTGCCTTTTGTAATTAAAATAAAATAATTTTAAAAATAGAATCATTTTTGACAAACTGAATTTTGTGTAGAAGCTTGATGAATGACATTATAATAATATAATAACCGTATATGACGTAATATGTAAATGCAATATATATTCAAGCTTATCTGTCAGCAAGATAATTTTATTTTATTTTAGTTCTAATTTCGGGATCTCTAAAGTTATGATGTAAACTGCAAAAATATTTGTAGTATCTGAGCAATAGTTTTAATTTCTAATTAAAACTAGAAAAATATTGGAAAATTTTAAAATTAGTATTATATTTTTTTAGTTAATAAGTAAACGATGTGTCATTCAATATTTACATTAAAAGATAACCATATATGACGTAATAAGTTAATGAAATATCTATACACGTTCATCTTTCGACAAGATAGTTTTATTTTATATTAGTTCAAATTTCAGGATTGCTAAAGTTATTATGTAAACTGCAAAAATATTTATGGTTTCTGAGCAATAGTTCAAATTTTTAGTTTAAAACTAGAAAAATACCTGAAAATTATAAAACTAGCTTTTTTAGGTTCTATCTACCCGAGTTGTCATTCAATATATATTTCCATTAAAAAATTTTTTTTTTTAATTTTAATTTTCATACATTAAGGAATGGACAGTAGACCGTAGTAAATTAAGTTACGGAAGGAATCATTATATACATGAGCATTTTAATTATATTCGTTAAGAAATCATCATAAGTAAAATATTCCAATACCGGGAATCAAACTCGAGCCAACTGAATGAGAGCCCGCTATTCTGACCACTTAACTATGTAAGATATATCAAAATATCTGATTAATGAACTTTATGTGAAAGAGCAAATTATGGACTTACTTAGATACCTGATTCTTTGTGGATCGTCTCTTACTACTCTAAAGAAGAAAAGCCGTAGAATTTTTCCTGTTTGTAATCATCCAGGTTGCAGCGTAATTAGCAACCTAGTAAGAGACGAGAACGTCCAATGTTAAGGAATATAATAACCCATAACTCCTAAAAAAAGACTCAGATCAAAACAGAAAGTACACCATTAGAACCGCCTTGTTTGGAACCCTTGTATAGGAACCTAACTTTCCTTCAGCTTGAACAACAAGCAAAATATGTTGGCTTGAAAATCAAGAAAAGTGGCAGCTACTACAGCATTCTGCCTAAATGGCATCTTTTTTTTCACAAATAGCTTGGCACTGGAACATCATAGAGAGTTTTTTAATTGCTCAGTTTAAAGGGAATTACTATATCTAACGCCATTTATAATTAAAAAACTTTTTTTATTTGAAATATAATCAGTTTTTCACTAAAAACTGCATTTTTATGGCCAATGTTGATGAATGACGTCAAAATCGTAGGTAGTAACCATAAATGAAGTAATAAGTTGATGCAATATTTATACGCGCTTATCTTTCGACAAGATATTAAACTAAGGAATGAACTGCAACCCATAGTAACAGATGTTATAAAAAGAATCATTATATTCATTAAGAAATCATCATAAATAGTGTAGTGGGATCAATTTTCAAAAACCCCAAAATCTCCAATTTAAGTTACCCAAGTAAAGAATAAAATCACCCAAAAATATGAACCTGAAAAATTGAAGTAACCTACAGATCGAGCAAGACTCAAGCTTTCAATTTAACATAGTGAAACAAATGTATCTAATTAAACATTGTAATTACACTTTGTAACAAACATCGTAAGAATCTTTCCCACAGAAAATCCAATAAATAAATCCGCCCTTGTGTCGCCAATGAATGCAACAAATATCAGTTTGACCAAATCTTATATGACAGCCAACGAACAATGTAATTTGAATCTTAAAAGCTCGAAGTACCAAACTATCAAGAGGGCAAAGTTTATTATACAAAAAAATAGTCACTCAAGATGCAAAATATCTTTGTTGCATTGTTCTGGAAACTAAGTTTAGAACTAGCAATCTCAATGTAATTAAATCGTATTATCCTTTACCAACTTTCACAGAAGTAAATTATAAGTCTTCTGAAAATTAAGCGACACCCTACTAGGAAAATGTTACAGTGTAAAACTTTGTTCGTTCCGAAAAAATTCCAAAGTGTTATTATAAAAAGTTATAAATTGTAATTAAAGTTACAATGTAGAACTTCGCTTTGTTAGAAAAATTCCAAAGTGATATCTTAAAAGTCATAAAATTTAATTAAACCCAAGTAGCCCATTGGTGCAAGCCGGTCCAATAGTGATGTAGGACAAATAGTGCAACCAATAGGAACCGTAAAATATACTTGTGAGTAACGCCCGAATGTAACCTCTGGCGAAATTAGGAAGAGTAGATAGTTAGGACTTAGCAATTTTTGCGCCAGTCTTAGAGGAGTCTTACAGGAGTCTAACCTAGGAGAGACTACTATGTATTATGTGAGATTATTTGCAGTCTATTCAAAATAAACTTTTGGGAAAACTTTTTATCAGTGCGTTAACTTTTGCGTTGCATCGCTCCAGATGACAATTTTGTATTAGTGTCTTGTACCGCAAGTGTATTGATATAACCGAAGCTCTGCGACAATTATGTGAGTAATAATAAATGCATTACTTTCTTATTTTATTCTCTCTATGTTAATGTTTCTCAAGTTTGTTAGTCCTTGTGGCTCCACTCGCTCTCAAGGGAACCAGAACCTTTCAATCTGATTTCGGTCTAGTATGGCCATTATTGCAAGCTCCCCATTTGAACCGCTAATTTAGGAACCCCACACATGAAGTTCCGCCACCACTCAGGTATGCCACTTGCGGACCGTCAGCTAAGAGTTTAACGAAATTTCCCCATTGATTTAATTAATTGGAATTTCCGTATTAGGAAACATCAGAAAATATAAGAACAAATAATTTTTATTAAAACCCCCCCCATTAGAATTGGCGCGGCCTGTTTAAAGGAGCAAAACACAAGGACAAAATTTTCTACAAAAAAAGAGATTATTGAGAAATATTACACATGGGGAAAGTGTAATATTTAACGTATGCTTGAAGTGCAATTTATGCATGGCTTGAAGTGCAATATTTTATTAAGCCTAAGTCACCTTAAAATAATAACAAAAATATAATTTAGACGAGCAAAAGTTAAGTTATAACAAAAAAGCAAAACCAGTGCCAAATTTTAATTTATTTTGAGAAAAAAAAACAAACAAAATGTCGTTAGATCAAAACGAACAATTATTAAAGCAAAAACTCATTGCCAAAACAGTGGAAATTTCAAAATCCCTCCCATCATATAACGGTGATTCAGATGTAGATGAGTTTATTATTCAATTAAACCAATTCTTAGAAGTAACTCAAACGAACTTAAAATCATTAGTAGGCATGTTGTTAATGAGACTTAAGGGACAGGCATTAACATTCCTGAAACAAATAGAACAAACAATAGGGGAAGATAACAACCTCCCAATAAACTCAATTGAAAAATTGCTAAAAGCGTTCCGAGAAAGATTTGTTGAAACCAGTTCAACACACAAATTAACGCATGGTACGGTATGTTTCGATGAAACACAAAATGTTAGGGAATACCTACACAAGGTAATGGTATCCATTGAGGCAAAATACGGAAAAGAATCGGGTCCTTTATACGATAAAATTATACTAAATGCTTTCATGCAAGGATTGAGCCCCAAACTATACCGAATGTTAATATAAAAAAATATTCAAACAATAGAGCTAGCAGTTCAGGAAGTAGAGAGAATGATTGAAATTGACTCGATTGTGGCAAATCACAATAAATCAAGAATAAATAATGTAGAAAGTTCAACTCCGGGACGATTACGAGGGATTTCCCCAGAATTTTTTTCGAGAGATAATTCACCCAAACCAAACCAAAATAGGTCTCTAACCCCTACGAGGCAAAGAATGGTACGTTTTGTACCCACGAATACAACAAACTACGTACAGAACCCCCCAGTTATATGCTATGCATGTAAGAAACAAGGACATATCACCAGGGAATGCCGTGCTAAAAACAAATATACACCAGCAACCCCAAGTTTTAATAATCGTTTGTTCGGGAGAACAAACTCAAATGCCAATGGGTCAGGAAACTATGGAAATAACCCCCCACGTCTCCCATCGTTCCGCAACCCGTACCAACAAAGATTCCCGTATTTGAATCCTTCCCAATATACGCCTCCCCAACCCTATTCCAATCCTTCACCCAAACGACAAAATAATTATCGGTTCCCCAACGCAAACACGCGACAAAACATGTACCAATTTAATTCACGAACGGTGTATCCAACTAGGTTCAACAGGAATACAAGCGATAACAGAGGATATTTTTTCCCGACGGGAAATGAAAGAAATTTTTCGGGAAACGAAAGAAATTTTCGTCAATACAAAATGAACAAATGCCGCGAGCCGTCGGCACAAGAAACTTTAACCCACGCAATAATACGTGGCAACCAAGACAATCAAATGTCAACCAACTTGGAACTTCCCTAACAAGTGAAATTCCCACCGAACCCCAACCTCAAACGCCAACTTATCAGATAAGCGCACAGGGAAACGAATTAGGCCCCAAGAAAATTAACCGGGACCCTGGAGGCCAGTATTTTTTATAAGTCCCATCAGTAATTGTACCTTCTTGAGTGATAATAATGACATATTACCTATATTGAGCGACTTTAATGTTGCAAATATTTATTTCAAAGCGTTAATAGATTCAGGTGCATCGGTTAACATAATAAATTCGAATGTATTTAATAGACTACCAATATATATTAAGCGACGGAAACATTTTAATATTCCCAGTCTAACTAGTGTCACAGGTCATAGGCTGGAAGCTATAGGCTCCATACGTTTAGATGTGACAAAAGATAACAGAATCTTCCCTACAGACTTCATAATATGCAAGAATTTCCCATATGAGGCCATAATCGGTGCTAATTTTCTAAAATTTAATAAAGTATTATTAGATATAGCAAATAACAGACTCGTGTATCCATACGAACCTATTCTCCAACGCATGGAGAGAAGGGAAGCAACAGTGAATAGCATAAAGTCTTTTGTACCTCACCCCTCGTCATTTTCTCCCACGGGACGAGAAAGCAAAACAAGCAGCAAATGGATCGAGTCAGTAAAAGCAAAAATAGGGAAAATGCAGGAGTATAGACAAACAGAAATAAAGAAAATAGCTGAATTATGGAATGAAATAATAAATCTAAGTACCATTGTAAGGGAACAGGACCTGGATTTACCCTTGCAACCAACCCCACAAGCGGAAGACTTGACGCAACCAAGCGCCAATCTTAACTTAATAGAGAATGACTCGGAAGAGAAATATTATGGATTCGCGGTACGTAAAACAAAAATCCCCCCAAATACTATGCAAAGAATACAAATCTTACAAATGGTCACCCCTGTAAATGACTATTCCGAAATTTGGTTTGCATCCCCGTGTAAAGAAATTCCAGAAAATCTGTTTTGTGAAGAACAGATATTTCATATGAAAAAGGCGAAGGTTTTATTTTGTTGACTAACACACATGAAAACGATACGATTACATTAAAAAAGGGGACATGCCTCGTTGAAATACAAGTGATTTCTGAACGCGAACTAAACAAATGGAAAAACTCCAAGAAAACGTTAGTTAATGGAATTGATGTCAGTAGCCCAAAGGATAGATACCCACTAACAAGATCCCAATTTATGGAAAAATTTAAATTAGACCATATCAATGATACACAATTGAAAGAAAAATTGTGTGAATTGCTCTGGAATTTTAGAGATATTTTTTCTACATGTGAGGAAGATATTGGGTTGATACCTTTTATGAACATTCTATCCAAACCACAGGGTTGCCCGTAGCTAAACAGCCCTATCGCATCCCTCATCCCTACAAAGGCTGGTTAAAAAATAAAATCCGCGAGTTAGAAAGAAACAATATTGTACGGCCAAGTATAAGCCCGTATTCAAACCCCATTATACTAGTACCAAAAAAGAACAAGGACCTTAGGCTTGTAGTAGATTATAGAGCCTTAAATAAGCAGGTAGTTAGCGACAAATTTCCCCTGCCCGAATTGATGAAATCCTAGACTCCATTTCAACCAAGAATAAAATTTTTACAACTCTTGACCTCACGCAAGGTTATCATCAGGTTAAGACAGTAGATAATGACGTTTATAAAACGGCTTTTTCGACAACGGAATGTGGCTCTTATGAATATTTGAGAGTATCCTTCGGACTAAAAACTAGTTCAAGTGCATTATGTAGACCTCTGTTACACTTATTACGAGGTATAGAAAATATTATCCATTTTGTGGATGATGTTATTTGTGTGGGAGAAACACCAGAGGACCATTTAAACACATTAACCAAAGTTTTTGAAAAATTCAGAGAGGGTAATCTGAAATGTAGACCTGAAAAATTAAATTTGTTTCAATCCTAAATAAAATTCCTAGGAATGATAGTGACCCAAGGTCAAATATCACCGGACCCTGAGAAGATAAAATGTGTAGAGAATCTTAAGCCGCCAAACACTATGAAACAATTAAGAGGCATTATTGGTTTAACCAGTTATTTTAGAAAGTTCATACGCAACTACGCTCAAATTGCCAAACCCTTAACAGACTTGACTAAAGGGGACGGCAAGACTATCACCTGGTCGAATGAAGCTCAAACTTCATTAGATACTCTCAAGAAAGCCCTTACTTCTGAACCAATTTTGTCGTTGCCAGACTCTGAAAGGGGACAATTCGTGGTCACCACCGATGCTTCAGCTCTAGGTATTTGTGCAATCCTTTCCCAATTAATCCCCGTGGAAAACAACCCCGAATCCCAACAGGACCCCCCTCAATACATAGAGAAAGTCATATGCTATTCAAGCAGAACTTTAACCAAAGGTGAAAGAAGTTATTCAGCAACGAATTTGGAGTTACTATCTATAATTTATCATTTAGATAAATTTAAACATTATTTAGTAGGTCAATAATTTAAGTTGCTTTATGGACCATAAAAGCTTACAGTACCTAAGCACATTCAAAAATCCAACTGGAATCTTAGCTAGATGGATAATGAAAATCCAAGATCTCGATTATGAATTTGAACATGTGACCGGTAAACAAAATGCCCCCTGCGATTTCCTGAGGAGATACCCTGAGAATGACCTCTCAGATAATGAATCTAAACAAATAAATGCCATTAATCCCAGCAAACAAAAACACAAAAAGAATAAACCTAAAATCCTAACAGAAGAGAACGAAATTACTCGTAGCCCCTTATCCCTAGCCAATATCAAAAGAAACCAAGTTAAGGATGAAATGTGTTTGACTCTCATTAATTATTTTGTGAATTCCAATACTCTCCCCGATAAGTTCAAAGCCCTGAGGCGGGAAATAGACAATTTTTATAACGATTTGGACGAGGAAATCCTTTGCAGGATAGTAACAGGTGAAACGAATAGAAATCAAACCTTAATAATCCCAGTACTCCCCCAAAGCTTAATAATACCTGCCGTCGAATATTTTCATTCAGAAATAGGTGGACACTTGGGTGTAGCTAAAACCTTTCACAAGTTAAAATAATATTTTTATGTTCCGTCGGCATTAACAAAACTTAAGGATAACATAAATACATGTGAAGCGTGTAATTTAAGGAAAACCCCCCAAACGTATCCTAATCCCTCTATGGGAAGGGTGCCAGTAGCAATGTTTCCCTTCGATATCGTTTCATTCGACCTATATGGTACGAGTGGAGCATTACCTGTTTCTAGTAGAGGTCATACTTGCGTTCTCTCAGTAATAGACCATTTTACCGGCTTCACTTCTGCCAAAGCATTGAAAAATCAAGGTGCATATGCCACAAGTAAAGCGTTAGCAAACATATTTTTAAAATTTGGTGTTCCTCATCAGGTTATTAGTGACAACGGAACTAACTTCGTTTCTAAAGTAACAAAAGATTTAATGAGTTTCCTTAAAATCGAAAAATTATTAACCTCTCCCTACCATCCCCAAGCTAATGGAAAAATTGAAAATAGGCACAAAATATTCTCCAATGTCCTGAGCATTTATACAAAGGACAATCGAAACGATTGGGATTATATCTACCTTACCTAACCTATGTAATTAATACCGCTTATTCAGAAACGACTAAGGAAAGTCCATTTTTTCTTTTGTTCGGACGCGATTTTAAAATACCTTATCAAGAAATTATAGAATCAAGACAGTATTACAATAATACAGAGGACTATAAGCAAGATTTTATAAATAAGATGAGAAAAACCTATAAAATAGTTAGACAAGAGTTAGAAAAATGTAAGATGAACCAAGAGTTGAGAAACGAGTCCAAAATTAAAGGGAATATAAATTTTAAGGTAGGAGATTGTGTATATCTAAAAAATGATACAAAGCTAGAAGGCAAAAAACTTTCCAATAAATATTCAGGACCCTACAGAATAATCAAAAAGTATGACAACGATTTTACTTTTAAAATGATAAACCAGATAGTGGGAAACATATAAGGCACATGTTAGCCGTATAAAAGGAGCCAAGTACCCAGTTAGGTGGGCACCCAAACCCTCATCTTCAGATTCATCAAACGCGGAAAACAAATTTCCTATGTCGAGATTAGCCGAATTAAAACCCTTCAATTTTAAACAGAACTACTTTGAGAGTCGTAGCGACGAGGAAGATTTTGAAGAATTCTTGGCCATGAAAAATTTAGTCATTCCTAAAAGAAAATCCTTAATACCTGTACCAATAAGAACACCAAAAGACCAAAGAGTTCATCTTCAGAAAGCTCAGAGGAAGAATTACATTATACGCTGTCTCCAAAGACCCGATTTTTCTCAGACAGAATTTCAACCCAATGTCCCCCCAAAAGATTTCCTGATGACATGGTATCCCCAGCAACCCGATAGAAAGACCCCTGTCGTTACAGGATGAATTAAACATAGCTATGGAAACACCGGGTGCTAAAATAAGAAAGACCCCACCCAGGGATACAAATAAAGGAAATACAAAAAGTTTGAAAGATGCCATGGGCATTATAAATTATCCGATAAAAACAAGGCAAAGTACCTTGCCATGGACACAGGAACACCCTGAAGATGAAAACTTGGGACAATACCATCACATAACGGTGTCTAAGGTAAAACCCAAGGAATCTCACTCCTGGAAACAGACCATGCTACGAAATACACCTCACCCCCCGGAAGATATGGCATTCAAGCAGTGCAGACATTCTCCAAAGGTATTTCACTCCTCCCAGAGTTCCCAAGAATCTTTTAACTCCCCCGAAACAGGACTTCAGCGTGAGGAAATGGAAAATAAACCCTCCACCTCCAGAGGAGATGAGATATATGAAGCAAGAGCAGGTGATACTCCAAAATCTCAAAGGACAACCCCAGAAAGTTCTAATGATGAATCCTCAGGAACTAGTTCTACTGAATCCGACGATGAGCCCCAAGACGCACAAAAACAAAAACCTACTTCGGCTACCGCCCATGCAAAACAGGCTTGGGCAAAAGGCCAGAAATTCCTTTTGAAACAATACAAGAAATTTTACCTAATCTCTAGGGGAAAGTCAAAAAAGAGTAAAACGCCAGAAAACGAACCGGAGGTTACCACGAAATCTGGCAGAATAAGCAAGAGACCAGATAAATGGAAATATGTCTAGGAAACAAGTACCCCAAAAACTTATAAAGTAATATTTAATCGAAATGCATAGTTTGGAAAAAAAAAACTTAAAACAAGAATATATGAGTAAAACATCACAATGAAAGTCACCCATAAAAGGTCAAAATAAGTCAATAGTTGATTTTTCCAGATAAACTAAATCCCGGCTTGGTAAAGAACCCCGAAGATAGAAGAAGAACAAGAATTGTTCAAACCCTCCTCCAAAAGAAAAATACCTAGTGCAACCCCGTTACTGACAGAACAAATATGGATCAACTATTTCAAATACGATCAAAACTTCTCGATGACTCGGCACAGTTAGTAGCAGAAAGATTGAAAATCGAGAATATGATAGAAGCCACACTTAAATCCCTTAGTGAAGTGAAGGCCTCCCAAGAAAGAATGAACAAAAGAATAAATGAGATTTTAGTAACTAAACAAATGGATAAGTTGATTGAAACCCAGTTTATGGAAGTTAAAGAACAGACCGCCAAAATCCAGAATGAAATGGAATCAATAAGCGTCGCCACGCTTGTCGAGGGATATAATTATCCCGACCAGATCCTCAAATTACAAGTATTATACGATAAAATGCAGGAAATTGGTAAAAAAGTACAAGATTATAGAAACAGTACTGTTCTGTCCGCGACAATGGCAGTACAAGAAGCCCTGGCACCCCAACGAGCAAAGATCCTAGACTTGCAACATAAATACGACCACTTAAAAGCACAGAAAGAAATAATTCAGCTGCAACAGGACAGCTTAGAGAAACAACTAAAGGAGAACCATGCCAAAATTACCGAAGAACTACAGAAACAAAGAGATTTCTGCTCAAACTTAGAAAGATGGTTGCAACATATTTTACTGTTGAAATTGACCTACCCCTCAGTCCCCATTTGGAAAATCTTCTTACCAACAGTTACAACGAAGGACCATCCCAACCCGCATATTTTGCAATTCCAAATCAAGCTCGTCATCACCACATAAACCCCAAGTGGAAACTAATCAACAGAATCCTCCAACGGATAATAATATAATTATGAGGACCCAGTACCCTGACGCCCAAGAGAATGTTACTACGGGCCAAGATTCCTCGGAAGTCTCTGCACCACAAGGAATACCCAATACACAACTATTACCAGAAGATACGGAAAACTAGGGAATATCAAACGTGGGAATTAGTTGAACTCAAAAGAAAGAGGTAAAAATATATATTTCTACGAGGTAAAAAATTCTATATTTCTGCTAGCCAAGAATATAGTGTTTCCCTAATAAGAAAAAAAAAATGTGGCGGTAGATAGCCATCCTAGCCTTACCCGGGACATGTAAAAGTCATCTTGGGTAGCCCCCGGAGCAATAAACCCGAGGATCACAGGGGATTGCTTGGTGAGACGACTTACCTCAGGGCACAGGGATCAAATCCGTGTCCTGGGTTCGGTCGTCTATCAATCCATAACCTCAAACCACTATAATCCAAAATTTACTTTTAATTTTAATAAAGTATTCGGATCGGCGCTTGAATTCAACTTGGCAACCGATCCGGGGAGCCTTCGGTGTGTCGTTCCTCCGAAGGCTTAGTTGTTTGTATTTGGATGTTCGACGGGCTGAGAGTTCCTCAGGATAGATTCTACCCCTTCGGAGATCAATTTTGTGGGATATTTTTCTCTCAAAATCAAATACGGAATCAAATAATACGAAATCTAATCAAATACGGAATTTCAAAATGTACTAAATTTAATCACAAGAAAAGATGACCGGAAATAACCACCACCCAAACTTGCCGTAAAAGCTATAAAACACCAAACAACTTAAAATATTCAGTCAAAAAAATATATGCGCGAGTTATTATCGTATTAATCACCCAGCCAAGAAACAATTAGGAAAACAGGTAATTAGCGGCAATGTAATAATCAAGCAGTTAGCTAAATATATATATATATATATATATATATTATATATATATATATATATATATATATATATATAGTATATATATACATGTAAGGGTAGTAACAATGTGAGCATGATTTACCTGCGCATAAGCATACAATAATTAGCCGAATTATAGATATAGGGCCTCTGTCAATCTAAATAACAGAAGCAGGCCTCAGTCATTATATGAACTGAAGATTTTGCCAAAAAATTAACTAATCGAAAATAGTTATAAGTAAAATTGTAGCTTTTCTTGATAAAATAGTGAATATTTAATCCGCGTATAAGATTTGTGGTGGTGTGAAGATTAGGTTATCAAGAGGAGACCATCCTTAACCAGCAAATAAAAAAGGTTCATCTCAGCCTTTAAATAAATTCATCTATTCAAAGAAACCCCCCAAATCCCAAAAAAAAATTATATTTTCGCAATTTTTACCGAACTAATACCATTTCTTTTAGCGTTAAGATTATTTATGCAAATCATGTGGTCCTATGCAAAGTGCTAATCCTTGGAAACTATGTCACGCCAGTAACTACGCTATGCGTTCCAAAAATTCAAAAAAAACAATAATGGTAAATTGATAGACTTGCTTACGTGTTCCTCCGACCAAAACCACAAACTCGAATGCATCCCAATAATTACAAAAGCTAAAATGACGAAATTTGGTCAACCCCTCCCTTACCCCCGTGCGTTTTCATTTGCTTTCCTCAAAAATGCACGTACCAAACCAATTAATACAAAGAAATACTCTTAATACCGGTAGAAGGCACAGTTGTCACATTAAGATTATTTATTTACCCCAGCGTGCACCATGCGTGCTAGTCGGCCTCCACTCAAACCCAAAGAGTAGGAAATACGCTAATTTTCCCTTAAATATTAATGCAAATTTTCGTTATTGTAGACAAAGAGTTCTTAATCAATCAGAACAACAAAGGCAGTCCTTACTATTCCTTCAAATCCTTTCTTATATTTAAGAATTCACAAACCAATTTCCCAAAATTGGGCAAGTTATATTATATAATTTTTTTTTTCAAAAGTAGACCGCCGTTTAAAAAATATCTTGTTATCACTATTAGTATTAGTACAATATCTAATCACAAAACACACAGTGTTCAATTGCTTAAATAATTCATAATCATTTCTCTCAGCAAACTCAGTTTGTCCTGAATAAAATTAATTATTTAATGACCCTTGCAATTCACCAAGCGAAAAAAAATCCTCCCTTCCCAATTTTATTACTAAATTTAGACCACTTCTCTCAACGTTATAAATTGCCTACGCAGTTCAAGTTATCCTGAATAAAATACCAAAACTTAGCGACCAATTTTCACAATAAAACTCAAAAAGGCTTTAATGCAATAGCAATAAGAAGTATTCTTCCAAATAAAAGTCAGCAAAAAAATAAGGGGCCTACAAATGACACCAAGCATCTTTCATAAATTAAACAGAAAAAATAACGTCGTGATTCTTCAGGAAAAATTATACTATTTTACCTCAGATGTCATTAATCGCGTATACAGTTCAATTGACCCCACGTGAGGCATCGACACGATAATTTCCACCGATAATCAAAGCCCGTAATTTTCAAACGTAGTTGAAAATTACCATACCGAAATTTTTCTCAAATATAAAAAAAACGCCAAGCCCTGCAGCAAAAAAATTGGCCCTGATAAAAATGAGGAGAGTAGAAAATATAGTTTGATCTCAAAAGTTGATATCGATATATCCTTAACCATATATTTGATCATATGTTGATTATAGAGTGGTGTGGCATAATAGAAAATAAATAAATAATATACAGTTCCGTTCCGAAACCTAAATGAACAAAGGAAATTAATTGCTAGAAAATTGACGCAAAACGAAAATTTTAGTAACCTTAAAAAACATAAAAATAAATCAAAATTGTAGAACTTAAGATATTAATTTTGACACGTAAATTTCAACCTACAGAAATGCGATATAATCCTTAATAGGAAATATATCCACAAATACGAATAAAACCACGAAGGCAGTGCGATTTTTAAGTCATAAAAACAAGCCCAATAAATACGTGGAACAAAAAAACCTAAAAGAAAAATTATTTTGTGGCCCAGCCTATTTTGTGGTCTAGCCTATTCGGTTAAATGAATTTCTTGAATGGCATAAGCAAATATTAATGTACAAATCCTCTAAGTCAAGAGTGACAAGTATTAAAGAAAAACCTTCCAAGCAAAGAAAGTACGTGAAAATAGCTATCAAAGTTCCAAAATATCGTACCAAGGAGTCAAAAGTAAGATAAAATTTCAAAAAAAAGGACGCGTATTGATTAATTTTTCAATCTTTGATGACCAACTTTAGAGAATATATTTTCCCTAATAGAAAATTGTCATACTATAAATTAGAATCGTGACTAACAATTAACTAAATAACACATTAGTGTTGCAATAATTAGCAAAAACAGTAGAACGCTTACAGCCGATAGACAAAGGGCAATAAAATCATCAAAAACCCTAAAAATTGCAGCAATAAATTCAACCAGTGTTACCTTAAGGCGATTCAAACCCTACAAAAGAACCGCGGAATTACAGTATAATAAATAACCTGTAACAAAAGATAAAAAAAAAAAAAAACTTTTCCCTAGGCCAGACAATTTCTTAACTTTGGAGATATTTTGAACTGTGATTGGAAGATAAGCACGACCATGTAAAACCAAAGGCGAAGCTAATATTGAATAAAATTATTCGCTTACGATCCAGCAATCAGTCGTATATATATATATCTATAATAAATATATATATATATATATATATATATATACTATATATATATATAGTATACTATATATATATATATATATATATAACATATATATATATATATATATATATATATATATATATATAATATATATATTTATATATATATATATATATATATATATTATATATATATATATATATATATATATATATATATATATATATATATATATATATATATATATATATATATATATATATATATATATATATTATATATATATATATATATATATATATATATTATATATATATTATATATATATATATATATATATATATATATATATATATATATATATATATATATATATATATATATATATATATATATATATATATATATATATATATATATATATTATATATATATATATATATATATATATATATATATATATATATTATATATATATATATATTATATATATATATATATATATATATATATATATAAAATAAATAATTTATTAAAATGACCTACCAGACGGGTAAAACATAAAACCAATCAGTTAATTCCTAAAGTATCGTAATTCCCAAAATATTTAAACCACAATCACATAGCGTGTATCGTAAAAGTGACCCATAAATTCACTGTGACACTATAAAAATGGCAACGTGCAGTTAGGCTAATAGCTATTGACAATAGCAGATATATTCTGCTTCAGAAATGTAATTCAATTTCTGTGGGTTCTCAGAAAAACACAACCACGCAACGTATCACTAAAGACGAGTAGGACTAAATTAAACCAATATAGGCCTGTCAAAATACGGACTAATAACCAAATAATTCAGAAATCAAGTAATGCAAGAAATAACCAATTAATGCAAAAAGAAGAGAATCCTTCCAAAAATTGACGTTAGTCACAAATACTCATATCACAAGACAGTATTTAATAATTTTTACTAACCTTATAAGCCAGTCACGACCTCAGGTCCCTGCTAATCCTTAATCTCCCCCAATAAGTAATATGGCATAGTAAACCACATGTTATTCACAAAATTTAAGCTTTGTGATAGCACGGTATTTAAGAGTTCGGAGAATGCGCACTCACTAGGGAGCATGTACTTAACTAAAATTAATAGAACAAAACGAACATTTATACGAAGTATGAATAACTGAAGGGTAATTTCTAATACAATTAAGTGAAAGTAGAAGCCATAAAATAGATTCCAACACCTGTGAGTAATTTTACCCTTTGTTCAGACATACGTTTCGAAGACCCTAAATCAATAAGGATAAATTATCGAACTTTCTCCAATCAAGCTCTTACAGAAGGATAACCCACTAAAGACTATCGCGATAAAATACCAAAGAAAAAGAATTACAGATACTATAAGTAATGTTCTAGTCAAATTTATGAGCCCCCCCCCTCAGTCGTGCGGCATCTTCGTGGCATCAAAGTATGGCATCAACGAATATATTTTAATTTTCATTTGGGAAATATAAAGGAATTAAATTCATATGGCTTATGACAAGCTACGAAACTTTTAAGTAACACCACGCTGGATAATAAGTATCGCTGCCACGGGCGTTAACTCCGCCACAGGAGAAGGATGATTTGACACCTTAAAAGTAAAGTTACACTTCAACTCACTTAACTCCCATTAACTAAGAATATACAAAGCCGATGAAAGTAATACTTTAGTCGCGTCACAGCTAAATGAAATATAAAAATAAATGAAAAAAAGCATTACAGCCTAATAGTTGAATTTTTAAAAGCATTAAAAAATAAGTCTATGTTTTCAAAAAGGGGCCTTAACGAAATTAATTGAAATTATGGATACTTTAAAAAGATTGTTCAAAAGGAAAAATTTGCCTCGTTAATCATAGATTACTCAAGAAAATTTTGTTGTAAATAAGGGTTCAACAATTATAGAAATTGAATGCCACATTAAAATTATAACAGAAAACTTCAGAGTTTCCCTCAAACTGATTGACAGATATAGCATTAACTAGAATATACTAACGAACAATATAATACAACCCCTTACATGACTACTTAAGCCCAAAGCCCACTTTAACCAGGTAAAAGATACTTTTAGCTAAAAATCAGTAGTATACCCCTAACGCCTCGGATGGTAACAATTTTTTTTGTCTCGACGATTAATAAAAGCACAGTATACATGGCAATTCTAATTCATAAAAACAAAATAAAATAACAGTTAGCGGACAACACCATAAAATACCTTAAAATAGTATAGGAAAAATGACTCAAATATCCACATAACATATAATAGTGAAAACGGATGGACCCCCAAGCATAGGAGGTTAGAGCCAAGGATGGACATGGTGTATGTTGTCCCACCATGCAATCACTTGACTTTCACCCTCCGTTGACAAAAAGTTACGGGGATACGAGACTTGATTGCCCAATAAGACGTTGCTTGGCAAGCACTGCAACGGCCTAGCCACCAAACTCCTTAAGCAAATAGACCCTCAGTAGTGGGTAGCGGTGGCCAAAGGGGAATGGCAAAAGTGTCATTGTCTTTCCGTTGCCGTTCCCAGTTGGTCCTGGCTCTCTATGATTAACAATTATGGAAATACAAAAGGCAAATAAGCAACAAGGAAATAAGTGACAAATGAATGGCCCCTCAGTCGTTGGAAACTGTGGCCAAAGGGAAATGGTGGATGGTGTCATATAACATCCCATTTCCATTAGGGCCATAGCTCTCTTATGGGAAACGACCATGCAGTTACGAAAAGTGATCATCACATAATAAGAAACTACGGTTTTGAAGTTGAACAAAACTACCCTCAATCAAGGGGACCCGTTGGTCAGCGGTCGTGACGCGTGATGCCTTATATTCCCATTTGTCACAACAGGAAGATAATGTGACAACAAAGGCAACCATATGGGAATCTGAAACGGAGATGGACAAAATTCCGATACGTGGGGAATACTCTTGCTCTGTAAGCTTTCCCTGTTGATTATTTGGGGGAAGCGTGCAGAGTGAAAGTATCTCTTACGAAATACAACTAGAACAGAATGAATAATGCCAAAAAGACTAGTAAAATTAATTATGCAATCCTCTAAAATTACCCTACCTAACCCCCATAATTAGAGAAAATGTGATAACACAAATGACCATACGAGAATATGGAATAAAAATGGACAAAAATTCCGATGCGTGGGGAGTGCGTTGACACGGAGCGGGAACACGAGTAGTTTATTTTTGTGTTCGGGCACTGTGCCGAAGTATTTCTTACGAAGAACAACTCATACAGGACAAGGAATCAAAGGATACCAATAGAAGTTGAATACTATAAATCAGAAAAGCCAAGTGAACAGCACATATTACAATTAATCATCAAATTGATAGCGCTAAGCAACGCACCATATAGCCAACTATTTAACTATCTTAATTATTTCATAATCATTATTATACCTTAAACCACTAAAACCATTTTGAAAATAAATTACTACTAAGTAATCACTTATTTCATAATTAATGATAATTTTTATATACGAGCACGTTTACAGATACTGTACGTGAAGACCTTCAACCACTGGTTAAGGGAATCGCCGAAACAAGTGACCATACGGTATGTTGCTTATATTAGCCTAAAATCTAGTAGAATAATCAAAAAAAGTAACCATGATAAGATACCCAAGCCATCAACAATTAAATAATCGTAGACGAGAAAATGCAATCTTATGGAATCTTAAGATAAGACATAGCGTAGACAATATTAATGCTCCATTAAGGGAATGGGGACATGTTGACAATTTAATGAAAGAAGAGGAACTTATTAAAGCAGTAGAAAATCTTGACTGTCCAAAACTATATTACCTTCTAAAATCTCAAAAGACAATGTTGGAACAAAGAATGATCCTAAGATTAACGGTAAGCCTAGTGCTTTATAATTTTAGTGCACGTGCGATGACAAGAACACTAGAGCACACTAGACGAAGTGCCAACCTGGCCTTCCGAATTTTAGTACAACATATCCCAACAACAAAGTATAGCTCGTTGTCTAAATTATTTCTCTCCATATTAATAGACCAGGGACATATGTTAAAAGGTGAAAGCTTTCTTAAAATCTTATATGTCAATTGTGTAAATAACACGTATCTAAATCCGATAAACCCTTCAATGGAATCCGCAATTTTTCAAGTTACCCCAAGAGAATATAAAGACATAAAGAAAATAACCCTGAATTTCTTCCAAGAAGATGAAAATTTTGGAAGAAAAATAGTCCCTGGGTTAGACGTAATCGTACGTGAGCAACTATGCTGTTGCCAATCACATGTAAATTTAAGTTTCTCTGTAGTAAAGATATTAAATGACCCATTGTCATTATCTCAGTTGTGCCGGAAAGTCATTCGTCAAAATATGCGAAGGAATGACATAACCGCTCACTCTGGAGGGCCTGCACCTCCCAAACCAACTATTAGTGTATTTAATGTACCTAAATATACCTGAAAACGGTAAAAATGATATAGTATTTGAACTCCAATTTCTCAGCTCAAATGTTTCGTCATGGGAAAATTATCGACTTCTCGATATGCTTACATCTCCAAATTCAAAGGCGGCACTGCCGGATGATGCACCCATATTGAAATTAAAACCCAACCTCAGCGGAAGAAACTGTATATATAAATAATGTCGTTGAAATGAATGATAAAAGAACCCCATAATATTACCTGAAACGTTATAACTATGAAAATCGATTATTATCACAATTAAAAAAAAAGTGTGTATTATAGACCAGTATTGTATTAATATTTATGGAACTATGAATTAGAGTAAATATCATATGATCTAAATACATTATCAATATATCGACAAAAAGGTAGTTTCTCGAAAGTCACTATACTTTTAAGCCTATAAAACGACCGCAAAGTCGTTAAACTAGAGTACGGAACTTTAGGGAAGCGAATTATGTTCGAACACACAAATAGCCAGGTGCAAGGTGGCACCGGTGGAAAAGTAGTTCAACTTCAACCTAAAGTTACCTTGTTTTCCACTCAAAGTAAATATTCATTATTGGTTAACATGGAGCTTGAGATGACTCGAATTACGGTCGAACGAATAAGTACCCGATGTATTAAGGAAATGCCGGTGAAAAGGTAGATTGACTTCGACCTAGAGTGTACCATGACTATAACCAATCTTGAAAAAGTTAACTAGACAAAACTCAATAGAAACTACCTCCTTTTGGCCATTGTTCTGAAATGTTCTGAAAGGACCAAATAAAGGAATGGCCAAGGCAATTATTGACACTGAGTTCATATGTATAAAGCATGCCAAAGAAAATGTTATATACTCAGCGGCAATGATTATTGTGAATAAATCTGGGGAAGAAGTCTTCGCGAAAAAGTGGGATGTCACGTACGACTTAAGGGAATACAACATAGGATCATATAGCTTCGGATTACGTTTAGCAAATACACCCAAATATCGACCAGCAAGAGGCAAATTAGGAATAAAAATATAACGGCAGAAAGGGCAAGTATCTCTATCTAGTTCAACATGATATAAGAAAGTTGCAAAAAAATATAAAGTTCGGTACTGTACGTTAAAGGTCCTTGTCAGAACAGATTTATTACTCCTCGACAAATGTAGAAAGCAAAAATTAGTTTACAAAATTGAAGGAAATCCAAACTGTGTAAAATATCAAGGTAAACATGACCCCCTCCAAGAAATAAAATATTTCAAGCAGTATCTATATAACCCGAAAAGTGTAATATACAGAGCAAAAAGAAATGAAATCATATTTAAGAGGATAAAAACTTATGAATCAAAATCAAAAGTAACCAAGAAATCAAAAAAACTGTCCCAATCGAAATAATTAAAGTTAACCCACGCACCTTTTTCCATTAAAAGAAAAATTCTTGTGTGAAAGCCATTAAAATATCTATCCCCTCAGCCTAAGAATCAACCGTACATTCACCATAAGCAAAGTAACAAATTGTACGACCACGAATCTTAATCTTACCTTGTTTCCTTTAGGCAACGAAGATTATCATAAAATAATATAAATATAATATCATAATTAGCACTTTATTTCCTTCCCTGAGAAAAATAAAAAGAACAAATAATAGGAATCAAAGTTCTCGTTCGATTATCAATCATAAAAAGTTTTCCTGTATTATGTCTAATGAAGTATTAATTCCAGAAACAGCAAAAAGGATGTGGATAACAAATGTCATAACAATCTCCATTTCCCAAACTATAGCCCAAGATATCGTAAAACATGGAATAATCTTCAAACATGAGAACTCGTTACTTGCAAGCCACAATGCCTGGAAAATATTTATGAAACTGGATCCCAAACCGTTTGAAACCCTATTTCCAACAGGTAATGAGACTGGAGAAAAACACCAATGAATTAAAGGATTCCATATTCCAATTCTTAAAATCGGATAAAAGCTTGCAGACCACGAAAGACATGTACCATAAGGAAAATAAAGGAAATATACCCCCCATTCTTCCTAAACTGAAGTCGAAATTCATAATAGACGACTTTGACAAGAAAATGGCAGAAATCGATAAAGCTCTAGGAACCAACAACAGAGAAAGCAGAAGGAAAAGAGAATTAAGTAATGCAGACGGATCTATAAGCGAATATATTACGACATAAATATACCACAGGTTCCTTCTTGACAACTTC
Source organism: Artemia sinica (assembly GCA_027921565.1). NCBI lineage: Eukaryota > Metazoa > Arthropoda > Branchiopoda > Anostraca > Artemiidae > Artemia > Artemia sinica. Next base: position 121,158 of record JAPEVW010000031.1, on the reverse strand, counting down.
CAAGAGAAATAAACTCTATGATGGAAACTACGCAATGGTAAATAAACTACCGAGCCTATGGAATTTTCTCAAGGAATTATGGCAAAATCATGCTGAACAAAATGTTACAAAGCAAATATTATCAAAACTCATGAAGGAAAAAGACAACAGACAAATTATTAACCTAAAGGAACTAAAATTCTCAAATACACAACAAGATGATAATAAAAAAAATCCTACAGAAAGAAAAAGAAAAGACACCAAGACAACCACGCCTACATATGAGACCCCAGTAAGAGATATACAATCTTCAATGTCAGAAGTTACAACGAGCACAATCCCTGAAATGAGCGCACTTAGCAAGAAGCACCTAGAAATTTGACCACACTAACTTATCTAAGACCAACGATACTTACAAAATGGACGTGGTCAACAGGGCCCATGTATTACCGCACCCAGTCGATTGGAGTATTTACTATAGGCTTTAGAGCAAGACTCCCAGTAAGGCATACCGAAATACAAACGATAAAAGTACAAGTGATTCAACCAGTAACAAAAGAAAAATAAAACTAAGAAAGAGGAAGAAGACGATTACGTACATAAGAAATGTTGGACAATAGATGGCAAACGTACTTGTGCAAGATTAGCAATGGCCGACGAGCCGGCAAAGGAAGATATTGAACCATTACCTGAGCTAAACGAGAAAAACGCTCTAAGAGTATCGATTCACCAATCCTTCCTAATATTATATAGACAGAGACTGCAAGCACTATTTGAATTATTCAATACAGAAATACAAAAGTTAAAACAGAGTACCACAAGAATCTTTGAGGTATTTTTTCGAAAAAGCAAATACCGCAGATCACTAGTCTAATACCAATCGTGGAGAATTAGCCTCACGCTTGTTTGGGCTTTCGACTGAAGAAGACCTAAATATCCTAAGGGAAAATGTAGGAAAACTAAATATCGCCATGAACGTGACCTTACATGTCCAAAAGATACAAGCCAGTATAGCCAATTATCCAGAGAGATAAAATTGAGGCAATCTTAAGAAGATATCTAAGACTGTAAGCATAATGAATTATTTAAAAATGAAGTAGATCGCGTGATTACCGATTCGAGCCTCACCATGGTATCACTAGACATAGTGACAATGTCCTTACTTAACCTGGCAACTGACGTTAGCAAATTTGAATTTGCATTATTGCCCTTACCGGAGGAACCTTGTCGTATGACCTAGTGGATCCTTCGAACCTAAAAAGTATCTTGGATGAAATAAAAACACATTTAACGTTCGGACTACATCTACCAACAGAACCGGAAGGAGCAAACTCATTCCACTATTACACCAAGCTGAAGGTTCACATCACAGACATAAACGAACAATTATTTGCAGTAGTAACAATCCCGTTAATAAATCAACAATCAATATATGACTTGTATAAAATTTCCACGTTTCCAGCTAATATAGGTACAACTAATTCGTTCATGACTATCACCCCCAAAGCGGAATACTTGCTAGTCGATCAAGATAGGAGGAAATATGCCTTAGCAAACCCACAGGACCTCAAGGAATGTGTAGCATTCAAAAACCTAGTATGTCAACTAACACTGCCCATTTATAATGTAAAACCCGGATCATGTATGTTGGATATATTTTTAAAAGAGACTCAACAAGAAGAAATTCCCAACTCATGCGAAGCACTGGTAGGCAGTACTAAACGAGAAATATTTATTCACCTTAGAAATGATCTATGGCTATTTTCTGTTCCAAAAGAAACAGTTGGGACTATCTCTTGTTATAATAACACAGAAAGAATCGATCCAAGCTACAGAACTGAACTACTATTACAAGACTTGGGAACAATAACAATAAAACAAGGATGCCGACTGGTAACCAAAGAAGCCACGGTACAAACACCACTGATAACAACCAGCACGAATATAGTAAGTCCCAAAGTGGTCCAATTTCAAACCAGTCAATCTATCGTATACAATTCCTAATATTGAAAATGAAGAAGTAAAAGCCACAATATGGTCAAAAATAGAGAATATCAAGGAACCTTACCACTAACAAAAATAAGAGAAGCCTTAGACTCTCAAATTCCCCTATTCACTAATGAAGACCAAAGATTGACATATGTAGAAAGTAGATACGGACTATTCTCAACAAATTTTTGGTGGAATATCCTCCTGACGGTAGGATTCGTTTTCATGATCTCTCTGACTATAAGAATGCTATTAACCCTAAATTACGGAAGAGTGTTGAGAATAACACGTAGAAAAAGAGCAAAGTCAGATCACATCGAGCCAGTGAGATGCAAAACCTAAACCCGGAACGCCCTGATAACCCTTAAGCAAAAAAGTAAGGGAGGACATGATCGAGCGAATGGGAGTAGAGGTCCTCATTCGTGCCATGTCCAGTCCTAAATGTTCACTTGATTGTTTGTGCAAGCCCATGCAGCCTGCAAGAATTTATTTCTTAAGCGGCGTGGACGCGCATAAACAGTAAAGATTTGAAAATTTATAGTAAATCGAGACCTCTCATAAAAACCATGTAACCTACCTCGCATGTAGTCATAGAATAGAAAATTAAATGCTAAAGTAGATGAGTGTTGAATAATATTTGAAAAACGTATTGAATATAGAGCATGTGACAAATGCACATGTGTACTGTGTGTTATTTTTCGTAAATATAATAATTTTTTCTTATGATTAACTTAGCTTATCTCACAGTAATCTAGTGATTGCTGCAATATGAAGGTAAAAGCATGAAGATTGCTTTATTTGTTCTTGTCTTTGAATTTAACCGTATTCATATAAAAATTGATATTATTCATATGACTAATCACGACTATTATTTCAAACAATAGTCCCCGTACATGGTATATATAAATCGTGTATTATTGCTGTATGTGTTTTAACTTGTGTAATTATAAAGAGCATATGATTCTGCCCAGATATTTATATTCTAGGAAGCAGAGTAACCAGTGCAAATTAATTATTGGTGTACCAGCAGGCAACACGGATACAACCAAGTAGCATCTACTTTCATCATTCGTCAACCACCGACAAGTACTCACCAAGGAAACCCTGAAGACAATATCCTGATGACAGTCCAAGTCACCCAAGCCTAGTACCAGGTAACACGATTCCAAACAATATCGACAAACCAAGAATAACCCTAGAGTCAATCCTCAAAGATTATACATCTTAAGCCCCAAATCAGAGACAATATGCTGAACAACATCAGAAGCTGAAGTTGTGACTCTATCCAGATCATTATTAGATGTCACGAAATCAAACCATCCACCATGAAAGAAGAACCAAACATGATCAATTTAATGCGGGAAATATAAACTGTACGTGCTAAAATTTTTTCCCAAAGTGAAATGTCAGAGAAGAAATAAACCATAATTTCTTTAGCTATATCTCCATGATTCAACCCTAATGATGTATATCATTACAGGGTGTATCATTTAACGGGGAATCAAAGACAATGCGTCGAGCCAAGGCCCTAAGATCAAGTTTTGATCCTGCCATAGTTAACGTTAAATGTCTTAACACAGCCCATAGTCCAAATAAAAGATGGACTGAACGTGATCAATTTACGGAAAACACAGACTGTACGAGTATTAGATTTTCCCAAAAATAAAAGTGTCCAAGAAGAGATACCCAGCCCAGCGATCAAGGTACCCATTTCATGTAATCAATTCCCCAAGAGTTATATACCTAGTAAACAATAAAAGAAGAACTGAACGTGATCAATTTACGGAAAACACAGACTGTACGAGTATTAGATTTTCCGAGGATAAAAAGTGTCAAGAAGAGATACCCAGCCCAGCGATCAAGATACCCATTTCATGTAATCAATTCCCAAAGGTTATGTACCTAAGATAGAATTCAACAATCCATGTACATCAACCCCTGCGTATTCACGTGACAAACCATGCACGGACAATTTTGTGCATGTAGTCGTACTTGTGAACAATGTAAACGCTTATCCCTAGGAACAAGTGCCAAAAAGCGAAACGCCAAGAAGACAAACCATAAACAATTAGCCAACACGGTAATTAACTGAATGGAAGCCCAAAGTAAGAGTGACAACGTATGTGAGTATTATAGACACGTAGAATGATGAAGTAAGTGTGAAATCCTTATGTATCTAACTTTTAACTTTAGTGAACATAGTGTTAAACTTATCATAAAACAGAGTGAAAAACCAGTGTAAATACCTTAGCTCCAGTGTTGCAATCAATATCAGTTAATGTGCAAAACCTTTTTCTTGCAAACTATTTTAATTCATCCAGTGTATGTAGTTAATTTTAGATGTAGTTAGATGCTTTTGAAGTCAAATACCTATCGTACCAATATAGCGTCAGGTGGAAGTATAAAACTAGCATTAGAAGTAAAGAACATGTACCACGCTCAAGTAATAAATACATTGCAAAACCAGAACTTAATTAGTTAAAACCATGTAGAAGTATTAGCACATAGGTGAAGAATTTATATTAGGTGAAGGAAATAATATAATCGTACTATATCGCGGTGAAGTATAGTCAGTGTTAAAAAAGCGAATATGTACAATTTTCTGCGATGATAATAATCGTATGTATGGTGAGGAATAATAATTATCAGTAACATATAATCTTATGTGTTAGTCATTAGAGAATCTTTGGCCCTTTCGCCAAATAGAGTGAGTAGGTGATGGACTTTAAAGTAATGTTGTCATATATATAGTCTAATAGAGCAATCGGAGATATGGAACAAAGATATAAGTTTTGCCAAAGCAGAACTAATTCAAGTAATGAGTACTAAAATAAATCTTTAAAAAAAAATCAAAATTTGAAAGTGTAGAGAGAATAGCTTAACATAACGATGAGGACATCGTTAAGAATGGGAAGGATGATATGTAATGGGATCAATTTTCAAAAACCCCAAAATCTTCCAATTAAGTTACCCAAGTAAAGAATAAAATCACCCAAAATATAAACCTGAAAAATTCAAGTAACCTACAGATCGAGCAAGACTCAAGCTTTCAATTTAACATAGTGAAACAAATGTATCTAATTATACATTGTAATTATACTTTGTAACAAACATCGTAAGAATCTTTCCCACAGAAAATCCAATAAATAAATCCGCCCTTGTGTCGCCAATGAATGCAATAAATATCAGTTTGACCAAATCTTATATGACAGCCAACGAACAATGTAATTTGAATCTTAAGAGCTCGAAGTACCAAACTATCAAGAGGGCAAAGTTTATTATACAAAAAAAATAGTCACTCAAGATGCAAAATATCTTTGTTGCATTGTTCTGGAAACTAAGTTTAGAACTAGCAATCTCAATGTAATTAAATCGTATTATCCTTTACCAACTTTCACAGAAGTAAATTATAAGTCTTCTGAAAATTAAGCGACACCCTGCTAGCAAAATGTTACAGTGTAAAACTTTGTTCGTTCCGAAAAAATTCCAAAGTGTTATTATAAAAAGTTATAAATTGTAATTAAAGTTACAATGTAGAACTTTGCTTTGTTAGAAAATTCCAAAGTGATATCTTAAAAGTCATAAACTTTAATTAAACCCAAGTAGCCCATTGGTGTCAACCCATCCAATAGTGATGTAGGAACAAATAGTGCATCCAATAGGGACTGTAAAATATACTTGTGAGTAACGCCCGAATGTAACCTCTGGCGAAATTAGGAAGAGTAGATAGTTAGGACTTAGCAATTTTGCGCCAGTCTTAGCGAGTCTTGGAGTCTTAGAGTCTAGGAGTCTAGCCTGGAAAGACTACTATGAATTCTTGTGAATCTGTTTCAAAATAAACTTTTGAGGAAACTTATTATCAGTGAATTAACTTTTGCGTTGTATTGCCCTAGATGACAATTTTGTATTAGTGTCTTGTACTGCAAGTGTGTTGATATAACCGAAGCTCTGTGACAATTATGTGAGTAATAATAAATGCATTACTTTCTTATTTTATTCTCTCTATGTTAATGTTTCTCGAGTCAGTTAGTCCTTGTGGCTCCACTCGCTCTTAAGGAATCCTGAAACTTTCAATCTGATTTCGGTCTAGTATGGCCATTATTGCAAGCTCCCTATTTGAACCGCTAATTTAAGAACCCCACACATGAAGTTCCGCCACCACTCAGGTATGCCACTTGCGGGACCGTCAGCTAAGAGTTAACGAAATTCCCCATTGATTTAATTAATTGGAATTTCCGTATTAGGAAACATCAGAAAATATAAGAAAAAATAATTTTTATTAAAACCCCCCCATTAGAAAAGATTTCCCATACCGGGAATTGAACTCGAGCCAACTGGATGAGAGCCAGCTATCCTAACCAATACACAATGTAGGACATATTAAAATATCTGATTAATGAAGTTTATGTTAAAGTACAAATTATTGACTTAGTTAGATACCTGATTCTTTGAGGATCTCCTTTTTCTATTCAAAAGAAGAAAAATCCATAGGGTTTTTCCTGTTTGTAGTCATCCCGGTTGCAGCGGTAGCTAGCAACCTAGTAAGAGACTATCACGTCCAAACTTAAGAAATATAATAACCTCTAACTCCTAAATTACATAAAGGATCGATATAGTTCTTTGTAGAATGGGTTACATAAGGGATCTCTATAGCTCATCATAAATGGTGTTAGCCGAATAGTTATTAATCGAAGTTCTGCTTAGACTTTAACCTTCCAAATGTGTAAAGATTGTCTGTGACAGGAATGTCCGTGTCTTTGATAGGAATATACCAAAGCACTATCCACTGCGTCATGTAGGTTTTCCATAAGACAATTTTAAAATGATTTTTACAGTAAAGACTGATCTCTAGCCCATAGTAACTGAAGCGAACGGAAAACAAAAATAAATTTTTGGTACTCATAGTATAAGAAAATTCTAGCTCAAAGTACGAACTCTAGCCCGTAGTAATGAATAATGGAATAATGCAGTAATTTTTAGTTTTTCAGCAACAACAGGGTTGCAGTGGTAGCTAGTACACCATTGAAACCGCCTTGGCCAAGACCCCTATATAGGAAACTCTCTGTCATTTGGCTTTAACAGCAAGGGAAATATATTGGCTTGAAAATTAAGAAAAGTCACTGCTACTACAGCATTCTGCCCAAACGGCATTCTTTTTCTCTCTTTTTTTTCTTCCTTCCACAGATAACTTGGCACTGGATTATTTTAGAGAGTTGGTCAGTGGCTCATTTTATTATAAATTACTAGATCTAGTCCCAACTGTAATCTAATTTTTTTATTTTAAATCAAATCAATTTTTTCACTAAAACAGCTGTTTTATGGCCAATCTTGATGAATGACGTCATAATTGCAGGTAGTGACCACATATGAAGCAATAAGTGAATGTAGTATTTATAAGCGCTTATATTTTGACAGATAATATAAGACATGCATATTGGATCGATATAGTTTTACATTAAGGATCGATACTGTAAATAGGAATTTTGTAAGTATTTTCAGTATCATGGTTTTACTGATAGATGAATTAAAAGTTAAAGAAATCGATCCAGGGATGCCTTGAACCATCGCCGTTTTGTTTAACGGCTGATCGTGCTAGCCTCTTGCATCAGGACGTCACTAGTTAATGTTGTAAAATTAACAATATGATACATTAAAAATTGATACAGTTCATTATTAGTCAAGATTACATTAAGTAACAAACTGTAGCCCACAGCAACTGAAGTAATGAAACGAACAATTATATAGATTATTATTTTAATTGTTGACGTTAAACACAATCATTGGAAGAAATAACCATTGCATACATTAGACTTAGTTAGCTACTTGATTGTTTGAGGTCCGTCTCTTATTCATTTTTCTAAAAACTGTGTATATGTTTTTGGTAAAGTGATTTGTAATAGCAATCTTTGACACTTTTTAATTAAATTATTTGACTTAAAGTTCATACAAGCCATTTATCACTATATGTTAATGTACCAGTGTTCAGTTCAATATGTAAACCCAACGAGACACATTTTTTCAAAGTTATAGTATGAACAAATTCTAGCCCAAAAAACTGAAATACTAGAATAAATTATGATAATCATCATGATGCAACACATTCGTCTTTTGAAAATTTCATTAAGGACCGATACAGCTCATTATAGTTTATATTGATATTATTATAATATCAACATAAATAAATATGGATATTATAAAAGATATTGCTTTTAATCCAACATATTAAAAGGTCTCCCTAACGAGGAATTGATCCTCGTTCTTCCACGTGACAAGTGGGTATGCTTTCCATTAGACAATCGAAGACTTATGAAATAAAAGTTACATATAAGACATGATAATAATTTCGTTAATACACAAAAAATTATAAAACGAATTGGTCTGGTTAATTATAACTTGCCTCTTCAACTTTTATAGGCCACTTAACTATAGTATAGGCTTGTAAAGTTATATTTAAAGATAATATATTAAACACTCCCTTCAACTGAGTATCGAACCTCGGTCACCCCCGTGACAAGTGGGCATGATTACCATTGTACTATCTGAGACTTATGAAACATATGTTACATATAAGATATGATACTAAATTCGTTAATTACACTTGAAAAATCATATAATCCGGGTTTCAGCGGGTTTCTAGCAGCCTAATAAAAGACGATCAAAGACCAATGTTTAGAAATATAATAGCCATAACTCCTAAAAATAGACTCAGATCAAAACAAAAGTACCCCATTAAACCAGACTTGTTTGAAACACTTCCTTAGAAAACATATCTTCTCTTGGCTTTAACAACAAGGTAAATATATTGACTTGAAAATCAAGAAAAGTGGCAGCTACTAAAGTGATTAGCTTAAACGGTATATTTTTTTCTTTTCCACAGACAGCTTGGCACTGGAACATCGTAGAATTGTTCAATGACTCATTTTTAAAGAAAATTACTAGATCTAGTGCTATTTGTGATTACATTAAAGAACGAACTGTAGCCAATAGTAACTGAAGTATTAAAATAGGTCCTAAAATTTAAGTAAGATCAAACAAAAAGCAACTGTTAGAACCGCCTTGTCCTAAACCCTATATAGGAAACTTACCATCCCTTGACTTGAACAACAAGGAAAATATACTGGCTTGAAAATCGAGAAAATCTATATTAAAGAATGAAATCTAGCCGAATATATAGCTTAAATATTTTCTATAAAGGTATTCAAACAGTTGGTGGTAACAAACGGTAAGTAAGAAATAACCCGGCTCATAGTAACCAAAACTCTAAAAAACCGAGCTTTGATACCAATTGATACATCAAAAGAATAAGAATTTTATGCTGATTTCAAATATATAAATTTCATCAAGTTTATTGTTACTCAACAAAGTTAGGGGCCTGAGAAAATTGCTTTATTTTCGAAAAAAGGAGGAAACATCCCCTAAATGTCATAGAACCTTAATGAAAATCACACCATCAGATTGGACATAACAAAGAAACCCTACTATTGGAATTTCAAGTTCCTATCTGCAAAAATGTGGAATTTTGTATTGTTTGCCACAAGAAAGATTACGGATACATGTTTATTTTATTTTTTTCCCAAGCAATGATCGTATCTACCCATTGGTTTTAAAATATCGAAGGAGGGCTCATTCAAAAGGAAATTATCAGTTCTAGTGCTCTTTTTAATTCAACAAAAATGGAAGGCAACTAGGCCCCTCCCAAGCTCATTTTTTCCCAACGTCATCCGATCAAAATTTGGATATAACAATTTTGTTCAGTATGGTCGAAAAATACAATGACTATGTGTTTGAGGATGATTAAATCCACCAAAGTCCCCAGGGGAAGGTCTGCAAGTTATGTTTATATATAGTATTGGTTATTGGGAAGTACCCTGAAGTTTTCAGGGGAGATTTTTTCTTACAGTTGGGGGGGGGGTGGCAGGAGTTTGGTGGGGGGGATTTTTCCTTGGAGGAAGTTTTCAGGGGGAAGGGACCTTGTTATAAAGGGGGCGCCGGATTTCCCAGCATTATTAAAAAAACGATCAGAAATGAAATAAGAAATAAAATTTCAACAGAAAGTAAGGAGCAACATCAAAACTTTAAACGAACAGAAATTATTACGTATATGATTGGGCTTGCCCCCTAGTCAATACCTCGCTCCTTGCGCTAAAGTTTTTTTGTACTTTCATCACAGCTATTTATTATTATTAACGGCCTTTGTGATTAAAGGGTAATTCTTAGAGAATTGGAAAAAAAATTGAACTTTAAAGTAAAGCGCGAGGTATTGACTAGGCAGTGAACCCCCTAATATACAGAATAAAAATATAAGAATATAGAAGTTCGTTACGTAAGTTAATTCGTAAGTTACGTTAGAACAAAATTTTGAGAAAGCCATTTAGCCAAAAAATTAAAATTAATATTCAAATTTCGTTTTAACTAATTGTGTACGGTGAGCCAAAATCAAATCTACATTAATTCAAAAACGTTCAGAAATTAAATAAGAAGACAAGCTTTTTTTACTGAAATTAAGGAGCAATTTAAAAATTAAAACGAACAGAAATTATTCCGTATATGAAATGTGCTGTCCCCTCCTCAACACCTCGCTCTTTGCGCTAAAGTTTGACTCTGTCTCACAGCTTTTTTTAGAATAATAAAAGACTTTAGCGTAAAGAGCGAGGCGTTGAGGAGCGGAAATACCCTTTTATATACGGAATTAATTTTGTTCGTTATAAGTTTTAATGTCAGTCCTTACTTTCAGTTAAAAAAAATAGTTTTTTTTATTTATTATAGTAAAGATGAATTCAAGCCCAAAGGAACTGAGCCCTGTGTTAATTTCATATAATCTTCATTATTTTAGCTAGTAGGTAACTAAAACGAGTATCTTTTTTTATTTTAAATTGAAAACATATTGTTTTAACTCAAACATATTAAAAGTTCTCCCTGACAAGGAATCGAAACCCGTTCTCCCGTGTGACAAGTCAGTATGCTTATTATTGTACAATTGGAGACCTGGGAAATATAAGTCACATATAAGAAATGATAATAAATTCTTTAACACACTAAAAAATTATATAAAGAGTCAGTTTCGTTTTTTATCCGGGTTGCAGCGGTAGCTAGCAACCTAGCAAGAGACGATCACGTCTCATGGTAGGAACTACATTAGTCAATTACTCTTAGAACTAGATTCAGATCAAAAAACGAAGTAAACTATTAAAACGGTCGTGTCCGAAACCCCTTTATAAAAAAACCTTTCCTTGGCTTGAAAAACAAGAAAATATATTAGCTTGAAAATCAAGAAAAATGGCTGCAACCATGATCTTCTGCATAAAAACATTTTTTTATCCTTAGATAGATTGGCACTGGAATATCATAATGAGCTGTTTAATGGCTCATTTTAAAGGAAATATATGTGGTTAAAAACATTTTCTTATCAAAAAAATTATTTTTTAAATAAAATAAACTTTTTACGAAAAACAGCATTTTTCTATGAAACTTTAGTAGCTCATGTTAGCGTAGTCTGGCACACTAAGAGAACCTAAGCGAACCTAGCTTGAAAAGTAGTTAACTCAATGTGACTTAGATTAAAAATTCAGTTATGCTGCCATCTATAACTAAAGCCAAAAAGATAACAGTACTTGAGGTAGTGATAACGTGTTTCCATCTAGACTCTTCAATGTAAATTTCACTGGAAATTTCAGGATTTTTTTCTTATGCGGCTACCTCCATAGTACTCCGTGTTTGGTCATCGAAAGTAATTAGTTCATTGCATATGTTCGATTAATATTAATTGTGCACTGGAAGGATAAATACTTGAGTTTTATTTGAACAAAGTGAATACGAAGTATTTCAAGAAATTATGAGCACATGATAGTGCTATTGTAGCATTGAATTCTGCAAAATACAAACATGTGAAATACGAAACAATAACTAGTGGTAACTCTCTTAGACAAGCCTGCTTGCATTGTCTTGACAGTGACTGATTAAATTTCTTTGGACCACCAAAAAATATTAACTCTTATGATGTTGGATATGTGAGAGTGAGATCTCCAGAGATGATATTAATCAAAAAGAATGCCAACATAAAAATAATAGTTGATGACGAGAGACAACTTCTTGCTAGTGCTTTTGGTAACAAGTTGCCTAGTGATAAACCCTATCGCCATCTTTCGGATATAAGCATTAAACAAAGGTAAAAAAAAGACAGGCGTACTCCTCAACAAATATCTTAAACCATATCTTGTCTAGGTGCCGGAACTGTTACCTCAGTAACAAAAATGTGAAAATAGACAGTGAAGATACAGGCAAAATAAAAAGGGTATTGGCAGATAATATCACCAAGAAATATATAGACGAAACAATAGAAAACAACGCGCCAGTAATTGTTAAAACTACCATCGACAGTTTATCAAGAGATACAGTTAATGAATCCATTATTACTAATGACAAAACTCATAATGAACCTGTACCTGTAACCTTGATACAAGCCATGTATGACACCGAAATGGAAAAGTGTCATGCCATGAGAAAACATAACGAACAATTTTATAGGAAAAATTCAAAACATTTAAATTTTTTATATTATGATTGATATTGATAATATACAACATTCTATATGTCATTATTTAAATAAAAAAAAATTTCATTGCATTACTGTGTTATGTTTCCATTATATTCTTAAAAATCCAACAAAGAGAAAAATCTCAATGAAATAAAAAACAAACTAGAATGCAGCCAGTGGAGAGAAAAGAAAAGACAAATGCAAAACAACGCGGATATTTCGCCTGTATCTCAAACAAGATGCCTTCAGAACGAAAGACAGAAGAAGAACAAGATAAAAAAAAATTAACTAAAAAACCAATAAAACCACCACAAAAATAAAAAATATACAATTGGCTCAAACTGATCCACGTAGGGAAAAGATGCTAATATGGAGTTACTTCAGTGAGAACACCAGAGCAACTGCGAAAAAATAAGAAAAAATGGAAATTACTTTAACTATTCTGTTGCGAAATAATCCTTTTATTGGCTATTATTGAAGCAATTCGTTTTGGTCTAGCAGGTAAAACAGTTTGGTCTAGCAGGTAACTACATATTTGCATCTTTTCCCTACATGGATCAGTTTGCGCCAATGTGTATATTTTTTGTTTTGGTGGTAGTTTTATTGGTTTTTTAGTTTTAACTTTTTTTTAATCTTGTTCTTCTTCTGTCTTTCGTGCTGCAGACGCCTTATTTGTGATACAGGCAAAATATCCGCGTTGTTTTGCATTTAATCTTTTCTTTTCTCTCCACTGGCCGCAGTCTCGTTTGTTGTTTTTTTCATTGAGATTTTTCTCTTTGTTGGTTTTTGTCATGGCTGGCCAGTTCGGCTTAAGATCTTTCATTCATTATATTCTTAGGTATGCTAGTAATTCCAATGTTTAGAATGGTTGTCAAAACACTCAGAAAATGCAAAGAACTAGAATCTTAGGACAGGGACACTATTACCGGGCTCACAGGCGATATACTACATTTATGGATAATGAGGTTAAATGGATAATGAGGAAAAATAAGTCTGGGGTTGTATCATTTTTTTCCTAGTGCCGTCGTAACATTGCTTAAAATATATTATATTTTATTATTTTTGGTTAGAACGTTCTATGAAGCTTCTGTAACAGTTTTGAGAAAAAATATCATAATTATAAAATAATAATAGGTTTATCATAATTATAAAATACGAATTCAAAAATTTAAATTTTATATTATGATAATAATAAAATGTAACGTTTTATATGTCATTATTGCAATAAAAAATATCTCATTGCATTACTTTGATATGTTTTAACTATTTTTGTAAGGTATGCTAGCAACTCCAATGTTTAGAATGCTTGTCCAAAAACTCAGAAGTGCAAGAACAGGAATTTTCGGATATGGACACTAATACCGGGCTCAATAGCAGTATAATAGAGTTAGGTTAAATAAATAATGCAGAAAAAAACACATTTGAGGTAACATCATTTCTCTCATAGTGCCGTCGTAACGTTGCTTAAAATATATTTGACTTTATTATTTTTTGTTAGAACGTTCTATGAAGTTTTGGTTACAGTTTTGAGAAAATATTTACTTTTATGGTTCAAACTGCTTACCCTAGTTGTAAACTATATCTCAATCAACCAAAATTGGGAAACTAGTTACGCGACGATTCACAATAAACCAGTTAAGATCATTAAAAATCTTTGGGTACCAATGATTAATTTGAATGAAGTTTATGTTAAGATAGTAATAAAGATTTTTCGCAGTCCTTAGCCTTTACGATATAACCAACCCCTAAATTAAGATCCAATGAATCTTTTTTTTACCTACGATTTGTCTAGAATAAATGTATTTTATGGTAAAAATAAAGTTTTAGCAGTCCTTAGCCCTTACAAGATAGCCATATCCTCAAATTAAGGGCCAATAAATCATTTTGTACCTATAACTTCGTTAGAATCAATTTTATTTTATGGTAGAAATAAAGTTATTTATCAGGCTTTAGCAATTACAAGATAGCCAGACCCTAAATTAAGGGCCTATAAATCATTTTGTACCAACGATTTGTTTAGAATGAAGTGTATTTTACGGTAAAAAGTTTTATTTATGATGGTTTTATTTTATTTTATGGTAGAACACAATAGTTTATTTATGGTAGAAATAAATATTTTTAGCAGTCCATAGCTGTTACGAAATAACCAGACCCCTAAATAAGGGTGTATAAATTTTTCTGTACCTATGATTTGTTTAGAAGTCTGTTTTAAGATAAAAATAAGATGTTTAGTAGTTCAAAACCATTATGAAATAGCCAGACCCATAAACTAAGGGGATATATATCTTTTCGTACTTATGATTTCCTTTGATTGAAGTGTATTTTATGGTGGAAACAAAGATTTTTACCAGTCCTTAGCATTTATGAGATAGCCTGCTCCTTAAAATAGGGCAGATAGCCAGTCCTTAGGCAGATAGCCAGGCAGATAGAGTCCTTAGGTAGATAGCCAGACCCCTAAATTAGGGGTCAATAAATCTTTTTGTACCTACTATTTGTTTAGAATTAAGTGTATTTTATGGTGGAAATAAACATTTTTACGAGTCCTTAGCTATTACAAGATAGCCAAGCCTTTTATTATATGCCTGTAAATCTTTTTTTACCTACGATTTCGTTTTAGATTAAAGTGTGTTTTATGGTAGAAAAAAAGATTTTTAGGAGTCTTTAGCCATTAAGAAATAGCCAGACCCCTAAATTAAGGGCCTATAAATTTTTTGTACCTATTACAGTTGGATGTCATAGGTACAAACAGGTACAAAAAGATATAATTTAAAGCAAAAATATCTAAGACGTTGGATGTCATAGGTTAAACAGCAGGTTATGAGTTCTGTTGCTTTGGCAGTGGAAGAACTGAGAGCCAGTGGAAATAATATTAAACTACTTGTTCCTCATACAATCACCAATCAACGTCATATTGCCACAGGCTCACGTACCTTCACCGACTCATCCTTTATCAATGGCGAAATTCCGTCAAAATTAGCCTTGGCATTTGTAAAAAGCGCTAGTGCAATAGGATCGTGGATTGGATGCCCATGTAAATTTGAAATGTTTGGGCTTTCCTCTCTTGTCTGCAAAGTCAATGGATCCCACTATACAATCTATCTCTTTAGGAATCCTATAGGATATTGTATGAGTTGACCATGCAAACCCTAGATCATGATTCACAACTATTTGAAATGGTATAACCAAAGAAATGTATGCTAAAACACATGGTATTGGATTTATTGGATTTTTATGGCACCCAGGATATGAGTATAGTACGAACTGGGAGTGTGCGTTTAGAGTGTACATTTACCGACCCATTACCTGAGAGTATTGCACAATCTCGCTAAATCAATATGAAACTTATTGGGAAATCACTACCGAAGGCAGTGTTCTACTAGACTTGGCACCATGAACACCAGTCAAATAATCAATGTATTTAATATGGACCCCTAAATGTCCAAATACAGATCCTATTGTCTGCCCTTGGACTTTCTTGGAAAAATTCAAAGGGCCAACACACCCTAATCATTGTCAATAACAGTCCGTCGACTTTGAATACTGGTCATTGGTTGTGCATCTTTCAAACATCGAAGACTATGGAATTTTTTGATCCTCTTGGCCTACCCTATACATTCTACACTCCACACATCAGCAACTATATTGAGAGCAGTGGGAAAACTATTATTCAAAATCCGAAGAGAGTGCAGGATCTGACGACTAAAAGCTGTGGTTTCAATGCGCTACTATATTTCGTGTTCAGATGTCGCGGCTATACTTACAAGCAGTTTCTCAACATTTATGTAGACAATCCATGTCTGAACGACTTTATGGTGGAAAATATCCTCTCAGACCTGTATAATATTGATTTTAGTACCCTACGAGTAAGTGTTTAAAAAATGTATGTGAATTTGTTTATTAATAAATAAAAAATATATATACACAATAACAATGTTTTATTCTTCACTTTAGATTTCTTCTTCTTCGGTGTATGGGCAACTGTCGTGAACCACTAATCCTGGTAGATCATTTGGATTCACTGTATATTGATCTTGATTGGCTCCAGTGTCAGGGTCACATTTTCTACAGTATATTGTAACTTCACTCTTGTCATATCTCTTTGTATAGTCAATGATACTATTTTCATTCATATTGTGAAATTCACGTGTTTCAATCCGTCTATTTGAAGCAATATTACAAACAGTGTTTTCAAATGGTGAATCACATTCGGTAACTGCCAAATAAAAATCACTATGTTTATAGTCATAATAGGCAGTGTCGTCACAACGATAACGTAGAAACCAAATTGTCTTGTTACCCCAACAGTTGAATTGTAGACCTGATTCTTCTTCCCAAAATAATTTAAATCCACGTCGATACCAATCTCGTAGTAATAAACTCAAATCACCTTTGGGGTTCTTTCCAATCATACCGGGGTAGATATTCTCCCACTGATCACATTTGTCATAGTGACAATTGGAGCATAGATGTCGTCTAGGGTGAGAGTCACAAATCTCTTCAAGACATGAATTACATCCTTTAATTTGTACTGCATATCCTCTATGTAAATTTCAAGGATTACATAATTTGCACTTTCCATTATAGTGATCAATAATTGTACAATTCTCACATGATGACCAATTGCCAAGAGTGTACACGCATTGTGGACATGTATAGAACATTTTTTGGTTTCCGATGTCAACTCTCTCATAGCTAAAAAGAAACTAATCCTCGTTCGATAAATTCAGAGGGGGAATGGGAGAGGAGTAACTCTGTGACGCCACCTCTTTCGAAGAGGAGGGCCATCTACATTGAATCTATGGCAATGTTTTCAAAAGTATATCCACGATATTATTCTGCTTTGTTCCAATTAATATATCAATAAATTGAGTATAAGCATTTGAGTCACCTCGTAAAAGCTTCATACAATAGTCCAATGGGGGAGAATTAATTTTCATTATATTGTCAAGTCTCCCCTGTCAGAATATCTTCCGTTGAAGGGATAACTCGAGAAAATTGTCATCCAGAATCAATTGTTTTTCCATAATCACAAGATCCGATCTAATTCTCTCTTTCTCAAAATTATTCATTTTTTAATCCTATCACTCTCGCGGCTGACTCTAGACTGAATATGATTGGTTCTACTTCAAGAATAATCGATAATCTAGCATTGTAACAAAAGAAAGGGACATTTTGGATTTCGAAACAATTTTATTGTATAATTACAACAATAATATATATTACACATGTACAATTAGCGATATAGCTTATTGTCTTTGATATGCTTCACTATTGCTTTTACACTTTGAAGTCTATTCACATGCGCTATATCAACTTTTGCAGCGAAGCATAATTGATCCTTCATTTTAAATTTGCTCAAAGATATCACATATCTTGCATATACTTCATCCCATTCCAGACAAAGTCGTGATCCTCTCGTGATTTCCACCGCGATGTTTGGTGCTCTTGTATCATTGCTACCGACTCCACTATCAACTTCTAATAGTGTAAACATTCCACTAATTATTAAAAATAAATCTAAATGAGTAAAGTCAAACTGTTCTCACTCCTTGAATTCTATTCACACACTAATAACAACTATAGCAAAAATCCTTCCTTATATTCACTGCAATCCTGTCCTGTTAGTGGATCAATACACTTAGAATTCTCCGTTGATTATGTAATCAATTTCCCAGAAATCTAGTCCCCTTCGATTATGCAATCAGTTTCCCAGAAATCTAGTCCCCTACGATTATGCAATCAATTCCCCAGATATCTAGTCCCCTTCGAGTATGCAAATCAATTTACCAGAAATCCTGTCCCCTTCGTGGATCAATAACATTTTACCGTTAGTATTCAGTGCGCATGCGCATTTCACAATATTGCCAGATAAGAAAGATACTTTTTAAGTACCAAATAGTACCTTTCTTATCTGGCAATAGGGTATACTTTGTACAGTGCCTTCTTACCCATTCGTACTTACGGATCAGTAAAATATGCATTTTCATTTAATTTATGGCTATTTAAAATATTCAGGGTTTGCCAATAATCATGACTTCATCTCTTTAAACATTTAGTGAGAGCTATCTCATTGGCTCTAAAGTTGGTAAGAATGCATCCTGCTAAAGCCATTATTGTCTCAGTTTCCACGGATAAAAAACCTTTGGATATTAAAAACATAGAAATTCTTTGGACAGATACAAACTTTCTTGAAATTTTTATTTGTATTCAGTGATGACAACTATACTGGTATTGCATATAAAACGATGGATTCAATAGCTGCTTTATGTAACTTTCACAGGGCAAATGATTTAAGACCTCAAGTGGTTCTGGTGACCCATAAAATTTTTTTGAATATTGTCTGGCGACTTTTTCACTTTACTTTCAACATGGACATTCCAGAGTAATTTTCTATCTAAAATTAAACCCATATATCTAACTTTATCGTATATTGGTATTCTATGACTTAAAAACTGAATAATAATCTGTATAATTTCTCTGTTCCTCGTAAGGCTGATAGCCTCTTATTATTAATATTACATTTTTATTATTTTTTTTTATTGGCCCATTTTAACAAGTTCGATTGAAAATATTTGGAGTGATGGATTCTTGAATTCAACGAATTATGCTTATTTTATTTTCCAGGAATTAAAGGCAATATTATTACCCAACCGGAACTCCTGGTATTAGAATAAGAATGAAGGCAGCCATGACCCTAATCAAGCCAGAGTGGGTGGTCATATTCATAGAGGATATTAATAGTTAAGTTATTTTCGTTAAGTCGATGGTTAACATCTTTTTAATGAACGAATAATTAGTTGTTTTTTAATTAAACTATTATTTTGAAAACTCAATATCTATATTCTTATCATTGGAAGCTGAGACTAGGCTAAGTGTGTGACATTTTGACAGTGTGACAGTGTCAAAGTATTGTTTCACCGAGAAAATAAGGTTTATCACTTAATAATAACTAGAGCATATTCCCATTCTTTTATATTAAATATTTTGGCATTCAAATGTATCCATCACAGGAGGCCTTACGCAAGATTTGATTACATGTATATTTAATCTGATTTTAAGACATAAGAAAAAACAGCTGGCAAGCATTTCCTGAAAATAAACTTTTCGCCGGAAAATGAGATAACGCAATCTGTGTCTTAGGACGCTAAGAGTAGGCCTACTGGCTGTTTAAAGTGTATAGAAGACCCTGGGAGTACTGGCCGCTTAAAGTAATTAAGAGACTCCGGGGGTACTGGTCACTTACAATGCGTAACCCCATAATTAGTTCTTGTCTTTTTTATTAAGTTAAAGACTTTTATAATTCATAGATTGGTGAGTAAAATTCAATTTTAGTTGATGTTTCTCACTGTGGGACATAATACAAACTATACACAGACCAATAGTTTAGGTTAATATTAGGTCCACTTTTAGGGTAAAATCAAAGTTGTTTTTAAATATAACAATTGCAATTGCGTGCCCTCCCCCCTCCTTATTGGGGCAACATACGGAGGTTTAATGATTGGACAGCCTGCAATCAACTTCCTGCTTATGTCTGACAAATAATGGCGAATAATAAAGCCAATTTGAAAAAAATAACGTTTGTATATAGCCAAGGACTGCAGCCTTTTCCGGGAAGGGGTTCTGTGATGCAGTGATTAAAACACCTGAAAAAAATTTGAATAGGGAATTTCACGGTAAATATTTTTTTTATTCATGTGATTTTAGCCCTACAGTAAACCTTAGTAGTAATTTGATTCATCTAGTTCAACAGATTACATCCTTTTAGTTTTCTGATAAGGGTTGACTGTATTGCAGAAATTATATAGGAAAAAAGAATTGAACTTTAAGATTCTCGATTCGTTGTTCTTCCTCAAATGGTAATTGCCGCTGCTGCAATTACGTTCTAGCCTCTTAATTGCGCAAAGCTATTTCTTATGGTTTTTACAGCTTCTTCTATTATTGAAAACCATATTTAAAATTTTACCAATAGACTCCTTTTCAATAATTCTCTTCTTACCCTTTTGAGCTCCTGAAACTGATTCGCAAGAATGGACCAGACTAAGCTGGATTTGGAGCCATGCCTTAGTTTCAAATATCACTTTTGGATGCTTACTTTATTCTTGTCCAGAACTTAATTTTCTTTGAAGTAAATGAGAGATTTTGAATGATTTCGTCCAGGAACCCAGATAAAGTATCTTTGGGATTTGGACAACTTCCAACAGTTATACCGTGGTTCGAAGCTCTCGAAAACAGTTTAAAACTCTATACCACTCCGAATATAGCAAATTTAGGATATTTGGACTCATGATCTGTCCCCATAATTCTTTTACTTCTCATACAAGGGTGCTAGCTGGAGAACATAATCAATATTTGAAACTTTTAAATAAATTATATAGTATTTTTTTACTCTAAATGCTCAGATACTCCTTGAGCAAAACAAATATAAGAAAAGAACTCTTTGTTGCATTTATATATATATATATATATATAATATATATATATATATATATATATATATATACTATATATATATATATATATATATATATATATATATATATAATATATATATATATATATATATATATCTATATATATATATATATATATATATATATATATATATATATATATGAATAAGCAAGGACAAAACTCGTAGCATCAGAGAAACGTCATGGTCATATATATTATATATATATATATATATATATATACTATATATATATATATATATATATATATATATATATATATAATATATATATATATATATATATATATATATATATATATATATATATATATATATATATATATATATATATATATATATATATAATATATATATATATATATATATATACATATATATATATATATATATATATATATATATATATATATATATATATATATATGTATATATATATATATATATATATATATATATATATATATATATATATATATATATATATATATATATATATATATATATATATATATATATATATATATATATATATATATATATATATATATATATATGTATATATATATTATATATATATATATATATATATATATATATATATATATATATATATATATATATATATATATATATAATATATATATATATATATTATATATATATATATATATATATATATATATATATATATTAATATATATATATATATATATATATATATATATATATTATTATTATTATTTATTTATAACCCGTCGTTACAAAAACACAAGACAGAGTACAATAAAGATAAAGAAAAAAAAAAAGAAAAAAAGGGACAAATAATACATCAACGGATACAAACGAGAAAAACACTAAACTGACAAGAAATAAGAAACAATTCTACACTTGACTACTGCTTGAGTAAAACTATGCCAGGGGTGGTTACCAATTTTACTGTTAAAACGGGAAATCTGATTTTCAATTATGAGAGTGGGATCTGCCAGTTTATACCTATTAATGAGGTATGTGTTACGTGTCCAGGGGGGGAGTCTTAAAGGTACTTAGTATATTTAAAAAATATTGCTCGAAGTTTCTGTTTAGTGGTGCATGGAAATGTTCGCCAAAAAGGGCTCAGGTATAAAAAATGGGGCAATGCTAGTGCAGTATACAGCCGAGCAAGGATAAACCGGTTGAAGCTGAACTTCGTTGCAACCAATCTGCTGTATGCAAAACCGGTACGCTTTTCGAGATGTTGAATTAATAGCTGTCGTGTGTGTCTCAGCGTTTTACCAATCGGTAGTCCAAGATAAATGATGTGATCTGCTGGCTTAATACTTGTCTGTCCAAGGTCTATGGTAGGCGGGACTTGGTTTTCGGGCCAATCAAACAGTAATACCTCTGATTTTGCAGCGTTAAATTCTAGGCCTATCGCAGCATATTGCTTTTGAAAAATAGCAAAATTGCATTCAATGCCACCAATATTCCGGCTCATATTTAAAATATCGTCAGCATAACAAAGAAGAGAAAGGTCAATACCATCCAGAACACACGTTATTTGGTAATTTTCCTGTGCTGGAAGAACACTGTTATTAAAAGCCGGGGCAGAAGTAGGAGCACCTTGCCGGGCGCCTTTTCGTACTGGGACGGTTGGATAAATTTCCCTTATATTCATCTCGGGCGAAACAACTTTTATTTGTGCCTGGAGGTTTTCATACATGTCCTTTAATGGCATTATGACATCTCATTGGACGCCCTCTCTTTCCCATTTCTAGAATAATTTGGTCGTGGATAAGGGAATCAAACGCACGCTTGACATCATGAATACCAATCGCGACCGACTCGCCTGAGCTTTCAGCGTCAATAAGGACAGAAGCCACGACGCTTAGCGCATGGCCACAACCAAGACCAGGTTGAAAGCCAAATTGGGAGGGTGGTGCATAACATTTCTCATATATTTCTTTAATTATAAGTAGCTCGAAAATTTTGCAAAAAGTTGTTGATATAGTAATGGGTCGAAAAGACGTACATTCTTCTAGGGGTTTCCCCTTTTTTGGCACAGGGGTAAGGGACCCTATGCAAAAATTACTGGGAACCACACCTTGCACAAAAATCATCTGAAAAAGCAGGGCAAGGTGCAGAATGAGTATTGAAGATGGGTTTTTTTAAATGAAGAGCAGAAATTCCATCAGCACCACGTGACTTTTTCTGTTTAATGCGACGGAGCACGTTCTGAACCTCGGATACCGACACAGTAACGTCAGAACGGCCCGGTGCTTGATAGGAAATTATGCAGCTCTGCCTTGTATTTTGCGCTAAGAGTCGGACAGGGGGATTTAAATTCTTGTTCGTAATAAGTTCTCCAAGATTCAAGGGAAATTGAAGATGCAGCAAAATTCGGCTTTCTTTCGGAAAGAGTCTTCCATATAAGGTCAGGATTTCGTAGAGCATTTTCAGAAGACTTAGCAATTACATTAGACCGGTGGAGAGCCAATTATTTTCCAAACTTTCTTTTTGTAAGGAGTCTAACGGCATTTACAACCCCAATTTCTCGGCCGTCCACACTCCTTCCAAACAGAAAGCCAAAATTTTGCCTGGTTGCATGCATTAACTAGGCCAGCATTTGCGACCAACCTGAAACTTGCGTACGGTCTTAATTTTCTTTATGGGAACAGCAGCTTCCTCAGCTGAGCGAAGAGCGTGTGTAATTTGGGCGGCATATATATCAAGTTGAAGTCGGGCCTCTTTCGGTTCAATTCGTCGTGACTGGATCAGAAGGTTAAATGGGATTTTAATTTTAGCTAAAATTTCATCCGAAACTTGCGTGTAAACCGACGTATTAACATTATTCCAATCCCGTATTTGTGTCCATTTTTTTGTAGTTTTTGCTGCGTTATTTTGGTGTGGATGCTCAGATTGTGTAGCGGGAGGTGTGATTTGCAGTTCTATTGAAAAATGGTCGGAAGTAAAAGTAGTGTCAGACACCCGTACTGAAGTAGGGAGTAGGTCTTTAGAGCAAATAACATGGTCTAAATTAGAAGTACCTTCTTGTGTTGTGTATGTATGTAAAATTTTGGTTTTTTTCTAAAATGGTAAATGTATCATCTAGGAGACCATGTACCATACATTCACGATCACCAGTAAAAAGCGCGTTAGTTTCAGTAAATTCAGCACTCATAGGACAGTTAAAATCACCTAATATTACACAAGGCAATCTTTCTAATCGGATTTTGCTAAGACATTCAGCTAATTTACGTAAACTTTGCGCAAATTCGGAATGAGATGCGTCATCACGATAGTCGGTTGGCATGTATACGTTCACAACAACAAAATTACACACTTGAACCGCTAGAAATGTTTTGCGTTGAAAAAAACAACTTTGATTCAACATCGTTACTAATATACGTCACGAGACCCCGGAGGGCCTTCCTTGGTCCTTTTTTCTGACAGCAGGAACAACATACATGCTATTAGCACGGAAAATGTCCAGTTGACCTTCAGAAATAGGAAGAGCAAAGTGCTCTTGGATACACACATTTGATTGCTTTTTAGCATTTCACAAACTATTGGGTGCCTTTCTGCGAAATTCCCATTCATATTCCAAGATAAAATGTTCATTGAGTAGCACGGCAAGCCTATTAGCTTTTGAGTCTGCGTTTGCAGGTTTATTTGCCGAGCAACGGACGCTGTAGCAAGAATGTCCACTAGTGTTGCAGCTTATACAAAAAAGCGGTTGTTTACAGGGATTGAGACGATCAGATGTATGTTCTACGGATCCACATCTGGAACATTTGGGCTGATTGGTGCACTCGGATGCTAAATGACCGACTGTATGACACGAGTAGCATCGTCTTGGAGTGAACACGAATACTTCGGCGGGTAGTTTTTGTAGTGCACTTTAATGGAGTTGCGGACGAAGATTTCGAGCTCGTGTCGCGACTCAAAATAAACTTTGAACACACGAGAGGATCCACATTGCATAACTTTTGTAGCACGGGGGATAAGTTCGTGCAATGACTGCTCATTCAGGTCTTCAGGGACGCGCTTGAGTACACCCATATAGCTCGGTGAGCGTACGGACGCAGTAACACCACATTTATCACTTTTCAGTGTTGAGGCAATTGTATCAGCAGTTTTCTTAGATTTCACCACTAGTTTCCAGTCACCCTTCAGTTTACTAAGCTCACTTATTTCCTCGCTGTTCGGACAGACCTTGTCAATAAATTCTTTTCGCGCACTAGGTGTATTTAAGCTGTCAGGTAAGTTTTTGAGGACAACAGCGTAACTGGGCCGGAGAGGGGGCTCCTCCGCGGGTTCGCTCGGTTTCCAAGTCAGTGGCCGATTTTGTGCCATTTCGTATAGTCCATCGACCTTACGCTTGATTTCGTTGAGCCGACAGATAGCTGTCGCTGAGGTGGATTACCCGACAGTAGGAACAGAGCATGGCGTTAGGATCACAAAGGTAGGAATCAGCTTTTTATCGCGAGTTGCAGCTTGGTTAAACCATCTGCACATATCTATTACGTTCTCATCCTCCTTCTTACTATGCTTAATCAGCCGGGTCTCGATTCTTAGCTCCTTATGCAGTACAGCTTTAGCTTCAATAATTTGCTCAAGAGTGAAAAAAACTCAGGGCAGTTGCCGTGATCACCTCTATTTTCAGTCCATCATTCATGACACGTGTTAAAAAGTTCAGTACCGGATTGATAATAAGCTTTTCACCTTTATCGCTTTTCTCCGACATTGCAATAGGATGCCAAAGAATAGTCCAAAAATCAGTCCGTGGGCGTGCTAATAAGCGAGGGAAGCGTAGTTTCTTGCTACCTGATCCCCGCAGTTTAAGGGAGTAACACTCCCGGCAGGTACAACGGCCCTTGCGACAAGAAACTCCCCTCTTCTGCTCGCTTATTGGTAAAATTTAATTATAAATGATACTATAGATGGCGCGCCAATTTACTCAATTTACCAAATAATTGAAAACTTTCCTCAACAACTATCAATCCAAAGTATTAGAGTTCACCTTTTATTAAAAGTTGGTGCTTAGTTTTGTCCAACATATAAATAGTAAGCCAACATATAAAAGATAAGCAGAAAGAATGTTGAATAACTATTCAAACATAAAATTATCTCAAATTACAGACAATAAATAAATAAGATCCAAAACGAACTGAAGTTACAAAAAACTACCAAGTCAAGCTCCAAAGGAACAAAACATATCCTAAATGGGGTATGTCTATGGCCATATAAGACTCCTTAAGACTATAATATAATTTCCACCTTACTGAAAAAAAATTCTAAATGCTTTCTCTTTTAAAACACATTAAGCAAATCAAAATTATTAAGACTCCAAAAAATGAATATCCGTATATATTTACCCGTCAATCCACATTCACTTTTTCTATTCGGTAATCTTTGCTGTAATAGTGATTTTCTCTTTGCTTTTTCATACCATGAGAAATATATAAAACTAACTTGGAAAATAAATTATTTTCATTAAATTGCAAACTAAATTCTGGTATTCTGAATGCAAGGGGGTGATAGCCTAATGATCCTGATCAGCTTGACAAAAATCAAATTTTGACAACTATTTTCTTTCTTGTGAAATTACTTCCTTGACAAAGAGAGTTTAGCTCGTAATTTAAAATTATATTTTCGGCAAATCTAAGAAGAAGGAAAAAAGTCATTTATCTGAAAAGAAAAGGGCGAAGCCCCACCCCCCGTAAATTAAAAGACCACCAACAAGCCACGCTGGTCCACCTTCAAAAACCTAAAACACTCAACGTCCACTTTATAATCTCCATTAGTCTTCCATCTTCAATCTCTGACCAATATCTGTGCTGCTGCTTTTAAAACTTTAAACCAGATCTGTTGCCATCTAGCATATCTCCGCTGCAAAACTACCAGGGTCTAGACTGTATGGGCATCGGTTTGAGAGTTGAGAATTTGAAAATGTCCACCTGAATAGCAGAAGCTTCTTAGGCCAAAGTTTTTCCTATTTCTTATGGTTTTCACTGCTTCCTCTATTATTAAAAAAAAACTTCTTTAAAATTTACCCATGGACTCCCTATATTTAATTCTCTCCTTATTCTTTTGAGCTTTGAATTTGATTCCTAAAAATGGACCAGAATAAGCTGGATGTGCAGCTATGCCAGGGAGGTCTTCAATGATTTCACTGAGGAACCTAGATAAATTTTTTGTTGGGATACGGACGACTTCCAATAGCTTTACCAGGGGTCGGAGCACTGAAAAATAGGTTACAGCTATATCACTCTGAATATAGCAAATTTAGGATATTTGGACTCATGATCCGTCCCTTTACTTCTCCTCCTTTTTCCCCAAGGGTGTTACTTGGGAGAACATTGTCTATTTTTGAGATTATTATCTCAATATTTTGCCAGTAATTAATATTTCTGCTTTTCTAGAGGAGGAACTAGCCGTTTAAATAAATTTTTAAAATAAATTAAATAGTATTTTTTTACTCTAAATACTCAGATGCTCCTTGAGCAGCAAAAAATAAAAAAAAAGTAAAGAGAACTCTCCGTTGTAAATGCGTAATCATGCATTACAACCTATTGTAACTGGTCATTGTAAATTGATTTTCTTTTTTTTAGCATTAGTGAAAGCAAATGGTTGAAATATTATGATGAAAGGACTATGTTTCATTACTTTTTTGAGTGTAAACAATATATAAATGAAAGGATCAAGATGCAAACTAAATCTAATTTTTTTTTATTCTAATATTCACATTTAATGTTTATATTTAATATTTATTATTTATATTTTATATCATATTATTTCTTATGTTAAAGAGGCTAAGTGCGCAGTTTTCACATAGCTGTATATAAAAGACAAAATTTATCTTTTTTTATGAATTTTTTTCTTTATTTCTTTTCGTTTTTACTAACCTCTTTTAGTTGATTGATCCATTTTCTATTTATTATTTGAAAGTGAAGGTTTCTCATATTTTTGTCGTCCAATTTGTAGGTTTGATAGTAAAATACACTGTTCGGGTTTAGTTACTGAATCAAAACTTCAATGTATATAATTACTGGCCAATGTATTGGTAGATCTACAAGAAATTCAATCTATAGAAAAAAATGTGGTAAATACCAATAGGTTGATTTCCAAATAATTCAAAATGATATGGCTTATACGTTTTAATTTGTCATTTTAAGACATTCATGTACCTGGTAAATCTGTTATAGATATTTAACCCTTTTGCTTTTAATCAAAAACAGACTGTTTCAAATGTAATTTCAGAACGATATTAACACTAGATACAAGAAGAGAGTATATCGTATTTCGAAGGGTCTGACCCTTAATCAGTCCTTTAATATTTATACTGAAGTTTAGTAGTGCTTTAAAACATTATGATTATTTTTCAAACTTTAGTAGAAAGAAGGGAGGGCTGGACGGGGTAGTCTCCTTTAAATACGTTATTTTTTTGTTCGTTTTAAGTTTTAATTGCGCAATTTCCTTTTATTTGAATAGAATATGTTTTCTAATTTATTTTTGTTCAATTTTAATAGCATATCTAAGGTTACTCAAAATGCAAGAAGGACTACCGAAAAACAAACCTTTTATTTAACAAAATTAACTTTAACGCATTATGGTATGCTGACCAATTAATTCATGAATTGATTTAATTCAAAATAAAACATTATGACGCAAAATAAAATAATGAGGCTGAAAAATACCACTGACTAAGGTAAGAGATTGAAAATAACCCATAATAGGTACCACAGGTCTTGGAAAACCAAGATATACGTGGGCATTCAAGGAAATTGAGATATAACCACATCTTGGCTTATGCCAAGATATGCTGGAAAGTGGCTTATGCCGGAAGGTGTGGTAGACCCAAACATATAAAAGATACATTTTATTGTATCTAGCGACTTATTATCTAATGATGCCCGGCTGACCTAAGGTCCTTTTTGCTTAAGATTGCTTTGGACTATTGTAAGTGATCTTCATTTCTTAAAGCTTATAATTGTTTTTTTGTGTTGGGTTTATTCTGTGGAGCAAAAGGTCCCAGTACTTCGTTTAGATAGCCGAACTATTTACTGTTGTTTGTTAAGTTGAAAAAAGTGATCCTTTTTATATTAAACCTCTCAATAATATTATTTATACTTCACATTAATTCCCAGTAGGCAAGCCTAGCATAATTAGTCAGGCAAAACATAATGAAACCCTAGACTAACATTAGTGACCTTCAAGCGTTACTCTCTACCCTCTCTAGGAGCCAGACTAACACCACGTGACTACATCTGGCGGCAGACGAAAAAAATGGGTCAAAAAGCCTAAATAAAGTTGTAGATTAAAAACAAAATGACTTTACCAGAAGGGAAGCGCACACAACGTTAGGGATATCCCAAGGGACATCCCAAACAGCGTTACTCGAATTTGCAAAAATTATACCAGAATACGCTTGAGTGTCCGGTGTAGAGAAATTCATCCAAAATTAAGAACTTTTGACGATTCAACCGAAACATTTGATGATAAAAGTAAAAAAAAATGTGAGCAGCTAGATTAAGGGTAATTACCCTAAAATATTTTGAGTCAATAAGAAACGATTACATTGAAACTCTAATTGAATTGTTCAAAACCAGGTTCATTGAGACGGGCTTTTCCGAAAGGCTAAGAACTGAGCTAATTACGTTTAACGGCTCAACCATGAATATGGTTGAGAATCATTCATCAACCTCAATCATTCGTGAATATGTGGACAAGATTTGTCGGTCAGTATGCTTACAATCAAATGAAATGAGAAGCAATCAGACTGTACAAAAAGTAGAATTGCACATATTTATATAAGGGTTACCAACAAAACTTCTAAGACTAGCTTTATCACGGAAACCCGAAAATCTTGAGCAAACTATTGCTTTGGTAGAAACAGAGGCAAAAACTGATGAAGTGATGAAAAATTTTTATCAGATTTTAATAACTAGCTCAGAAAACAAAGATAATATTAACCATGATATAGGGCAAAAGCGTGGGAGATCTGAACAGAAAGACTGCGAGCTAGAAAGGCGAAAAGGGGGCCAAGGTCACCACCTGTGGAATTTGTTGATTAGTTTCACGATATTTAATCACTAGTGGCCTGGAACTACAAAGACTATGAGCACCACCACCATATCATACAAATAGTAGTAGAATAAACAATGACAGGTCAAAGATTTATAGAAATAGTTATAGACACCTCTGGAGCTAGGACACTGCCAGGCAAGCAAGGGCCAACAGACAATACAAGAAACCTATTCTAACCAAAAGCTTGCAGGATTTTAGGAGGGCAAGGAATAAATAATACTTGGCTAGCACCAAATAATACCCTGAATTTATTCCTAGAAATCAGACGGTAAACCACGCCCAAGGCCAAACCAATAGCATTGAAGAATCCTGGGGAATAACTCAAAATTTTTGGCAATATAACTGTGGGCATTTTAACGGAGACACCAGCCTCTAAAGATTGCAAAACCTGTACCTTTTTTAGGACCCTTATATAGTATAGAATGTTATGATACAGAAAGAAATAATGAATTACCGATTTTACGGTGTTTTAAAAATTTGTTTTCATATTGTTTCGTGTTTAATTGATAGTTAATTTAAATAATTCAATTGAAATTATTTAAATAATTAATTGAAATGAATTGAATTGGTTTAATTAATTGAAATTAACATGAGTAGGGCTTAAAACCCTATGCCTTCCCAAGGCAAGAACATAATTTGCACTTTACTGAAAAAAATAAATTTTTTACTTTTATAACTTTAATAAATCAAATAATATTAACAATTTGATTAATAGATATCAGTATATATATATTAAACTGACAATGCGCATTCACTTTATTTTTTCAGTAAAGTAAATTTTCTGGCCTTGGGAAGGCATAGGGGTTTTCAGCCCTACTTATGTTAATCTCTGCTCGTTTTGAGTTTGACTCGGTTATTTATTTTAATTTTTGTTCTTTTGTGTTTCATTTATTTATCGATGTCGATTTGTGTTAGTTTCAAGCTTGGTAGATTATTTGATTTTATTTTTGCACATTTTTGGTTTAATGAAGTTCTTTACTTTTCTTTGAAAAACTTATTTGGTGGAAACAGTTTTTTTTTAATTAATTTCTGTTCGTTTTATATTGACATAGTCTTTTCATTGAAAAAGAAAATAATAGTATAAATCTTTTCGAATTATTTAGGACTTTATATTTTGGCCTGCTATTTGTATGCTGGAGAAAATTTTTCAATAATTTTTAACACCATACACTCTTTTAAAAATCTGGAAACAAATAATAGTGTTCTATTTAGTTTCATACCTCTTCTAGTTGACCTTAAATAGAAAACTTGATACCATTCACAAAAAAATCTGTTTATTTTCTTTGATAGCTTGGATAAACTTAAGCTATTTTGATTTGGTTAAATTTTAAGAGCAGAAGTATCCCCGAAAGTTTGAACATAATACCCTCAGTCTTGGGATACTTGCTGAATTGTCTTATTGGGAAATATCATTAACAACAGTGCATTTTGATTTAAACTTAAGGCGACATTTAGTTTTCAAAAATAATGGGCGAAGGGGAGGGTGGGCATGATAGGAGGATTAGTTGCCCTCCAATCACTTTCAACTATTAAAAACGGCAATAGCCCTTTCTATTTTCATTCGAAATGAGCCCTTTTCAAAGAATCTACGATAAATTCTTCGATACGAAGTGCCCTGGTCTAAACACAAAAAAACAATACATTGTACTCACATTGCTCACATAATCACATACTCACATGTACTCTACTATAAAAATGTCAAGCCTTCCAATCACTTTCAACTCTTAAAAAGGGTACTAGCTCTTTCAATTTCCAATCGATTGAGCCCTTTTTGAGTTTTTTGAGTTTCTACGTCAGAATTTTCTATAAAAAACTTATATGCCACCAGGGCATTAATTACAACCCTTGCCCTGAGGGCTTTGAGGGGGTTGTCATCCTTAAAGAGCTAATTTCCAGAACTTTCAACGACGTTGAACAAAATGGCTATCAAAAAATTTTGACTGGATGTTTTTGTAGAAATGTTGGGCGTGAGAGGGGGTTCAGTTACCCTCCAATGACTTCCGACCATTTGAAAGGGCACCAGGACTTTCAATTTCCAATCGAATGAGCCCTTTTGAATTTTCTGCGACAACAATTTCTATAAGAACCTTATATGCTCCCAGGGCATAACTTACAACCCTTGCCCTTAGGGCTTGGGAGGTGGGTGGTTGTCATCCTCAAAGACTTAATTTCCAGAACTTTCGACTACGTTGAACTAAATTGCTATCTCAAATTTTGATTGGATATGTTTGGCAAAGGGATGGGCGTGAGAGTGGGTTTAGTGGCCCTCCAATCACTTCCAACTATTAAAAAGGGCGCTAGCCCTTTCAATTACCAATCGAATTTTCTCTTTTTGAAGTTTCTACAACAACGCTTTCTATAAAAACCTTATATACCGCCAGGACAAAACTTACAACCTTTGCTCTGAGGGCTGTGAGGGGGTTGTCATCCTCAGAAACCTATTTTCCAAACTTTCAGCTACGTTGAACAAAATAGCTATCTAAAAATTTTGATTTGGCTTGTTTGGGGAAATAGTGGGCGTGAGAGGGGGTTAGTTGCCCTCGAGTCACTTTCGACTATTAAAAGGGCACTAGCCCTTTCAATTTCCAACTGAATGAGCCCTTATTGAACTTTCTATGACAGTGCCTTCTATAAAAACCTAATATGACCCAAGGGCAAAACTTACAATCCTTGCCCTGAGGGCTGTGGGGGGAGTGTCATCCTCAAAGATATAATTTCCTGACCTAACAACTACGTTGAACAAAATGGCAACATCAAAATGTTGATTGGATGTGTTTTTGGAAATGGTGGACGTGAGAGGGGTTACTTGCCCTCCAATCACTTTTGAATGTTGAAAACGACACTACCCCTTTAAACTTCCATTGAATGAGCCCTTTTGAGTTTCTACAACAACACTGTCTATGAAAAAACTTTATATACCCCCCGGGCTTAACTCCTGACCCTGTGTCTGTGGGCTGTTGGGGGAGTATCATCTTCAAAGACCTAATTTCTAAAACTTTTAAATATGTTGAACATAATGGCTATCTAAAAATTTTGATTGGATGGGTTTGGGAAAAAGGTGGGCGTGAGAGGGGGGTTAGTTGCCCTCTAATCATTTTCGACTATTAAAAAGGACACTAGCCCTTTGAATTTTCAATTGAATAAGCATTACAACAAAGCTTTTTGTAAGACCCTTACATGCCCTTATAGCATAACTTACAACCCTTGCCCTGAGGGCTGTAGGAGGAATCTCCTCCTCAAAAATATAATTACTATCCGAAAATCAACTACGCTTAACAAAATGGCTATCTCAAAATTTTGATTGGATTTGTTTGGGGAAATGGTGGGCGTGGAAGAGGTGTTAGTTGCCTTCCAATAACTTTTGACTATTAAAAAGTGCACTAGCCATTCCAATTTCCAATCAAATGAGCCCTTTTCGAAGTTTCTACGACAACTCCTTCGATACGAATGGCCCTGGTATAAAAAAAAACAGTTCGATACAAAGTCCTCCAAAAATGTTTGAGAAAATGAAGGGCGTGAGAGGAGTCTTAGTTGCCTTTCAATTACTTTCAACTATTAAAAAGGACACTAGCCCTTTGAATTTCCAATCGAATGAGCCCTTTTTTCCAGTTTTTTGT
>JAPEVW010000031.1:0-82500 GCA_027921565.1 Artemia sinica | reverse complement strand
ATACACATAAAGCATAAAGTGTTACATATATAGTAAGAAGAAACAATCAATTTTGATAACCAAACAACCTCCACAAAGTGTCAGTATCAAGCCGCAGCTCAAACCCGAAGTGATGTTGAGGGGAAAAGTAGCACTTAGCATGACGCATTGCACAAACTACAAGAAAAATAGTACCAATAAGTATATGACGGCTTGAAAAATAGTACCAATAAGTATAGTCATTAGAAAAAACGTAGATCCATAAATTCTATCTGCGATAGTGAAAGAGGCTTATATATATTCTAATCCTTGCAGTAATGAGAAGTACACCCCTAGAAAGAACAGTCAGTAAAAGTCCTTGTAGACACTGATCAAAATTATTCTCTATAAGTGCATGGTGGCTCAAGTTACCGTTACTCCTGAAGCTAAAAGAATTCTTGTGTTAAGCAAGGTACTTGAAATGGGTTAAATCTTTCTACCCCGATGGTGGGCCATAGAGCACCAACTTCAATATTCGGTGACAAACTTCTTCGAAAAATGCTCAAAAGAAGGATACAAAACAGAAAACCTCAGAAATGATAAAGAGGATTATTCCCCAGCGTAGGCCGAAGCCAACTTTACTTGAATGTATTCCTTGGAAGTAGCTTCTCGTGAGACATCGCGTCATCATTGATCGGAAACGATTATAACTGTAATTAATCCCGTGAGAAATAATACTCTGTCAAAAGAGTGAAATCATTTGACAAACCTGAAGTTATCACAAAGGCCGCCATGCCTGTGGCCAAGGTCCATGGTCTAACGTTAACTAAATGATAGGGGTGATTTAATTGATTCATTATTCTCTTGCATAGAGAGTTATCAAAGTTATAAAGACATAGGATTGGATGACAGCGACAGAGAATTCTAGCACTAAAAGAACAATTTGCACAAATACTGTGACTATAGTGACATAAATATTTTCTATGGCGCCTTGGCTTCGTAGAAGAGTTAGAAGGAGGTGACCGGCAATTATGTTGGCTACGAGTCGCACTGAGAGAGTAACAGGCCGAATAAGGTTTCTAATAATTTCAATTAGTACCATAAAGGGCATGAGGGGTGCTGGTGTTCCTAGTGGGACGAGGTGGGCCAAGGAACTCAGAGTCTCCCTTAACCCAAGCGTAAGTAACAAAAGAGGCCCACGGGGGTACTGCAAATCTTAAGGTAACCGCTAAATGTCTGGTAGCAGTAAAAATATACGGAAATAAGCCGACAAAATTATTAAATAGAAAAAACAAAAAAAGAGCAATTACTAGAATGTTGGCCCCGATTCTAGCTGTCCCTATAAGCAGGGACATTTCTCGGTTTAACCCATTCAGATTCCTCTAGTTAAAAATTTAGCTCGTGAGGGGACCAGTCAAAAAGCCACTGCTATAATAAAAGAGAGGTGAGCATTCTCAATCAATCAGATAAAAAGAGGAAGTCGGATCAAATATTGAAAATAGATTCATTATCATTTTCAATTGGGGTAAAACAACTTGATTAAATAACGTCCTAGTAGGAGATATCGGTTGCGGCTGATAGAGGAAAAGACCAGAGCTTATAAGAGTTCATAGGAGGAGTAAAGAGGCAAAAAGACTATAATTCAAGGAGGCGGTAGTATTTGGGGGATAAGAAACTGCCATTGGCTTCTTAAAGTGACAATCTTATATTTATTATTAAACTAAATCTCTATTTCCATAAGGGGTAATTACCATAAGAAAGCTTAAGAGGCTACCGCTTAAATTTCAGCCACCCTATGAAATTTGCAACTCAAGTCATTTCAGGAAATCTCTTTCTCTAACAGCCTCAATTACGATAGGTATAAACTATGTCCAGAGCCACAATTTTCAGAACATTGTCCGTAAAATACTCCGGGTA
This sequence comes from Artemia sinica, assembly GCA_027921565.1. Classification (NCBI taxonomy): domain Eukaryota; kingdom Metazoa; phylum Arthropoda; class Branchiopoda; order Anostraca; family Artemiidae; genus Artemia; species Artemia sinica. Next base: position 80,625 of record JAPEVW010000031.1, on the reverse strand, counting down.
TATTTACTAAGAGTCTGGACTGATTAAGTCCGCCCGGGACTGCATCCATTTTGATACCTAGGGAGGGTACGGCCCATGAGTGAAGGACATCATCTGAGGTAATCATTACACGGATAGCTTGATTATAGGGAACAGGTAGGCGGTTATCCACATCAGTAGACGATATATACCAGAAGAGAGCTCATTTGAAGAGATCATGTAGGAGTCAAATTGAATATCGTCAAAATCAGAGTACTCATAAGATCAATACCATTGGTGTCCCGTTACTTAATTGTTAGGGCGGGTTATGAATTTCATCAATTAAGTAAAGAAGGCGAATAGAGGGGAGGGCGATAGCTACTAGAATAACAGCAGGGATAACAGTTCATACTGTTTCGATTGCTTTTCCGTCAAGGAGATAACGATGGAGAAACTTATAGGAAAATAGTGCGGCTAGGAAAAATCCAACAAGTGAAGTGATAAGAATTACAACCAACAGGGCATGATCATGAAAAAAAATAAGTTGTTCTATGAGAGGTGAATTTCCGTTTTGCAGACCCAGTTTGAAACCATTGAGACATTTTTAAAGGGGTTCCCCATCTTTGGAGCTTAAATCCAACGCATATACTTTTTCTGCCACTTTAAAATGTAGAAATTATAGTAATCTCTTCGTAAGAGTGGCCAGCAGGTGGGTGGGGTGATTTCACTCTACACTCGATCTTAAGTTTAGTGAAAAAAGATTAATCGTTTGGTAACCATAGCTTCCCAGATGCAAAAAATAAATATAAGTTTGGCAACTATAGATATAATTCTTCTTAACGAAGAAATTACATTCCATGAGGCATATGCCTCGGGGTAATCTGCATAGTGGCGCGGTATCCCTGCAAGACCTAAAAAATGTTGTGGGAAAAAGGTTAAGTTTACCCCTAAAAATATATTAAAAAAATGAACCCTAAGAAAAAACTGGTTCATTTTTAGCCGCGTCATAAGAGGGAATCAGTGCACGAACCCCCCCCCCCCCCCATAATAGCAAATACAGCTCCTATCGACAAGACGTAGTTGGAAGTTAGCAACAACGTAGTAAGTATCATGGAGTACGATATCAATTCTAGAGTTCGAAAGGACAACTCCAGTAAGACCCCCCACAGTGAACAAGAAGACAAACCCAAGGCTCATAATATAGATGGGGTTATAGTAAGTCATGTCCCGTAAAGAGTCCCGTTCCATCTAAAAATCTTAATTCCAGTAGAGATTGCAATAATTATAGTTGCAGCAGTGAAATAAGCTCGAGTATCCACGTCTATACCTACAGTAAATATATTGTGGGCTCAGACAACAAAGCAAGAATCCCAATAGCACGTATAGCATAAATTATACCTAATGTGCCAAATGCTTCCTTTTCCCTCTTTCTTGACTAATAATATGAGAAACCATACCAATCCAGGTAAGATTAGAATATACACTTCAGGGTGACCAAAGAACCAAAATAGATGTTGATAAAGAATGGGATCTCCACCACCTGCGGGATCAAAGAAAGAAGGATTGAAATTACGATCAGTCAACATATGGTAATAGCTCCTGCCAAAACAGGTAGAGACAAAATTAAGAGGACGGCTGTGATTCCTACCGCCCACACCAAGAGTGGCATACGGTCAATAGATATTGACTGAGGTCGTATATTAATAATAGTGGTAATGAAGTTTACGGCCCCTAAAATTGAGGAGGCCCAGCTAAGTGTAGGGAGAAGATAGATAAATCTACCGAAGGTCCGGCATGGGCAATGGCGGAGGATAGGGAGGGTAGACTGTTCATCCGGTTCCTGCTCCTCTTTCAACCATAGATCTAGCTAAAAGGAGTTAGGGAAGGTGGGAGCATTCAAAATCTCAAGTTGTTTAGACGGGGAAAGCTATGTCAGGGGCCCCTAATATAATAGGTACTAGCCAGTTACCAAATCCCCAAATCAGGATAGATATAACATTGAAAAGATTATAATAAATGCATGAGCCGTTACAATGACATTATACACTTGCTCATCTCCAATTAGGGAGCCGGGTTGACCCAATTCTGCCCGAATAAGTATGCTTAAAGAAGTTCCCACTATTCCTGCTCAAGCTCCGAAAAGAAAGTATAAAGTTCCAATATCTTTGTGATTTGTAGAATAAAATCAACGTTGCATAAGTAAAGTGGCCGATAATAGGTGCTAAATTGTAAATTTAGTTAAGGAAACTTCCCTTTACTAAATTATTTTCCAGGCTTAGTAGTTTAAAAATGCAAGATTGCAAATCTTAAGATGGTAAATCCTTAGGCTTAATGGTTCTGATTTTTTTTCAATTCTCATTAAACAGTAGGACATGAATACAAATATATATAGGTGTTTTGTGCACGTAGGATTTTGATTCCTAAAGAGGAATTTACATTTCATATATAATATACAGGGACGAGGTGCCTGATAAAAAGGATTACGTTGATACTGTAATTGTGTAGATAATACCCTCGTCTGAGCAAGACACAAAAGAATTAAAGCTTAAGAATCTCTTATTTCCGGCTTTGAAGGCTGGTAGTTTAGTTAACTTAAAGCTTTACAAAAATCAAAGGGGAAGTAAGAGATTAAATCTTATAGATAAAACTGCCAGAAGTTCTATGCTTCTAGACTTTATTCTGAGGGAAACAGAAGAGAACTCATAGCAATCTTGGAATAAAAATAGACTGAGAGACATGAAGATGAAACAAGAGCCAAGATAATAAAGGGGGGTAAAATATTTATTTCTGGAGATATTCATTTGATGAAAAACCCCAGGAAAGGGGGGAGCCCGGCTAAAGAGAGGAGGCCGAATGAAATTGAAGTCTTATAGGTTAGTCTGGTGTTATCGCTTATCTGAGTTAGAGAGAATAGCCCCATCTGCTGTAATAGGGCTACTACTAATAGAGGAAAAAGCTATAATTAGGCGGAGATTGGATTGGCTAACAGCCCCTAGTCCTCCAACAATTGCTCTGATAAGGATAAAAAAAGAGCTTGTAAACTGGGTTACAATTAGCCCTAGAAGAGGTCCAATTTTTTGAAAAGTTATTAAGAGGGCTAAGATCTTCCATGACATAGACTTAGAAATATTCACTAGTCATATGTGAAACGGGGCTGCCCCGATCTCAATTAATAAGGCAAGGGGGATTAAAAATGAAAATGATTGATTTAGTGTATTTGCTAAGAAGATCACTGAGGCTACCGATTGAATTAAAAAATATTTTAGTCTATTTTCCTTTCTTTCTTCAATTATAATGGGGATAAATCTCAAGAGTTTATTTCTATTCTAATCCACAAACCTAATCAGGAGTGGGCAGATACCATAAGGACGTAGGAAAAAAATAAGCATAATCATTTAATCATTTAAAGAGAGATTTCTCTATCATTGGGGTATGAGCCCAGTAGCTTAACTTAGCCTACTCTTTAATTCAGTCGGGGAAGAAAAACTCTACCCCCCCCCCCCCGAGAACGCTTCATAAATGAAGCAGTTTTGAGGGAGGAATTTTTTTTGGAGGCTAAGTCAAAGCTTAATATATAGCGTCATTTAAATAGTATATAAAATCTGTATCATGAAAAACTAAACTTCCATGTTAATCATCATGAAAATCGCGGTACCTAGTAAGATTAATTCACCAGTCATTTTAAGCGATGTTTGTTGGTAAGGGGGTGGGGTGGGTCGGATTTCCAATTTTAGAAGTTTTTGGGAGCTAAATCGGGATGAATTAAAATTCACATTTTTCAGACTTTAAGAAAGCATGTTGAACAGGGCTATTTTTCGGAATAACCTCATTAGACCCCCCACTAAATTATGAAAAAGTGACGCACAAAAATCTCTAAATGTAATGTTTAGCTGATTTTTAGTGATTTTAAGGGTTTTTGGACCTAAAATTTTAAACTAATTTATGTATATAGAACGTCATTTAAATCATATTAAATAAGAAAAGTAATTTAACAGAATGTATGTATAAGAACAGATATAAACTTATTAATAGTATATTTGATCCTAACACGCAGTGTTAGGATAAATATACTATTAGTAAGTTTATGTCTCTATTAAATTTTAAACCCTCTTAGGAGGGTTGTATTAAATGAGATAATGATTTTATTTACCCTGGAACAACAAATCTTCCAGGGTAAATATAAATCAATTTCTCTGTGTCATTATTTAAAACCCTCCTAAGAGGGTTTAAATAAAATTTTATACATATATAAATGATATAAATAATTTATTTATATAAATTTAACTAATAAAAGTTAACTAATTAACTATATAAATTTAAAATAATAATAACCACTCTTTTATTATACTAATAAAAGAAAGGTGAATGCAATATACAGAACGGTATATATTATAATAATATATATATATGTATGCAGGCTTAACTCCTTAAGTAAGACCCCTATCGGACATGTGGGGTCATACCCACATGTCCAAGAGAGGGGGGGGGGTCTTACCGCGGAGTCAGCCTGCATACAAATATATATGCGCATAAATGTACAAATATACAAACATACAAACATATAAATTTGTAAATGCATAGATAGATACACATTTGATATGTGTAGACATCATTCCATCACGTGCATAGTTTAATGTTAACTGGATGTCATTTTGGTTCATACAAGATTAAATGCGGGTCAATCAGTCTATTTTTCATCGAAGATTTAAGGTCAATAGGGGTGGGTTAGTTCCCTATTTTCCTTTAAGTTTTGCTTTGCTCTTCTTCTAAACATAAATAGATTAAAGTTAGTACTCAAGTAAACTCCCGTGAATCATCTATTATTGATTTCGTACAGAATATTTAACTTTGCTCCATAGCATGCTGGGTGCCAGTTCCATTTAGTTGTCATTTTCGGGTATTAGATGATATTCACTTGACTCTCGTTTTAAGTAAGTATTTAAAAATAATATAATGAATCCTACTGTCGGTCAAACTCTGTACTGAGTTAGACTCATTTATTTAACGTTCCTTGAATTTGGGGCCGATTTCCTCTGTTAAACAAGATTATTTTGTGGTGGGTCCACTTAATATGGCGGCCAGAAAATGGGTTTCGGCTGCTTGCAGGCTAGACTGCTTTCGCAGTTCTCTCTATTCTACTTGTGTTACCGGCCCTATACAATTCAACCTTAGCATTTTACTAGCCAGTAGTCAACATAGGGTATAATTATTCTTTTTTACTGATTGTTTGAGTACCTTTCTTTATACCCGTAGCCTGGCCGCTCATTCTCTCATTCCACAGGTGTGAGTAAAAGTTTGATTCTAGCTGGGCTGTTTACTTTTTCTTCGAGTCATATGCAGGGTATTTGTTTAGATCAGCGGTGCAGTGGTTGGTATTATTATCTATTTCTTAGGGATAACGATTGATAAGATAGGGGGATCATTCTGTGCCAGCATCCGCGGTCATACAGTTTTCCTAAGCAATATTTTAGGTTTAATAAGGGACTTTGAGACAAGAGCGTTTCACTTTAACAGGGTGAAATCTGTACTTATCATGAATCTTTTGGTTAAAGTACATTTTAGGTGGTTAAACGACTAAGATTAGATACCCTATTAGTCCGCTCTTATTCAACCTGGGTAGTAGTATTAAAACCTAAAGAATTTGGCGGTTTCTAAACCTACTAGAGAAACCTGTCCCATAAACGACAATCCACGAAAAAATTCACCCGGGCTAGTTATGCAGCTTATATACTGTCGTTTAGAGGACTAAATAAATATATCCTCTTAAAAGCCTAGGCTAACAAATCAGATCAGGGTGTAGCTTATGCCCGGGAGAGGGTGGGTTACAATGAAAACTCATACGGAATTTCTATTTATGATAGCAAAGAAGGTGGATTTAGAAGTAAGACCTAACATACTGAAAAAGGCTGTTAGAAATGTACACATCGCCGTCGCTCTCTTGTCCGAAGAGATAAGTCGTAACAATGTAGGTGAACCGGAAGGTCTATCTTGAAAGAGGGGAGGGAGTTTGAATAAACATCTTATTTACACTAAGAAGATACTTTACAGTACTCCTTAAATTTTGGTTTATATCATTATTTAAAATAATATTATATAAGTAAAGAATTGAACTTTATTTACAAAAAAGTACTGAGAAAGAAAATTTCATTAATTTCAAAGAAGTTATTTATTATACCTTTTGTATCAGGTTTATTTCAATCTTGACCATTATTGTCAAATCCCGAATTAAGGTGATCTATGTTAATTAAAGATGACTGTTTCATAATTCTCTTTAAGATTCATGTCGGTGTAAAAATATTTTCGTACCTTATATCTGGTTGGCTGAAGACTCCCTTAGGTACTCCATTAGGAAGATTTTCTAGGGACGACCTCTAGAAAAAATTACATCAAATCATCATCAGTGACATGAATAGGCTTAAAAGTTGCAAGGGTGTAATAACCAGGCTCACTTAAATAATAATTTAAAGTTGATTAATCCAAACTAGCCGGTGCTTATTATTAAAATCTAGCAGTCATAATGATAAAATTAGTATAAGTACAAAAATGTAATAGAATTCATTCTAAAAATTTTGGAAGGAATTCGGCAAAACTTGCCTCCGCCTGTTTAACAAAAACATCACCTCCTAATTTTAGGAGATCGGGCCTACCCACTGATTAATTAAAGGGCCGTGGTATACTGACCATGCGAAGGTAGCATAATCATTAGCCTTCTGATTTGAGCTGGAATGAATGGTCTGACGAGAGGCAACCTGTCTCCTTATTAACTCGAATCTAATCTTTAATGAAAAGCTTAAATATTCTTGGAGGACGATAAGACCCTATAGATCTTTACATCCGAGTTTTTCATCTAACGGCGGGTAATTGGGTGGAAGAAAAGGATGTTTGGTTGGGGCGACGTCGAGAGGAGAATAAACACTCGAGAACATACATACATCAATAAATGATCATTGATCCTTAGATGAATACAGAGCAAGTTACCTTAGGGATAACAGCGTAATTCTTTTTGAGAGTTCAAATCAACAAAAGAGTTGGCGACCTCAATGTTGGTTCAGGGATCCTACTTGGTGCAGCAGCTTTAGGTAGGTGTCTGTTCAACCATTAACCCCTACGTGATCTGAGTTCAGACCGGCGTAAGCCAGGTTAGTTTCTACCCCCAAGACAAATTTATTTAGGACAGTACGAAAGGACCTCCTGGGGTTTTATATCAACTTGGCAGACAAATGCACTAGATTTAAGGATCTATTTATAAGGATACCTTAGTTTGATAGCATGGGCATAGATGATTTATTTTTTTTCTCCAAATAATTATGGTCTTAGTCTCAGTCGCTTTTTAACACTACTAGAACGAAGGGTATTAGGTTACATTCAATTACGTAAGGGTCCTAATAAGGTGGGGTTCGGGGGTTACTTCAGCCGTTCTCCGATGGAATCAAACTTTTCTGCAGGGAAGTTTCACTGCCGCTAGTTTATAACTTTACACCGTATCCTGTGTCTTCTGTGTTTAGCCTATTTATTTCCTTTTACTTATGGACATTAATCCAATTTATATCCTACGGTGCGAAATTTAGCTTATCATTTCTCTTGGTTATTTTTGCTATAAGAGTGGGAGTTCACAGTATTATAGTGGCCAGTTGATCTTTTAATTCCAAATTATCTCTGCTGGGAAGAATTCGGGCAGGAGCTCAAACCATCTCTTATGAAGTGTCTTTGATCTTCATTATTCTCTCCCCGCTAATATTGTTTAAAAACCTCAATTTAGGGGGTACCTAGTTAAGTATTTTTACTTAGGGTGACCTCTATACTTGTGTTTCCCGTTGGGAGTCTGCTGATTCATCACAATTTTGGCAGAAACTAACCAGACTCCCTTTGAATGTTATTTTTTACTTCTAAGGACAGAGAGAGCTAAGCTTTTTTCATCGATTTTGAAAAGCGTTTTTATTTTATTGACCGAGATATTTTATGGAAGATTTTAAAGTATGATGTAGTACCTGAGAAACTTTTCAAAACTATAATAGCTCTTTATAAACGTATCGAATGCTGTGTTCGAACCGAAAACGGAGAGATACGGTTCTTAAGGATAATGTCTGGGATTAAACAGGGATGCGTTCTATCTCCGTTTCTGTTTGTAATCATAATGAACTATGTTCTAAGGCAGTCATCAGGTTTTGGAGTAAGATAAACAAAGAACAGATTTCGGATCTCGACTTCGCAGGTGAAGCAGTCCTCCTAGAAAAAGCAAAACAACAGCTGCAGCTGCTACTCGACACCATAACTGAAAAGGCCGAGAAAATGGGACTGACCGTAAACGTGGATAAGTCAAAGAGTATGGCCACATATAACTCACCGCTGATACTGAGACGCAAGGATAAAGATATTCAACAAGTCCAGGAATTCAAATATCTTGGGAGTTGGATTGAAGTGATGGTGAAATCACGAGTGAAAATAAGACAAGGAATTTCCGTTTCAACAAACTGAAACTAGTTTGACATAGTGGTAAATACTCACTATGCTTCAAGCTACGTCTTCTAAACAGTAACATCTTGTCCATTCTTATTACACTATCAAGTGCTGGAAACTAAATTTACAGCTGGAAAAGTATTTCCAAGCGCCTGAGAATATGTGCATTAGAAGACTCCTGAACATCCGTGGCAGTAGAAGGCTACGGATATAGAAGTTCGTCAACGAACTGGTCAAACCCTTATTATTGATCTGCCTGAAGTGAAGGAGACGACATACTTTGGTCATGTCCTTCGAATACCTGGGGATGACGTCTAAGAACCGTATACAAGTGGTGCCCAGAGGGAAGCGTAGAAGAGGTCAACCGAAACTTACCTGAGACCACAGTACGACCAGACTTAAGTACAGCAGAACTGTCACTTCGACCATATGGGAGGACATCAAAGCCACAGCACCACTCCAAGACGTCTGGCAAGGGTTTGTAGATGCCCTATGTGCCGCACCTGGCCGTAGAAGGACTAAGGTCTAAGGTCTAATGTAGGACAGAGAGACTAGGAGTAATCGATTGATGTCACACTTCAAAAAAACTAATCCTATCTGGTTATGATTTTTCGAATTATTTGTTGTTGCAAAATAGTTGGATAGGATCTAAAAAGATTTCAGGTAGTGTTCAATAGCAAACCCACATATCACTTTAATTTTTTTAGATTATTAATGTCAATAAATTTAGTAAATGCCTTTGGCCTGTGACTTATAAGACTTGTACATAATCTAAGGTTGGAGATTCATTTTTGAATAAATAGTCAAGCATTCTTTGACAGAATATTTCTTTTGCATTGATAATATTCGAAATTATCGCTTAGATTCAAGCGTTTCTAAAGTCACAAGGTTTCGTGTGATTTTTGTTTCTCAAACCATCCATTTTCTTAGCCCTGAAACTCTTACTACTTATTATAGACTAACAAAGCCAAAGAATGAAGATTTCTTCTACCTCGAGTATTTGTCTGCGATTTCTCTGTCTGTTTCCACATCATTTTACATAGATTGTAGTTTAGACATATAGGCAAGATAATCACCATGATATAGCTTCGGGAGTAGGCCTTGATTTGTTTTACCTTTCGTTGAATGTTAATAGTAGGAGGAAGGTGATAAGATTTATCAAGTTGTAAAGTGTTTCCAGCAGCTGCATAAGCCAGAAGTTAGTCCTAACCATCAACTATTATTTTTATGTTTGCGTTCTCTTTCAGCAGTAGCTTCTCTGGTGATTGTTATTTTCCATTCCGCCAGTATAACAGTTTCGGTAATCCAAAGGAAGTTAATCTTTCGGTGTTTTGACAACGCAAATATATAAATCCCATAATGTTACCAGTAGCATTTGTTTCACAGTTCAAACATTTTTCCTTGTCAGCATTCATTGCTATTAAAATTCTATCATGTATACACACCTTCTTGAAATATTTCATCTTCACTTAAAAAAATAAAATGTAAGTGTTTGTTCTTACAATGCACTATTAATATCGATCTTGCGTAAGCTCTATCATAACACGTTTCTGTGACACGCGAAATACGTCAGACTGAATAAATTTACATAGGTAACAACTAACTCATTACGTAACAACAATGCTTGCGCAATAGATCAACAATCAATAATACCTCTGTCTCGAATTAACTCTGCCAAATATCAAGCTGCTTAAAAAAAGTGGGATTCGAAGAGATAGGGCTCCAGCCAGACTTAGAGAGCCTCCGCTATTATTAGAGAATTATAGAATGTTAGAAGGCATGGAGAAATGAATAAATGTTTACGGAGATAATAGACAAAAACAGTATGGAACAGTTTTTAGAAAATACCTTTCCAATTATAAGAATTCGCTTAAATGAGAAAAAACCCAAACAGATCGAAGAATTAACAGAGTTAGTAGATAGGCCTACTGAAATTTGGAAGGAGGCACTTCCAACACAAATAAAGCTAGGAGGTGGTAATGAAAATGCATACCCATACACTGAAAATTAAAATGATGGTAGCCAAATATGGCAAAGACAAACGAAAACTAATGCTACTATTGCAAATCCGTTGGATATTATTCAACAAATTGCCCAAATAGGGATTTGGAAAACATAGCCAAAACTAGAAATTGTATGATATTACCTGTTTTAATTGTAATTAAACACAGACATTCATGCCATAGATTGCCATCCCGCCATATAAAACACATGAGAATATTTCAAAAAGCAATTGATGATATCCTAAAGGAAAATCAAATTCCCCCTTGGTCTAAAGAGGAATAAATGAAAAATCTAAAGGAAAATGGGAAAAAGAAAAAAACAACTAAATGAAACACATAAATTTAAAAAATAAAAAAAGGGGAACACATTCATTTGCACCAACATATACAATGGACGGGGAGGCTCATTGAAAAGGTAGTAGAAATAGTAATTGACTCAGGCAGTGACAAAGGACAGGCTAAAAAAGAACTAATCTAATCGAGGAAAAATGATATCAACTACTCAGACAAGATTGCAGACAAGATTATATATTAAAGATGAAAATTGAATCATAAAACCTAATCATAAATACCCCAGAGCTTATGTAAAGACTTTGAAACTGTGCCACGCTGATGGAACAATACCGAAAAAAATAAAAGCAAGGGACTGGTATTTAACCTAGCAACAAATGTACTACTAGGGTCCATATTTCGGGGACATGAGAAACTTATTATTCGTAAAATTAATGCACAATAATAAAAGCAAGTAAACCTGGTAAGAAGGAGCAAAGAAATAGGGAACAACAGTTATAATAATAATAAAAAACAGAAGAAATATGGAATTTTAGTTTGCAGATCAAATATTTCTAATAAATACAAAGCTAAGTTAAAGAAGAAAATTTAAATGATCAGAAAAAAAAGAATATAGAAAGAAAACAAGATACCCAAAACAATGATAGCGGTATATCAAAAAGGGAAAAATAAAAGGCTTAGGAATGGACCCTGAAAATTTTTTAAAATTACTGTGAAAAGATAGAGATTGTAAGAAATCGAACAAGCCTTGTCGAAATTAAGGCTTTGCAGGCAAAACCCTTTTGTGTTAAGGAGATGTCAGTTTACAAAATATCAGATAGAAAGAATAATAAAAGCAAATTACAACTTTTGGTAACGCTTTAAATAAAAGTAGACGTAGCAAAATTAGTGCACTCGATCCAGATGGGGGACACCTCGATTCCCAGAGAATGAGGGATAGAATAGTTCAACGGTTATGGAGGAAGGAAATGAGAAGAGATATCTCTTACTTCTTAAAAAAATGCAAAAGATAATCAGTAAGTCACGTATAAAAGGCCAATTGAAAAAGCATCAACGAAAAGAATGCCCATTTTTGGCAAATCGTTTGAGACAATTGCAAAGGATATTGAAGGTAATGTCCCAAAACCCAGTTCAGAAAATAGGTTTATTTTATTTATTAACAATCTGGCTACAAGATGCCCAGAAGTCGTCCTGAGACAAACTGTAGAGTCACTAAAAATTGCAGAAGAATTAGCAGTATATATGTCACGTCACGGAATTCAAAAGAACAATTTTGACAGATAATGGAACCAACTTTATATTGAAACATATTCGAAAATTACATTTCGAATATTTCAGTATTAAGGAAATATTAACTAGCCCATTCTATTATCAGACAAATAAATTGAAAGTAAGATTTAACAGAACTTTGATTATTATTTTCCAACGGTTCGTAGAGATGATGTAAATCTATGGGACAAAAATACTTCCTTATGTTCTTTTTGCATATTGATAAACTTCACACCAAGCTTCAAGGTTCTCACCATTTGAAATACTATAAGGATCAAATCTAGGGGGATATTAGATAGTAAATAGAATCATGAAAAAATATTGAGAAAGATTAAGATACAGTGATAATATTCTGGTTATAACCACGGGGAAAATTATACAATTATCATGAGCTTGCGAAGCAGGGCCCAGGAAGAGTACTTCATAAAACAAAACTATCTTATGGGCAAGCGACTAGAATACTAGAATTCTGAGAACGAGATGAAGTCCTAATACCACTACCAGAGGTAATAATAAACTGGAAAAAAGTTGAAAAGCTCCGAATAAACTAAAAAAGAGAATTAATTACGTCAATTTTGTGATAGAATTTGACGGAACAAGAACGAAAAAAAGATAAGTTCACCACGTAAACTTATCTGAAAAAGTCTTGTGAAAAGAACTTGTCTGAAAATTGGAAAAATCGTAAGAAATGTTGAAATTAGAATTTTGAAAGAAACAAATCTAAATGACGAACAAAAGAGGAACTTAACCAAACTGCTTACAAAATTTTCAGGTGTATTAACAAATCAGATCAGAAAAAAAATTAAATAAAACATAAAATATCGTTTAAAAGACAACAAGCCAATCAAACAATGTTTATAGTAAATTTGAGAAGCAAAACGGAAAAAAATAAAGAAAGAGATAGACTGAATACTAGAGTTAAAAGCTATAGAACAATTTAATTCAGAATACGCAGTGGCTTCTGCCATTTGGATTCTCAGGTGGAATTCATTTTATACCCAAACTGCCAATCCTATAGAGGTTTCCATATAACAGACATCATTCAACGTGGAAAACATCTTCGGTCAGCATGGAAAAGCCACCTGGAAAGATCTCTTCAATTTAGATATTTTAACAAAGCAACATTTTAAATCTTTGAGGCAATTTCTAAACATAATAAATGCTGCCTTCTTAGACCCATTTTCAAGGATTTTCTGGAATTCCCAGTCTGAGCAATTCCATCACGGGGATTTCCTGGGACATCCACCCCCCTTTCCTTTTGCTTTTATTCCTAGGTTATCGTTTTAATATTAATAATGGTAGTTATTCCTTTTCATTCTTGTAGACTGTTAAGTTAGCTGGATTGTAACTGCGGAATAAGGGTGACTCATCCATGCTGAAAAATGTATTTTTGGACAGTAGTTTGGCTGCAATTGGAATTTAGAGTGAAAGAGGGAATTAGATTGCACATTCTAGCCTTACGTCGCACCCGGTGAGGGTTTGGATTAGCTGGAATTCGCACGTTGCACCCTGGTGAGTTTTATTTTATATGGTGAAAAGTTTTAGTTCTTTTGTAGACATTTATTTGGAAAGAAGGAAGACAATTCTTTTCTACCTTTGACTTATTTTTATCAGACTAGATTGAGATAAGTTATCCGTGTACAAATAGAGTTGGATTACTGAGAGAGGCCTGCAATAATCGTTTACGTTTCAAGGAGAGAAAAAAAAGAGTTCTTGAAGCTAAATGCCCCTACCCTTGAAGTAGCGTCTTAGACCAAATAGCATGGCACTTTCACTCCTCGGCCAAAATACAGGTTATATTTTGAAGTACTAACACTACTGTACTAAGACTAAGTACTGTACTAAGAAGTAGCGTCTTAGACCAAATAGCATGGCACATTCGCACCTCAGCCAAAATACAGAACCCTGCAGGTTGTTGTAAATCAATAAGGCCGGGACACGTAGATATCCATGGTGCGGTAGAGTTACCCTAACAAAAGAGTTATCGCTAGGTTACTCTGGTGGTATTAGAGATCTTCGAACAGTGGTGGAACGGTATTAGGGATTCCCTTCTACTCAATATTCATTAAAACATTGAAAATAAGAATAAAAATTACAGTCTAATAAAATATTGAACTGATGAGTCTTCAGTTATTAGTATTATTATATATTAAATATTTGTTTGGTTATATTAGTTTCTTTACAAGACTATTCAAGACATATAGTTTTCAGTAAATCGCCAATGAAAAAATTGAGCAGTAAATTGAGACTCTTACCGGCAGTTAAGAGGGCAAAAGCCAAAATCTTTTTTTGTAGTCATTTTCTATCATTTTTAGCTTGATTTGCATATTTTAATTTAAGTTTTGCTGGTTTTAAGATTTATTTATTTATATTAATACATGTTTTATGTAATTTCTGTTCGAGATGGATTTAATTTTTTCTTTAATAATAATTTTTGGACGTTTTGAGTTCGAATTATTATAAATTTTTGTCTGCGGATCTAAGTTTAATATGACCTTTGCATTCGGCAAAGATTTTATAGTTAAATTCCGTTCCGTTTTTTATCACCAAGGTTTTAGGGATTTCAACATTCCCAGTTTCAAAAGAATTTTTTTTTATTAAATTTCATAAAACTATCAAAACTAGCATCAAAGTAACAAAGTATCAAGGTCAAGAAAGTATCAAAAGCTTCAAAGTAAGCAAAGTATCAAAGTAAACTAAGTATCCAAATACAAAAAGCAACTTCCATAGCCTACTTCCTTCTCCCGTAAATCAGAGTTACCCCGTAAATCAGTAAAATTTAAGTAAACTATACAAAGCATCAAAGTGACAATAAGTAACTTGCATAACTTGCAGCCCTTATCCTGGGGGCTATTGGTGGCTTTTCAACCACTCTCATTAAACTTTTGAAATTTTTTGAACAAAATAGCAATTTTAACATTTTGGTTAGATACTTTTGAGCAATGAAGGGCTTCAAAACGGGAGAGAGTTGGGCATCTTCCGACTACTTTTGACTCTTAAGAAGGGAACTTAAAAATGGAATTTTAAATTGAAACCAAATGAGCCTTATCCAAATTTTATACAGCACCCCCTTCTATGAAAACATATGGAAATTAGCATAACCTGAGGCTCGTGCCAAAGGGTTTGGAGCGGGGAGAGTTTACCCGGTAGGCATAACTGTTTAAACTTTGGCTTATTTTGAAAAAACTGGCAATCTCAAAATTTGATGAGGTCTATTTGGTTAAAAAGAGTGCGTGAGGGGAGAGAGTTGCCTTCTAATCAAATTTTGACTCTTAAAAAGTGAAAGAGAACTTTCAACCTCATCAAATGAGCCTCCTTCAATTTTTAAACAACAATCTCTTCCATAAGATTCTTAAACTGTTAACAAAGACAACTAGTACAACTTATAGATCTTTTGTTCTGGGGTCTAGAGTCAACCCATTTGAGCCTTTGTATAGTTTTGGATAAAATGGCCAATCTCAAATTCTTTCGAATCTATTTTGGGAAGAAAGGGCACTTTTGAATCTTAAGCAAAAACTCAAACTTCAGTTTACAATCGAATGAGGTTCTCCAAATCCTTACAACCACCACTCTCTCAAACACTTTATATGCCCCCGGACCATAACTTATAACCAATACTCCCAGGTTCTTCAGGTTGATTAAACCCTGGAGTTCTGTTATATGATCTTTGGGCTATTTTGAACAAGATGGCTATGTAAAATTTGCGATTAAACACAACAACAGGTAAACAATAGGAAATATTTTTTTTATTAGAATTTGGTAGTAAAAACCCAAATGACTATTTTTAGCCCTATATCCAAGGGCGATCTTCCATAGCTCACTAATGAATATTCAAAAATACATTAAAATTAAATTGCATGAATAATAATTTTACATAAAACTTACTTTAAACAGTTTGTATTTGATTTTTTTTCTTTATATGTATTCGTTTGTGTTTTGCTGAGGATGGCCCTTGGATATAAAGTAGAAATATCCGTTCAGGATTTGTGTTTCACTGTCTTGCAAAAAAGTCTCTATTGCACCATGTGTTGCTTGTGTCCATGATGGAAAGGCACTATAGTCCTCGTAGCTATTTACACTATTTGTTTTTATTTCTATTGGAGAAATTTGCAGAAAAGAGGGCTTGTTGAATTCTGCTCACTTTTAATTTTTAAAAAAGAACTAGTGCAGTAAAACTTCCGTTTTCCAGTCAAATAAACCCCCACCTAACTTTATGCATACATCCCTTCATTGAAAACCTTGAATGTCCCTGGAACAAAACTTACGACCCTAGCCCCAGAGCTCTTTGGGGCTGTGTGAAGCCCAGAGGTACAGCAATATGATATTTGAACTAGACCTAATAAAAAATTTTTTACTCAACATTTTAATCGGAAGCACCTGAGAAAATGAGGGCATGGAGGGGATATTTCCCCTCCATGCCTCTTCAAAAGGAAACTAGAAATTTAAATTTCCAGTCAGAGTTAAGCCACTTCAAAATTTTCTCGATCACCTCTTCCATATGAATCTGATATCACTTTTGGGCGTAACTCAAAACCCTTGCATCTAAAATTTCCGATCGGATACATTTGAGAAAAAGAAGTCGTGGGAAGGAGGGGGCAAGTTGTCCTTCGATTACTTTAAACTTTTGATAAAGAAATTTAAACTCTGAATTTCCTATCCAATGAGCAAACACCAAAGTTCGTGCTTCTTATTCTTCAGTATGAACCTTATATGCCTCAACGTAACTTATAATCCTTACCCGCCCCCATCTTAGGGAAGACGTGTTGAACCTAAAGGCACTATTATACAATCTTTAAACTATAATGAACAAAATATCTATATAAAAATTTCGATTGGATTTATTTGAGGAAAAGAGGGCTTGATAGAATTAGTTTCCCTTGATTAACCTTTTGACTCTTAAAAAGGGGAACTAGAACTTTCAATTATAAATGAAATGAGCCTCATCCAAAGCTTATATGACTATCCTTTCTATAAGAACCTTATACGCTCACGGTAGAAGTTAAGACACATTGTCCCTTGATTCTGAGGGTTTTTGTCACCCAGAAATTATGTTATCTGTTATTTGGGCAATAAAAAACAAAATGAAAATATAAAAAAATTTGACTCGTTTGAATTTGGGGAAAAGATGGCGTTGGGGGCCCTGGCTGTACTCAGATCATTGTTTTACTCTTTAAAGGGTAAAACAATTCCAATTTTTCTGTTGAATGGGCCCCTTTCTTATAAGACTGTACGACCACCTCTTCCAACTCGAGTATGAGCTTGATTTAGTGAGTGAGTATCAGTCAATGTGAATAAGAGAGTAGTATTGAGATTTTGAAGGCCATGGGTAAGGCCTGAGACTCTAGTGATTATACCCTAAACCTCATCACATATACCATAAAGGTCATTAGCATCACTTAATAGCATCCGTAAACAGATTGTTGCTGATGCAGTAAGAAACAATTCAGTTCAGTTACTCAAAAATTGTAGCAAACCTTGCAAAATATAACAGAAGAGCTCTTGGGCGCTTATTCTCGACTTTTTCTTATCATTCTGTACTTTATTGTTCGGGTGTTCATTCTGTTCTTTAAGCTAAAGGATTTGAAAAAGATTAAAGTTACATATTTCAAATTTTGCAAATTTCTTCTTTCTCTGCCGCCATGAATTAGAAATCGGTATCTAGTTAAAAAATTTTATGTTACGGATGTAACTCAAAAGCTCAGTGACCTACACAAAAAGCTTTCTACAGATGCATTTTGTAATATTGGCCCTGACCATGGTCTTTTACAGTTTTTTCTTAGTAGAAATTAATTGCTAGTGTTTGTTGATGTTATTTTTTGTTTTTCTTTTTTTTATTTTTACGATTATGTTTTTACTCCACTTGTACTACTTGTTTCTTTGGTAATAAAGAAACTTGTTCCACTTGTACTACTTGTACTGTTGGTAATAAATGATTGAGTAATAAATAATTGTATTGAATATTCAGTAATCCCATGAAAACGATATGAATAAATTTTTTATTTGGAATTAACAAAACTGGTCTTATGACACGCACTTGGGTAAAATAAGCAGGACGCATTTTATAATTTATCGAATTTTAATGAATAAAAAAGCGACAAATCTGCTACCTCTTTTTATTCTTATGACCGGTGCTTGGGTAGAGTAAACCGGCGACTTATGCTCCCCAATGAATCAATTGCTATCACATTTTAGAAAAAACGTATGATTTTCCATGTCTCACCCCCAAGGGGCCCCCACTACCTCTCCCCCAACTCCCCCAACTCTCCCCCCAACGCTACCCGGCTCAATGGCAACCGAAACTCTAAAACACGGAATTTTTGGTACCAATAGATACATCAAAGAATCAGATTTTAATTCTGATTTCAAATATATAAGTTTCATCAAGTTTAATATTACCCATCAAAAGTTACGCGCCTGAGAAATTTGGCTGATTTTCGAAAAGAGGGGGAAAGACCCCCTAAAAAGATATGGAACCTTAATGAAATTCACACCATCATATTCAGCGTATCAGAGAACCCTACTGTAGAGGTTACAAGCTCCTATCTACAAAAAATGTGGAATTTTGCATTTTTTGCCAGAAGAAAGATCACGGGTGCGTGTTTATTTGTTTTTTTTTTGTTTTTTTTTTCCCAGGGGTAATCGTATTGACCCAGTGGTCCTAGAATATCGTAGAGGGCTCATTGGAACGGAAATTAAAAGTTCTAGTGCCACTTTTTAAGTGACCAAAAAAAAATGGAGGGCAAAACTAGGCCCCCTCCCACGCTCATTTTTTTTTCAAAGTCACCCAATTAAAGTCACCGGCATAAGTTCGCCGGTTTTACTCTACCCAAGCACCGGTCATAAGAATAAAATTAAAGAAAAAAAAACAAGTTTTTTAAACTGAAATTAAAGGAGCCGACATTAAAACTTAAAACGAACAGAAATTATGTCCGTATATGAAAGGGGCTGTCCCCTCCTCAACGCCTCGCTCTTTACGCTAAAGACTCTGTCTCACAACTTTATTTTTTAAAAACAATAAAAAACTTTAGCGTAAAGAGCGAGGCGTTGAGGAGGGGAACAGCCCCTTTCATATACGGACTAATTTCTGTTCGTTTTAAGTTTTAATGTCGCTCCTTACTTTCAGTTTAAAAAAACTTGTTTTTTTTCTTTAATTTATTCTTATGACCGGTGCTTGGGTAAGTAAACCGGCGAAACTTATGCTCCCCAATGAATCAATTGCTATCACATTTTTAGAGTAATCGTATGATTTTCCATGTCTCCCACCCAGGGGCCCCCGCTAACCTCTCCCCCAACTTTTTCCCCTCCTTTCTTAGACTCAGAATTTTTTTGGATTTCGCGTATTTTGTACTTTTTGAATTTTTGAGACTTTGAATTTTGGACTTAGAATTTTTTGGGACTTAAATTTTTTTTTTACTTAGAATGTGTTGGACTTCGAACGTTTTGTACTTAGTGTTTGTTTTTTACTTCAAATTTTTTGGGACTTTAGTTTTTTTGGAACTTAGAATTTTATGGACTCAGAATATTTTGTACTCTCTTTTGCATCAAGTTCAATAAAGATGCGCTTCTTTGAATCAAATGTGTGGTTCAAAATGTTTTATACTTTGTTTGGCCAAAGCTCAATTAAAGATATGTTTTTTGAATCAAAAGTGTTGTTCAAAATATTTTTCTAAACTCATTTTACACAAACACGATGAAGATACGCTTCTTTGAATCAAAATGAAAGGTTTTGCACACATTTGTTTTGTGTTCTAATCTCCATAAAGATAGGCTTCTTTGAATCAAATGTGTGGTATGCGAGCTTTGTTCAAATCGAAGCAGTGTACTTTGTTTTTCCAAAGTTATGTGAAGACACGCTTCTTTGAATCAAATACGTGGTTCCAAATTTTTTATATCTGTTATGCAAAAAGTTTTTTGAGTCAAATTTGTTGGTTCAAATGTTTTTTAATCTGTTTTGCAATAACTCGATGAGAATACGCTGTTTTGAATCAAATGTTTGGTTCAAAATGTTTTGTGCTCTGTTTCGCAAAAAGCTCGACGAGGATTCACTTTTTTGGATCAAATGTATTGGTTCAAAATGTTGAGTACACTGTTTTGCCTAATGCTCCATGAAGGTAAGTTTCTTTGAATCAAAATTGTGGTTCGAAATATTTTGTACTCTGTTTTATGCAAAGCTCAATGGAGATACATTTCATGGAATCAAATCTGGGGTTCAAAATATGAAACTACCAATATATGTAGTTGTACTCTGTTTTGCACAAATCTCGATGAACATACGTTTCTTTGAATGAAATTTATGTTTCAAAATGTTTTGTACTTTGTTTTGCACAAAGCTCGATGGGCATAGGTTTCTTTGAATAAAACTTCTGGTTCAAAATGTTTTGTACTCTGTTCTGCTGTAGGCTCGATGAAGATTCGTTTCTTTCAATTAAATGTGTGATTCAAAATGGTTTGTACTCTGTTTTGCACAAAGCTTGATGAAGATACATTTTTTAAAATCAAATTTGGGGCTCAAAATTTTTTGTACTCTGTTCTGCACAAAGTTCGATGAAGATAAGTTTCTTTGAATCAAATTCGTGGTTTAAAATTTTTGTACTCGGTTTTGCACAATGAAGATACGTTTCTTTGAATCAAATGTATGGCTCAAAATAGTTTTTACTCTGTTTCGCTCAAGGCTCGATGAGGATATGTTTTTTGAATAAAATGTCTGGTTCAAAAATATTTTTTTACTCATTTGTACAAAAAAGCTCGATGATCAGGCACTCCTTTGAATCAAATATATAGTTTTTGCACATATTGGTTTGTGTACAAAGCTCTATGAAGATAGGCTTCTTTGAATCAAATGTCTGGTATCCGAGCTTTGTTCAAATCAAATGTGTTTACTCTGTTTTTACCAAAGCTCGATGAAGATACACTTTTTTGAATCAAATGTGTGGTTAAAAATGTTTTGTACTCTGTCTTACGCAAAGTTCGATGAAGATGCGCTTCTTTGAATCAAATATGGGATTCAAAAGGATTTTTACTATTTATGGCAAAGCTCGATGAAGACTTTACTTTAAATCGAAGGTGTTGGTTATAAATGTTTTTTTTTACATTTTGATACATGCTATCCAATCATATTTCCACAATTATATGTTTATAAATGAAAATTTTTTACAGGACAATTATCTTATTTAATGCTACTATGAGCCGAATTTCAGTTTTTTTTTGTGCTCAACAGACATACCAAGATTTAAGTATTGAAATGAATATTTGAAAAATCTCAAGATTAAAAAAAAGTAATTAGAAATTTACCCCAGTTTAAAAGTCTGATAATTTAAATCACCAATCTATACCTAGTAAGTTTACGAATTATAAGATAAGCCTCTAGTGGCTTAGCAAACTCTTTTCAACTTATACCAAAGATACTGGAGGCAATCATATATTGCAAAGGATTAATCTGAAGCTCTGATGGAGTTTTTTTACGGCTCTTAAAGCTTAAAACCTTATCTGGTCATCAGCTGTAGCTGAATGATCAAAATTTTATACAGTAGGGTCCAGTTAGCAATTTTATCGACGTGAATGAACGTCAAATTAGGGAGGAAACTGTTATAAAAATGCTTGGTGTAAAGTTTGGAAAAAGTGGTCTAAGGAGAACATTTATCACCCAGTGTAATTTGAGCTTCAGCTTGTATTATGCTCTTTGGCTTTAGAACGAGTAACTGCCGTGAATTCTAAATTAATTTTATCTGTATTCCTTTAAGCTGGATAAGTTTGGGGAACTAGTAATGATCTTACCAAGGAATAATACCCATTGGTAGATTTTCCACCATACGAACATTAATGTTTCTTATGAAAGCTATGCCATTCTGAAGATTGAGCTCGCTTCCCTGACTAAAAGTCGGGTTTTCATGCATGTAAAAAAAAACAGTCAAAATATGCAAAATAGGCAGGCACACCTGCACAATGATGAGCTTCACTAATTATTTGGGCATTGCTTTTATTCATACAACTGTATTTGATTTGGGATTGTATTTGCTTATAAGTTAATTTAGTTTTATCTTCGTTTTAACAGCGTTAAAAATGTCTTGTTTCACACAAATGAAATATCATTTCAATTAATTTTGTCGTGTCATTTTAATTTTCATCCTTCTTTCTTACTAGCCACAGTCCAATCATATCTTCATTGTTGATATTTCTCTTTTTTTTGTCATGTCGTCTTTTCCCTAAAAATGCATCTGATAAAAATTTTGAGATCGCCATTTTGTTAAAAATAGTCATAAGATAATATAGAAAGGCCATTTGGGTTGACAAAACCTTCCTAGGGGCATGGGTTGTAAATTAGGACCTGAAGGCATATAAGGTTCTTATCAAAGGGTGGCTGTATAACCTTAGAGGACGCTCATTTGATTGGAAACTTAAAGTCACAGTTCTCCTTTAAGAGTAAAATGATAGAAAGGACAACTATCCCCCATCCTGACACCCTCTTTTCCTCAATCGTATCCCATTGAAATTGTGAGATATCCATTTGGTTCAAAAGAGTCCTAAGCTTATATAATTGTTCCTCGATGGTTGATACAGCCCCAAAATCCAGGGGTTTAGTGTTTTAAGTTATGGAATCGGATGCATATAAGGATTTTGTTTAATGGGTGGTCATAGGAACCTTGGAGGGATACTCATTTAATTGGAAACCGACAGATTTGGTGCCTTTTTTAAGAATAATAAGGGATTGGAGGGCAACCAGTCCCCATTCCCACGGAACCAATTCCCAAAACATGTTCAATCAAAATTTTGAGAAGGCTATTTTTACTTATCATTATTGAAAATTCCAGTAACTATTGCCAGTAATTATGTGTATTTTGGGATTTCAATCCACATCCTGCCCCCTAAGCCCTGAGGACAAGGGCTGTAAGTTAAGTAGTTTTGTCCATTGTGGATATATAGTTACGTTATTGACAAACGTGGGCATGTTTAAAAATGACAAGGAGCATTCAGGCGAGTTTTTCAGAGAATTTGGAGGAAACTGTTGAACTAAATCAAAACACGTTATATTTATACGGGTTGTCAAAAGGGCTTAACTCAAGAACTACTAAGTATATTAATTTGGAACTTTCAGGAAATGAAAAGGCATAGGATCCATTGACCAAAGAGGCAATATTTCCAGATTACTACTGGTAATACTACAATTACCTCTAATACTAGTGGTACTAGTACGACAAACAACTACTACCACCAAAACTGCAACTTCTGTAGCAAATACTACCAAGGCCTAGGATATTGAAATAAACATCGGAGGAAACTTTGAGCTGAAAGTTAATCTAAATTACAACATCACATGTGCAAAGAGATTACTGCTACAGGTGTAGGTGATCGTATCGACCCAATGGCTTTGAACGTTGGGAGAGGGCTCATTCTAACAGAAATGAAAAGTTCTAGTTCCATTTTCAAGTGACCCCAAAAAATTGGAGGGCAACTAAGCCCCGTCCTACGCCACTTTTTTCCAAGAATGGTCCTATCAAAAATTTGAGATAGGAGTTTTTCTTCAGGATTGTTGAATGGCCAAATAACTATGTCTTTGGACATAAAATGACCACCTAGAGCCCCTGGGTAAAGGTTTTTCATTTATAAGGTATTCTCATTGTTTTGTTTGTTATTGGGAAGTATGTATATATTTTTGAGTGGGGAGGGGAGGATGAATTTTTTCTTGGAGAATTTTCCATGGAGAGGGAAGATTCCAGGGGATGAACTCTTCAGGGGAAATTTTACACTGGGTTAATTGGTGAGAATTCCTACACACAATTTCTTTATATGTCTTGCTTTCTCTTTAGCATTTCAATATTACGCGTGGAGATATTAAGGGTAATTGTCCAGAATAAATTTTTGCCAGGATTGAATTGTCCAGAGGTTATTTTATGGGGAGGGGATTTTTCCTTGAGGTGGAGCCAGGTATCCTGGCGTTATTTAAAAAACGCTCAGAAATAAAAAAAAATAATTTTTTCAACTAAAAGTAAAGACCAACATTAAAACTTAAAACCAACAGAAATTATCAATTATATGAGAGGGTTTGTCTCCTCCTCAACACCTCGCTCCTTGCGCTAAATTATAAATTTTGTCCTAATTCCTTAAAAACGACTCCTGAAACACAATGGTCATTTGATTAGAACAATAAGGAATTTTTTTAAAGTGCTTACTTTCAATTGAAAAAAACTGTTTTTTTTCTTTTTTAATGAAGCTTAAGACAAACAGTTTTATAAAGCAAAGAAAAAGTATAACAATTTAAGTAAAAGTATATAAAAATGAAAAAAGTAAGTAATTTCAAAATTAAACAAAAACAATAGCTGACTTGAAAAACTAAGATATAAACTCCCAGCATTCAGTTGTGTTGAGCAATGCCAAAGCGTTGGACAGATAATTTTTAACAATATCGTCAGCTTTGAACTTGCTATAAGGCACCAAAATATTAATTCCTTTAGACTCAATATTTATAAAAAGTAACGCATTATCAAACTATTTTCTTCAAAGCAAAACATTAAAACTAAGGTAAAGAAACTCAAATTAAATTTTTTAATTCAATGCTTTTAATTTAATTTTGAATACCAAAAGTCAGTATATTTCACACCTTTATACTTCATAACTGTAAAAAATTAATCTTTTTTCAAATTACAACTAAATGAATACAATCAGCCCTGGAAAAAATTATAATAAAAGACAATCCGTTCATACAAAAAACGATCCGAAGAGAAAACGTATCCGTTCAGGGTGAAAATGCAGAAATCCCCAGCATTTTGTTCAGGGGAGACATTACTGATTATAGTGGCTTCATATATAAGCTCATGGGTACTCTTGCAATACAAGAGAAAGTTGACAGCCTATTTTTACCGAAATTTCCCCTTGTTAAGTTGTTTTCCTTGCGTTTACTATTATTATACGAACTTTCTTGTGAACTAATAACTGCACTAATTACTCATAAAACAAATACATATTTAGGATTACCATAAAAATGGATTCTTTGAATAAATTTTATCAATAGTTAGGCTCTTTTGCTTTCGTTATTGACAAGGATCATTATTTACTTTCCATTCATTATTATAGGGAATTTGTTGTTTATTGTATTTTTATGTTCCAGCTAAATCATAAAGCTAAATTTTTTTTGAAATTTTGGAAAAGAGTCACTCAATCACAAGTTAGAACTTATATTTTCCTTATTAAGGGTCAAAATCTTTTGGCAGGCAGCCAAACAATGGGGCAACCACACATTTTTTTATTGATTTATCTTATTCTGCTCTTTTTTTTATAATTACTTTGATTCCGTATAATTACTTTATAGTTCCGAATTTTCAAGCGAGCATGACCCCCCTACACCCCCCCCCCCTCTGACCCCCTCCCTTCCACGGTGGTCATGCATATGCTGATCCTTTCTTGCATCTTTGTACCTTTTTGTCCCCCCGTATCTTTTAGGTTATTCTAAGGACTTTTTCTAACGTTATTGTTGTCTGACACTCTTATTTAATCATATTCAAAATCTAAAAGGGGCATATCAAACAGTTCATGGTAACGAATTGTAAGTAAGGTGTTACTCAGCCGAAGAGTAACAAAACTCTAAAATACAGAACTTTGATAACAATAGATGCATCAAAAGAATTTTCTTTCATACTGATTCCAAAATTATAGAATTTATTCAGTTTAATGTTATTTATCAACATTTCCAAGCCTGAGAAAATTTGCCTGTTTTCGAAAAAGGGGTAAACATCAACTAAAATAATAAAACATCTCCTTAATGAAAATTACAATATCAGTTTAAACGTATCTTATATACCCCTGTATAGAGTTTTCTACTTCCTGTGTTTAAAAGGTAGAGCTATGAATTTTTTTCTAGAACAAGATAACGGATGCAGTTTTTGATTTTTTTCTTTGTTCTTCCCAGGAGTATTGAATCAATAGTCCTAGAAGAATAGGAGAGGGCCCATTTGAATGGAAATTAAAAGTTCTAGTGCTCTTCTAAGTGAAAAAATGTAGATGGCAACTAGTCCCTATCCGACGCCATTTTCCCGAAGGTCATCAGAAAAAAATTTTGAGACAGCCATTTTGTCCTGTATACTTTAAACGTAGAATAACTAGGTCTTTGGGGGCAAAGTTATCCCCCAAACCCACGGAGGAAGTTGTGCAATTTATAAATTATTCCCAGTGTTTACAAAGAGTATTTTGCATTTGAAAGTATATGAACATTTGTATTTTCCAGGGGGGTGGATGTTTTCTGAGTAACTAATTTCTACGGGGACAATTTTCTATTGGGAAGGAAGTCTCTAGGAGTGAATTTTACAGAGGAAAAGTTTTACGAAGGATATTTTCAACATTTCGTATATGAAATTTGAATTATTTGTCAAACTTTCTTATAGGTGGCCAAATTTAATATGTGGAGAATCCTTGGGGGCATCTTCCGGGGAAAAGTTCAGCAGAATTTGAATTCTCTGAGATATTTTTACGTAGGGTGATTTCCCCCGAGAGAAATGGTCCATGGGGGAATTCTCACTGAGAGAAATTCTCAATGGAGATATTTTTCACGGGAAAAACTTTCCGTTGGGGAAATATCCAGGAAAAATCTAACGTACAGTGAGATTTCCCCTATGACATGAAAAAGAATCAATAATTAAACCAAAACAATTCTTTTTCAAATAAAATTATGCTAAGGAATATTTTTTCAGGTGGAATGGTATGCAAGAAATTTTCTGGGTGGAACACACAACGAATAGTCCATGGTAATTTGTCTGGAAAATTTTTTCGGTAGGATGTTTCTACCACGTATTTTATAATTTCTTTTGCGGTAATTTTCCACGAAGGGGGGAATATTTCTTGGGATTATTTGATAAGCGATAAAAATTTAATAAAAATATTTTTTTTTCTACTGAAAGTAAGGAGCAACACTAAAACCTAAATTGAACAAAAAAAATATTCAGTCTATGAGGTGGGCTACCATTTCCTCAATACCCAGATATTGACGCTAAGTTCAACTTTTTGTCACATTACTCTAACAATGATTTTTGAAATGCTAAAGCCGTTTAACTGTAGTCAAAACCTATTTTGAAGGTACTAATATCCTTAGCGTGAAGAAAAAAGGAGAGATATTGATGAAGGGGTAGCCTCCTATATATCCAGAATAAATTTTATTTGTTTTAAGTTTTTAACATTAGTCCTTACTTCCACTGAAAAAACTGAGTTTTTTAAAATCAATCTTGGGACCAATAAATCCTGTAACATAGCTTCTTTCCTTGTTTTAGCATTAAAATTTCTAAAAAATAATAAGTTCATTTAGAAAAAAACACATACTGGAAATTTTAGACGGATTTCTAAATAAGATAATCGGAACGGAAATATCAGGTATGGAGACCATAACACATTGAAACAGTGACGTATTTTAAAGATTTCGTGATTTCTGCTTGTTCAAATAAAAAAAAGTCTTATGTAATACTCAGATAATACAGAAGTCTATAAGTTAAGAACTTTGGCACTTGTGTCAAAGTTTAGATAATAATTTTAAATACTTGAAAATCATCTTGATCTATATACAAATGACAATAACCTAATACAAAATACATTACAGTTCACTATCCTGTTTGTGTAAAGTATTACGCCATTGTCTACTTAAAAATTTGGGGACCTATTCATTTTTACCGGTTTAAACAGAGTCTGTAAAATTAATTAAAGCTAAAGTGATGTGCAGTAATGTGCCCATTAATGAATCTTTACAAAATAAGAAATAAAAACAGAAGTGCTAGAGATTACCTGTTCCTAATATTCGAGATAAAATGAACGCAGCAAATGGGTTAAAAAAGAGAAAAGGTTTTTTTCTAAGAAAATAATGGTTTTTGGTTTCTAATTATATCTTCTTTTTTTTTAAAAATCAGGAAAGAATTATAACTCGTAATATATGTACAATCTTTGCATAATCTTTGTACTGAAATAAGAATTATATATATTACAAACAAATATCTAATAGCTAATATATGAGCAAAAAAAATCATTCCCAGAGTAAAATTGTTAAATTACGTGACCGAAAGTCTTACTATAGAAACTAGAAGGTTAAAAATAGCAACATTCTACATTTTTGTATTTAGGAGCTTGAAACTTCGACATTAGGGTTCTCTGGTACGCTGAATATGATGGTCTGATTTCATTAGGATTTTTTTAGTTTTTGCGGGAGGTTCTTGCCTATTTAAAAATCATACAAATGTTCTCCGGCTGGTAAATTTTGATGGCTAGTTTTTCTGGCGGTAGTTTCAACTAAAAGAGAGGACTCATTTGATTTTCACTATATTATATACAAATCTACCACTTAATTTTGTATTTGGAAATTAAAGATTAAGAAGTCGATCTGTTATCGAACTTGTCCTATTTAAAAATAGACACTTATAATTGAAAAGCTAGATTAACAAGTTTCTTTAATGGTACCAGTAGCTCAAGGTGTTATATTTTGTATATGGTAAAGGATTTACTGCAATTTTTTATTTAAAACATTTATAAAGTTTAATGTAAATTTAAGTAGTATAGGCCCTCTGCTTTCAAACAAAGCCCTCCCTGGATGCTGATAAGAGCCCTGTGACGTC
The DNA here is from genome assembly GCA_027921565.1 of Artemia sinica. Taxonomy (NCBI): domain Eukaryota; kingdom Metazoa; phylum Arthropoda; class Branchiopoda; order Anostraca; family Artemiidae; genus Artemia; species Artemia sinica. The sequence goes on along the minus strand of JAPEVW010000031.1, from coordinate 52,070 downwards.
ACGACATCCAAAGTAAAATAGCATGGGATAAAATAGGAAGATAGCATGGGATTTAAGCGCATCTACAAAAAATAGCATAGGATTTCAATTGTAGCCCTGTTTCTAGCTGGCAGATTTCCCATGACATCCCGTAGGTGTTCCAATATTTCCCCTAGAAACCGCCACTTGTCTTGATTCGTAGTCATTTTTGGCACCATGTCTAGACGTTTACAATTTTTTGAAAGATGCCCAGGTTTCCAGGTGATCTATTAAAGAGAAAACAGCTGGTGAGATTACCACGACACACACCCCTGTACTCCAATGACGTCAAACGACTTACCACATTTTAAACGTTCATGTATAATATGGATGATCCAATTTTGTGTAACCTTACGTCAGGACCCATGGGGAACCCTCGCTTGTATATTAACGACAGCACCCACATGGGTCTTACATAAAGACAGCGCACTTCTTACGTGATGACAGTGCACATATAACTGTCAAATAGTACTTTTTGGGGATTTGATTTTTCAACAAAACGTTCAAAACGTTTTTTCTTTTTTTTAACTTAATTGCGGCGCGACCTTTATATAAGGTCAGCACACGTTGCGTAATGACGGCGCGCAAATTACATAATGATAGCACAATCATCACTGTCACATAATACTTCTTTGCTATTTTATTTTTATTCAAAACGTAAAAAGCTTTTTTTCTTTCTTTGACCTCACTAGGACTCGAAAGGTGAAATTCCTTCCATTGAAGCAACGCTCGAAGAAACAGTACAAAATTATTATTTAAAAAATTCTGTGTCGAGAACAAAATTCTAAAAATAACCTACTGTGCGACACCTGAGATTTCCCATTTTCGCACCAGCTAGAACAGCAAGTTCACTGCCAAAATTTGGGACGCATTCGGAGAATATTTATCTTCAGAGACAATTGCTATTAAGGTACTTTTAGTAATAAAGGGGAAATGCATGCTTAAATTATGTAAACACCTAGCTAATTTAATATTCCTCCTAAAGAATAAACCTAAAGGATTAGGGTTATTTTACATACAACTTTTTTAATAAAAATCAAATTTACAAAAATATTTAAACAAAGAAAAGGCAGTAGGAAAAACACAACAAACAAAAATAAAACGCGAAAAAAGGCTTATAAAGGATCGTAACATAGGCAAAAGAAACCGTATATTATAGGAAGACTGGGGGGGGGGGTCCTAGCAATCATTTCCAGAGGGCAGGGTTGATATTAGAGTTAAATTAAAGCCATACTAAGAGCTTTTAACGAAAATACCCGTTTATTTGAGCCAAGACTATAAATATTTCAAACCAACATGACAATACGCCCCCCTAGTAATCATTTCCAGAGGGTTGGGTTGATGTTAGAGTTAAATTTAAGCCATATTAAGAGCTTTTAACGAAAATGCCTCCGTTTTCATTGAGCCAAGACTATGAGTATTTCACACCATTGTGACAATACGCCCCACCCTCCCCCTAACAATCACTTCTCTAGGGTGGAGTTGATATTAGAGCTAAATTTAAGCCATATTAAGAGCTTCTATCAAAATTCCTCTAGAATTTTGATAGAAGCTCTTTTTGATAGAAGACTAGGAATATTTCACACATTCATGACAATACGCCAAACCCACCCCCCTAGCAATCATATCCAGACGACAGAGTTGATGTCAAAGCTAAATTTAAGCCGTATCAAAAGCTTTTACTGAAAATGTATTGTTTCTTTGACTGGGATGTTAGATGTCAGTCCCCCTTTCCCGAAAAAAAATCCTTTAACACCTTCCACCTTATCTTTAAGCTGTAGAGTGTACTAGTCCAAGGCAATTCACACCAACCTGGCAAAAAAGGATGGTATACATGGTTGTTCATGACATTCCAATGCATAACACCCTGGAAAAACTATGAATGACATACGGCACCCTCTGGCACTCTTTTTATTCCAAAGGCATTTAAAGATATTTCATAATAAATATATGCTTTTAAATCCATTGATTTATGTTTTCGCAATCCGCCCTTAGCATGATGGCCCCCACGGCAATTCACGCCACAGTGGCAAATTATGGACCACATACGGCACCCTCTGGCATTCTCATTATTCCAAAGGCATTTACAAATACTTTCATAGAAAAACATGCTTTTAAATTCATTGATTTATGTTTTATCAATCCACCCTCAACATGAACCCTCAATGAAAATTAACGCCACCGTGGCAAATCTGGATGGTATACGTATTATTCCAAAGGCATTTACAGATATTTTCATAATAAAAATTAGCCTTTAAATCCATTAATTTATGTTTTAGCAATCCACCCTCAACATGATGTCCCCATGGCACTTAACGCCACCATGGCAAACTATGGACGACACACGACACCCTCTAGCTCCAATCAGCATTCCTAAGACATTTTGTAAGGTTTTTACTGTTAAAAATATGCATTCAATCCATTTTTTCGAGTTTTGGTGAGTCTGGACTTTCATAAAAACCTACAAAAGACACCCCACCACCGCGGCATTACATGCCTACCCCCCTCCCTACCATCTATGTGGCATTAAACAACGGAACTTCGAATTTCATTTTACTTCAAATTTTTTGGGACTTTTAGTTTTTTTGGAACTTAGAATTTTATGGACTCAGAATATTTTGTACTCTCTTTTGCATCAAGTTCAATAAAGATGCGCTTCTTTGAATCAAATGTGTGGTTCAAAATGTTTTATACTTTGTTTTGGCCAAAGCTCAATAAAGATATGTTTTTTTGAATCAAAAGTGTTGTTCAAAATATTTTTCTAACTCATTTTACACAAACACGATGAAGATACGCTTCTTTGAATCAAATGAAAGGTTTTGCACACATTTGTTTGTGCTAATCTCCATAAAGATAGGCTTCTTTGAATCAAATGTGTGGTATGCGAGCTTTGTTCAAATCAAAGCAGTGTACTTTGTTTTTCCCAAAGTTATGTGAAGACACGCTTCTTTGAATCAAATAAGTGGTTCCAAATTTTTTTATATCTGTTATGCAAAAAGTTTTTTGAGTCAAATTTGTGGTTCAAATGTTTTTTAATCTGTTTTGCAATAAACTCGATGAGAATACGCTGTTTTGAATCAAATGTTTGGTTCAAAATGTTTTGTGCTCTGTTTCGCAAAAAGCTCGACGAGGATTCACTTTTTTGGATCAAATGTATTGGTTCAAAATGTTGAGTACACTGTTTTGCCTAATGCTCCATGAAGGTAAGTTTCTTTGAATCAAAATTGTGGTTCGAAATATTTTGTACTCTGTTTTATGCAAAGCTCAATGGAGATACATTTCATGGAATCAAATCTGGGGTTCAAAATATGAACTACCAATATATGTAGTTGTACTCTGTTTTGCACAAATCTCGATGAACATACGTTTCTTTGAATGAAATTTATGTTTCAAAATGTTTTGTACTTTGTTTTGCACAAAGCTCGATGGGCATAGGTTTCTTTGAATAAAACTTCTGGTTCAAAATGTTTTGTACTCTGTTCTGCTGTAGGCTCGATGAAGATTCGTTTCTTTCAATTAAATGTGTGATTCAAAATGGTTTGTACTCTGTTTTGCACAAAGCTTGATGAAGATACATTTTTTAAAATCAAATTTGGGGCTCAAAATTTTTTGTACTCTGTTCTGCACAAAGTTCGATGAAGATAAGTTTCTTTGAATCAAATTTGTGGTTTAAAATTTTTGTACTCGGTTTTGCACAATGAAGATACGTTTCTTTGAATCAAATGTATGGCTCAAAATAGTTTTTACTCTGTTTCGCTCAAGGCTCGATGAGGATATGTTTCTTTGAATAAAATGTCTGGTTCAAAATATTTTTTTACTCATTTGTACAAAAAGCTCGATGATCAGGCACTCCTTTGAATCAAATATATAGTTTTGCACATATTGGTTTTGTACAAAGCTCTATGAAGATAGGCTTCTTTGAATCAAATGTCTGGTATCCGAGCTTTGTTCAAATCAAATGTGTTTACTCTGTTTTTACCAAAGCTCGATGAAGATACACTTTTTTGAATCAAATGTGTGGTTAAAAATGTTTTGTACTCTGTCTTACGCAAAGTTCGATGAAGATGCGCTTCTTTGAATCAAATATGGGATTCAAAAGGATTTTTACTATTTATGGGCAAAGCTCGATGAAGACTTTACTTTAAATCGAAGGTGTGGTTATAAATGTTTTTTTTACATTTTGATACATGCTATCCAATCATATTTCCACAATTATATGTTATAAATGAAAATTTTTACAGGACAATTATCTTATTTAATGCTACATATGAGCCGAATTTCAGTTTTTTTTGTGCTCAACAGACATACCAAGATTTAAGTATTGAAAATGAATATTTGAAAATCTCAAGAATAAAAAAAAGTAATTAGAAATTACCACAGTTTAAAAGTCTGATAATTTAAATCACCAATCTATACCTAGTAAGTTTACGAATTATAAGATAAGCCTCTAGTGGCTTAGCAAACTCTTTTCAACTTATACCAAAAGATACTGGAGGCAATCATATATTGCAAAGGATTAATCTGAAGCTCTGATGGAGTTTTTTTACGGCTCTTAAAGCTTAAAACCTTATCTGGTCATCAGCTGTAGCTGAATGATCAAAATTTTATACAGTAGGGTCCAGTTAGCAATTTTATCGACGTGAATGAACGTCAAATTAGGGAGGAAACTGTTATAAAAATGCTTGGTGTAAAGTTTGGAAAAAGTGGTCTAAGGAGAACATTTATCACCCAGTGTAATTTGAGCTTCAGCTTGTATTATGCTCTTTGGCTTTAGAACGAGTAACTGCCGTGAATTCTAAATTAATTTTATCTGTATTCCTTTAAGCTGGATAAGTTTGGGGAACTAGTAATGATCTTACCAAGGAATAATACCCATTGGTAGATTTTCCACCCTACGAACATTAATGTTTCTTATGAAAGCTATGCCATTCTGAAGATTGAGCTCGCTTCCCTGACTAAAAGTCGGGTTTTCATGCATGTAAAAAAAAACAGTCAAAATATGCAAAATAGGCAGGCACACCTGCACAATGATGAGCTTCACTAATTATTTGGGCATTGCTTTTATTCATACAACTGTATTTGATTTGGGATTGTATTTGCTTATAAGTTAATTTAGTTTTATCTTCGTTTTAACAGCGTTAAAAATGTCTTGTTTCACACAAATGAAATATCATTTCAATTAATTTTGTCGTGTCATTTTAATTTTCATCCTTCTTTCTACTAGCCACAGTCCAATTCATATCTTCATTGTTGATATTTCTCTTTTTTTTGTCATGTCGTCTTTTCCCTAAAATGCATCTGATAAAAATTTTGAGATCGCCATTTTGTTAAAAATAGTCATAAGATAATATAGAAAGGCCATTTGGGTTGACAAAACCTTCCTAGGGGCATGGGTTGTAAATTAGGACCTGAAGGCATATAAGGTTCTTATCAAAGGGGTGGCTGTATAACCTTAGAGGACGCTCATTTGATTGGAAACTTAAAGTCACAGTTCTCCTTTAAGAGTAAAAATGATAGAAAGACAACTATCCCCCATCCTGACACCCTCTTTTCCTCAATCGTATCCCATTGAAATTGTGAGATATCCATTTGGTTCAAAAGAGTCCTAAGCTTATATAATTGTTCCTCGATGGTTGATACAGCCCCAAAATCCAGGGGTTTAGTGTTTTAAGTTATGAATCGGATGCATATAAGGATTTTGTTTAATGGGTGGTCATAGGAACCTTGGAGGGATCTCATTTAATTGGAAACCGACAGATTTGGTGCCTTTTTTAAGAATAATAAGGGATTGGAGGGCAACCAGTCCCCATTCCCACGGAACCAATTCCCAAAACATGTTCAATCAAAATTTTGAGAAGGCTATTTTACTTATCATTATTGAAAATTCCAGTAACTATGCCAGTAATTATGTGTATTTTGGGATGTCAATCCACATCCTGCCCCCTAAGCCCTGAGGACAAGGGCTGTAAGTTAAGTAGTTTTGTCCATTGTGGATATATAGTTACGTTATTGACAAACGTGGGCATGTTTAAAATGACAAGGAGCATTCAGGCGAGTTTTTCAGAGAATTTGGAGGAAACTGTTGAACTAAATCAAAACACGTCATATTTATACGGGTTGTCAAAAGGGCTTAACTCAAGAACTACTAAGTATATTAATTTGGAACTTTCAGGAAATGAAAAGGCATAGGATCCATTGACCAAAGAGGCAATATTTCCAGATTACTACTGGTAATACTACAATTACCTCTAATACTAGTGGTACTAGTACGACAACAACTACTACCACCAAAACTGCAACTTCTGTAGCAAATACTACCAAGGCCTAGGATATTGAAATAAACATCGGAGGAAACTTTGAGCTGAAAGTTAATCTAAATTACAACATCACATGTGCAAAGAGATTACTGCTACAGTTGTAGGTGATCGTATCGACCCAATGGGCTTTGAACGTTGGGAGAGGGCTCATTTTAACAGAAATGAAAAGTTCTAGTTCCATTTTCAAGTGACCCCAAAAAATTGGAGGGCAACTAAGCCCCATCCTACGCCACTTTTTTCCAAGAATGGTCCTATCAAAAATTTGAGATAGGAGTTTTTCTTCAGGATTGTTGAATGGCCAAATAACTATGTCTTTGGACATAAAATGACCACCTAGAGCCCCTGGGTAAAGGTTTTTCATTTATAAGGTATTCTCATTGTTTTGTTTGTTATTGGGAAGTATGTATATATTTTTTGAGTGGGGAGGGGAGGATGAATTTTTTTCTTGGAGAATTTTCCATGGAGAGGGAAGCTTCCAGGGGATGAACTCTTCAGGGGAAATTTTACACTGGGTTAATTGGTGAGAATTCCTACACACAATTTCTTTATATGTCTTGCTTTCTCTTTAGCATTTCAATATTACGCGTGGAGATATTAAGGGTAATTGTCCAGAATAAATTTTTGCCAGGATTGAATTGTCCAGAGGTTATTTTATGGGGAGGGGATTTTTCCTTTGAGGTGGAGCCAGGTATCCTGGCGTTATTTAAAAAACGCTCAGAAATAAAAAAAATAATTTTTTCAACTAAAAGTAAAGACCAACATTAAAACTTAAAACCAACAGAAATTATCAATTATATGAGAGGGTTTGTCTCCTCCTCAACACCTCGCTCCTTGCGCTAAATTATAAATTTTGTCCTAATTCCTTAAAACGACTCCTGAAACACAATGGTCATTTGATTAGAACAATAAGGAATTTTTTTTAAAGTGCTTACTTTCAATTGAAAAAAACTGTTTTTTTTCTTTTTTTGATGAAGCTTAAAGACAAACAGTTTTATAAAAGCAAAGAAAAAGTATAACAATTTAAGTAAAAGTATATAAAAATGAAAAAAGTAAGTAATTCCAAAATTATTCAAAACAATAGCTTACTTCAAAAACTAAGATATAAACTCCCAGCATTCAGTTGTGTTGAGCAATGCCAAAGCGTTGGACAGATAATTTTTAACAATATCGTCAGCTTTGAACTTGCTATAAGGCACCAAAATATTTAATTCCTTTAGACTCAATATTTATAAAAAGTAACGCATTATCAAACTATTTTCTTCAAAGCAAAACATTAAAACTAAGGTAAAGAAACTCAAATTAAATTTTTTAATTCAATGCTTTTAATTTAATTTTGAATACCAAAAGTCAGTATATTTCACACCTTTATACTTCATAACTGTAAAAAATTAAATCTTTTTTCAAATTACAACTAAATGAATACAATCAGCCCTGGAAAAAATTATAATAAAAGACAATCCGTTCATACAAAAAACGATCCGAAGAGAAAACGTATCCGTTCAGGGTGAAAATGCAGAAATCCCCAGCATTTTGTTCAGGGGAGACATTACTGATTATAGTGGCTTCATATATAAGCTCATGGGTACTCTTGCAATACAAGAGAAAGTTGACAGCCTATTTTTACCGAAATTTCCCCTTGTTAAGTTGTTTTCCTTGCGTTTACTATTATTATACGAGCTTTCTTGTGAACTAATAACTGCACTAATTACTCATAAACAAATACATATTTAGGATTACCATAAAAATGGATTCTTTGAATAAATTTTATCAATAGTTAGGCTCTTTTGCTTTCGTTATTGACAAGGATCATTATTTACTTTCCATTCATTATTATAGGGAATTTGTTGTTTATTGTATTTTTATGTTCCAGCTAAATCATAAAGCTAAATTTTTTTGAAATTTTGGAAAAGAGTCACTCAATTACAAGTTAGAACTTATATTTTCCTTATTAAGGGTCAAAATCTTTTGGCAGGCAGCCAACAATGGGGCAACATACATTTTTTTATTGATTTATCTTATTCTGCTCTTTTTTTATAATTACTTTGATTCCGTATAATTACTTTATAGTTCCGAATTTTCAAGCGAGCATGACCCCCTACCCCCCCTCTGACCCCCTCCCTTCCACCGGTGGTCATGCATATGCTGATCCTTTCTTGCATCTTTGTACCTTTTTGTCCCCCCGTATCTCTTAGGTTATTCTAAGGACTTTTTCTAACGTTATTGTTGTCTGACACTCTTATTTAATCATATTCAAAATCTAAAAGGGTCATATCAAACAGTTCATGGTAACGAATTGTAAGTAAGGTGTTACTCAGCCGAAGAGTAACAAAACTCTGAAATACAGAACTTTGATAACAATAGATGCATCAAAAGAATTTTCTTTCATACTGATTCCAAAATTATAGAATTTATTCAGTTTAATGTTATTTATCAACATTTCCAAGCCTGAGAAAATTTGCCTGTTTTCGAAAAAGGGGTAAACATCAACTAAAATAATAAAACATCTCCTTAATGAAAATTACAATATCAGTTTAAACGTATCTTATATCCCCTGTATAGAGTTTTCTACTTCCTGTGTTTAAAAGGTAGAGCTATGAATTTTTTTCTAGAACAAAGATAACGGATGCAGTTTTTGATTTTTTTTCTTTGTTCTTCCCAGGAGTATTGAATCAATAGTCCTAGAAGAATAGCAGAGGGCCCATTTGAATGGAAATTAAAAGTTCTAGTGCTCTTCTTAAGTGAAAAAATGTAGATGGCAACTAGTCCCTATCCCACGCCATTTTCCCGAAGGTCATCAGAAAAAAATTTTGAGACAGCCATTTTGTCCAGTATACTTTAAACGTAGAATAACTAGGTCTTTGGGGGCAAAGTTATCCCCCAAACCCACGGAGGAAGTTGTGCAATTTATAAATTATTCCCAGTGTTTACAAAGAGTATTTTGCATTTGAAAGTATATGAACATTTGTATTTTCCAGGGGGGTGGATGTTTTCTGAGTAACTAATTTCTACGGGGACAATTTTCTATTGGGAAGGAAGTCTCTAGGAGTGAATTTTACAGAGGAAAAGTTTTACGAAGGATATTTTCAACATTTCGTATATGAAATTTGAATTATTTGTCAAACTTTCTTATAGGTGGCCAAATTTAATATGTGGAGAATCCTTGGGGGCATCTTCCGGGGAAAAGTTCAGCAGAATTTGAATTCTCTGAGATATTTTTACGTAGGGTGATTTCCCCCGAGAGAAATGGTCCATGGGGGAATTCTCACTGAGAGAAATTCTCAATGGAGATATTTTCACGGGAAAAACTTTCCGTTGGGGAAATATCCAGGAAAAATCTAACGTACAGTGAGATTTCCCCTATGACATGAAAAAGAATCAATAATTAAACCAAAACAATTCTTTTTCAAATAAAATTATGCTAAGGAATATTTTTCAGGTGGAATGGTATGCAAGAAATTTTCTGGGTGGAACACACAACGAATAGTCCATGGTAATTTGTCTGGAAAATTTTTTTCGGTAGGATGTTTCTACCACGTATTTTATAATTTCTTTTGCGGTAATTTTCCACGAAGGGGGGAATATTTCTTGGGATTATTTGATAAGCGATAAAAATTTAATAAAAATATTTTTTTTTCTACTGAAAGTAAGGAGCAACACTAAAACCTAAATTGAACAAAAAAAATATTCAGTCTATGAGGTGGGCTACCATTTCCTCAATACCCAGATATTGACGCTAAGTTCAACTTTTTGTCACATTACTCTAACAATGATTTTTGAAATGCTAAAGCCGTTTAACTGTAGTCAAAACCTATTTTGAAGGTACTAATATCCTTAGCGTGAAGAAAAAAGGAGAGATATTGATGAAGGGGTAGCCTCCTATATATCCAGAATAAATTTTATTTGTTTTAAGTTTTTAACATTAGTCCTTACTTCCACTGAAAAAACTTGAGTTTTTTAAAATCAATCTTGGGACCAATAAATTCCTGTAACATAGCTTCTTTCCTTGTTTTAGCATTAAAATTTCTAAAAAATAATAAGTTCATTTAGAAAAATCACATACTGGAAATTTTAGACGGATTTCTAAATAAGATAATCGGAACGGAAATATCAGGTATGGAGACCATAACACATTGAAACAGTGACGTATTTTAAAGATTTCGTGATTCCTGCTTGTTCAAATAAAAAAAAGTCTTATGTAATACTCAGATAATACAGAAGTCTATAAGTTAAGAACTTTGGCACTTGTGTCAAAATTTAGATAATAATTTTAAATACTTGAAAATCATCTTGATCTATATACAAATGACAATAACCTAATACAAAATACATTACAGTTCACTATCCTGTTTGTGTAAAGTATTACGCCATTGTCTACTTAAAAATTTGGGGACCTATTCATTTTTACCGGTTTAAACAGAGTCTGTAAAATTAATTAAAGCTAAAGTAATGTGCAGTAATGTGCCCATTAATGAATCTTTACAAAATAAGAAATAAAAACAGAAGTGCTAGAGATTACCTGTTCCTAATATTCGAGATAAAATGAACGCAGCAAATGGGTTAAAAAAGAGAAAAGGTTTTTTTCTAAGAAAATAATGGTTTTTGGTTTCTAATTATATCTTCTTTTTTTTAAAAAATCAGGAAAGAATTATAACTCGTAATATATGTACAATCTTTGCATAATCTTTGTACTGAAATAAGAATTATATATATTACAAACAAATATCTAATAGCTAATATATGAGCAAAAAAAAATCATTCCCAGAGTAAAATTGTTAAATTACGTGACCGAAAGTCTTACTATAGAAACTAGAAGGTTAAAAATAGCAACATTCTACATTTTTGTATTTAGGAGCTTGAAACTTCGACAGTAGGGTTCTCTGGTACGCTGAATATGATGGTCTGATTTTCATTAGGATTTTTTTAGTTTTTGCGGGAGGTTTCTTCCCTATTTAAAAATCATACAAATGTTCTCCGGCTGGTAAATTTTGATGGCTAGTTTTTCTGGCGGTAGTTTCAACTAAAAGAGAGGACTCATTTGATTTTCACTATATTATATACAAATCTACCACTTAATTTTGTATTTGGAAAATTAAAGATTAAGAAGTCGATCTGTTATCGAACTTGTCCTATTTAAAAATAGACACTTATAATTGAAAAGCTAGATTAACAAGTTTCTTTAATGGTACCAGTAGCTCAAGGTGTTATATTTTGTATATGGTAAATGATTTACTGCAATTTTTTTTATTTAAAACATTTATAAAGTTTAATGTAAATTTAAGTAGTATAGGCCCTCTGCTTTCAAACAAAGCCCTCCCTGGATGCTGATAAGAGCCCTGTGACGTCACGACATCCAAAGTAAAATAGCATGGGATAAAATAGGAAGATAGCATGGGATTTTAAGCGCATCTACAAAAAATAGCATAGGATTTCAATTGTAGCCCTGTTTCTAGCTGGCAGATTTCCCATGACATCCCGTAGGTGTTCCAATATTTCCCCTAGAAACCGCCACTTGTCTTGATTCGTAGTCATTTTTGGCACCATGTCTAGACATTTACAATTTTTTGAAAGATGCCCAGGTTTCCAGGTGATCTATTAAAGAGAAAACAGCTGGTGAGATTACCACGACACACACCCCTGCACTCCAATGACGTCAAACGACTTACCACATTTTAAACGTTCATGTATAATATGGATGATCCAATTTTGTGTAACCTTACGTCAGGACCCATGGGGAACCCTCGCTTGTATATTAACGACAGCACCCAAATGGGTCTTACATAAAGACAGCGCACTTCTTACGTGATGACAGTGCACATATCACTGTCAAATAGTACTTTTTGGGGATTTGATTTTCAACAAAACGTTCAAAACGTTTTTTCTTTTTTTAACTTAATTGCGGCGCGACCTTTATATAAGGTCAGCACACGTTGCGTAATGACGGCGCGCAAATTACATAATGATAGCACAATCATCACTGGCACATAATACTTCTTTGCTATTTTATTTTTATTCAAAACGTAAAAAGCTTTTTTTCTTTCTTTGACCTCACTAGGACTCGAAAGGTGAAATTCCTTCCATTGAAGCAACGCTCGAAGAAACAGTACAAAATTATTATTTAAAAAATTCTGTATCGAGAACAAAATTCTAAAAATAACCTACTGTGCGACACCTGAGATTTCCCATTTTTCGCACCAGCTAGAACAGCAAGTTCACTGCCAAAATTTGGGACGCATTCGGAGAATATTTATCTTCAGAGACAATTGCTATGAAGGTACTTTTAGTAATAAAGGGGAAATGCATGCTTAAATTATGTAAACACCTAGCTAATTTAATATTCGTCCTAAAGAATAAACCTAAAGGATTAGGGTTATTTTACATACAACTTTTTTAATAAAAATCAAATTTACAAAAATATTTAAACAAAGAAAAGGCAGTAGGAAAAACACAACAAACAAAAAATAAAACGCGAAAAAAGGCTTATAAAGGATCGTAACATAGGCAAAAGAAACCGTATATTATAGGAAGACTGGGGGGGGGGGTCCTAGCAATCATTTCCAGAGGGCAGGGTTGATATTAGAGTTAAATTAAAGCCATACTAAGAGCTTTTAACGAAAATACCCGTTTATTTGAGCCAAGACTATAAATATTTCAAACCAACATGACAATACGCCCCCCTAGTAATCATTTCCAGAGGGTTGGGTTGATGTTAGAGTTAAATTTAAGCCATATTAAGAGCTTTTAACGAAAATGCCCCCGTTTTCATTGAGCCAAGACTATGAGTATTTCACACCATTGTGACAATACGCCCCACCCTCCCCCTAACAATCACTTCTCTAGGGTGGAGTTGATATTAGAGCTAAATTTAAGCCATATTAAGAGCTTCTATCAAAATTCCTCTAGAATTTTGATAGAAGCTCTTTTTGATAGAAGACTAGGAATATTTCACACATTCATGACAATACGCCAAACCCACCCCCCTAGCAATCATATCCAGACGACAGAGTTGATGTCAAAGCTAAATTTAAGCCGTATCAAAAGCTTTTACTGAAAATGTATTGTTTCTTTGACTGGGATGTTAGATGTCAGTCCCCCTTTCCCGAAAAAAAATCCTTTAACACCTCCCACCTTATCTTTAAGCTGTAGAGTGTACTAGTCCAAGGCAATTCACACCAACCTGGCAAAAAAGGATGGTATACATGGTTGTTCATGACATTCCAATGCATAACACCCTGGAAAACTATGAATGACATACGGCACCCTCTGGCACTCTTTTTATTCCAAAGGCATTTAAAGATATTTTCATAATAAATATATGCTTTTAAATCCATTGATTTATGTTTTCGCAATCCGCCCTTAACATGATGGCCCCCACGGCAATTCGCGCCACAGTGGCAAATTATGGACCACATACGGCACCCTCTGGCATTCTCATTATTCCAAAGGCATTTACAAATACTTTCATAGAAAAACATGCTTTTAAATTCATTGATTTATGTTTTATCAATCCACCCTCAACATGAACCCTCAATGAAAATTAACGCCACCGTGGCAAATCTGGATGGTATACGTATTATTCCAAAGGCATTTACAGATATTTTCATAATAAAAATTAGCCTTTAAATCCATTAATTTATGTTTTAGCAATCCACCCTCAACATGATGTCCCCATGGCACTTAACGCCACCATGGCAAACTATGGACGACAAACGACACCCTCTAGCTCCAATCAGCATTCCTAAGACATTTTGTAAGGTTTTTACTGTTAAAAATATGCATTCAATCCATTTTTTCGAGTTTTGGTGAGTCTGGACTTTCATAAAAACCTACAAAAGACACCCCACCACCGCGACATTACATGCCTACCCCCCTCCCTACCATCTATGTGGCATTAAACAACGGAACTTCGAATTTCATTAACAGAACGTGATACTTCGATCAATTCACGCCACAGCACCACACTCTTACTCTTTACGGCACCTTGCAGCACTCCTCATCATCATTTTAGGCCTCATCTAGTGTTCGAACAACTTCAATGGATATATTTTCTATTGCTATTATATTCCAACGGTTCTCAGCCCTGTGCCAAACTATTACTGTTCTGCGGCACCCTCTGACATCTCATTATTCCTAAGAAATTATTCAGACATTTCTTGTTATATTTTATACTTTCAATCCAATGATTCGTTTTTTGTGAACCAGGCCTTTTATAATAACCTCGAAAATACTCCACACCACCGAGAAATTACACGCCTTCCCCCTACCAATCAATTGGCGTTGAACAGCCGAACTCGGCATTTCACTGCAAGAACGTGATACTCCAAGCGATTCATGCCAAAGTACAACACTCTTACTGCTCTGCGGCACCTTACGGCACCCGTTATCAATATTTTAAGCGTCTTTTAGTGTTTGAACACCCTCAATGGATATATCTTCTATTTCCATGATTTTACAAAGATTCAAAGGACCTGCACCACACAGCTACTGCTCTTCGGCACCCTTCGACATATCTTTATTATTCCTAAGACATTTTTCAGACATTTCTTCTGAATACGTCCGCCCCCCTCCCCCCACTATCCACATGGTATGTCACAGCAGAACTTGGAATTTCAATACCAGAATGTGATACTCCATGCAATTCACCTCACCGGGATTCAAGCTTCTAGTTCAATCGGGAGCCCCTAGCTAGAAATTCCAACTAGCCCCCCCTCCCTCCCCCCCCTCCCCCCAACCCAACCAGCTGAAGACCCAAGCAAGCAATTCAACCAGAGTGCCTCAAGCCTTCAATTCAACCAGAGCCTAGCAAGCAATTCAAATAGGGAGGATGGCTTAACCTAACCACCAGTGAACCTATGTTGTGATTTATTTTGTCTGTGCTTCCTCGGTTAATGCTTCAAAGTGCATCTTGGAAGTTTTTCGTTTCAAAAGTTTGACTTGGAATATTTTCGATGGGTTGTTTCATGGTTTATCTTGTCAGTGGTACTTCTTTTGATGTTTCAAAGTGTTTTCTCGTGGTTTATCGTGTCAGTGTTACCTCGGTTGATGTTTCAAAGCACATCTTGGAAGTTTTTTGTTTGAAACGTTTGACTTAGGATATTTTTGTAGAGTGATGTCATGGTTTATCTTGACTGTGTTGCCTCTGTTGGTGTTTCAAAGTGCATTTTGGAATTTCTTACGTTCGAAACAAATGAATTAGGATTCTTTTGAAGTCTTTCGTCGTGCTTTATTTTGTGAGTGTTACCTCTGTTGATGTTTCAAAGTGCATTTGGAAGTTATTCATAGGAAACCTATGACTGAGGATATTATTGTAGTCCTTTGTCGTGGCTTATAATGTCAGTGTTACCATTGTTGATGTTTCAAATTGCATTTTGGAATTTTTTCGTTTGAAACGTTTGACTTAAGGTATGTTTTGTAGTATTGTGTCTTGGTTTACCTTTTCAGGGTTACCTCTGTTGATTTTTCAAATTTCATTTCGGATTTTTTTCCCTTAGAAACGTAAGGCTTAGGATGTTTTCTGTAGTTTTTTTCTGGTAGTTAGTATTGTCAGTGTTACCTCTGTTGATGTTTCAAAGTTTATTTGGAATTTTTTAGTGTTGTGTCATTATTCATCTTGTCAGGGCTACCACTGTTGATGTTTCAAAGTGCATCTTGGAACTTTTCGTTTGAAATGTGTGACTTAACATATTTTTGAATGTTTTGTCATGATTTATCTTGTCAGTATCAGCTCTATTCATGTTTCAAATTGCATTTTGTTTCGTAGGAAACATATGACTTGGGATATTTCTGTGGTGTGGGTTTTCTTGTCAGTGCTACCTCTTCTAATGTTGCAAAGTCAATTTTGGATTTTTTCATTTGAAATGTATGACTTAGGATATTCTTGTAGTGTTGTGTTATATTGTCAGAAATACCTCTGTTGATGTTTAAAAGTGCATTTTGGAAATTTTTTGTTTGAAACGTATGACTTAGGATATTTTTAAAGTTTTGTGTCGTGGTTTATCTTGTCAATGTTACCTCTATTGATGTTTCAAAATGCATTTTGGAATTTTTTCATTTAAAACGTGTAACTTAGCATATTTTTTGTAGTTTTGTGTCGTGGTTTATCTTGTCAGTGTTACTTCTGTTGATGATTCAAAGTTCGTTTAGGAATTTTAAACGTATGACTTAGGATATTTTTGTGCTATTGTGTCATGTTTTATCTTGTCAGTGTTACCTTTATTGATGCTTCAAAGTGCATTTTGGATTTTTTTGCTTGAAACATGTGACTTAAGATATATTTTCTTAGTGCTGTTTCGCGTTTTATCTTGTCAGTGTTACCTCTGTCGATATTTCAAAGTGAATTTTTGAATTTTTTTTGTTTGAAACGTTTGAATTAGGATATTTTTATAGGTTTGTGTCATGGTTTATCTTGTCAGTGTTACCACTGTTGGTGCTTCAAAGTGCATTTTGGAATTTTTCACATTTGAAGTGTATGACAGGATATTTTTGTAACGTTGTGTCAAGGTTCATTTGCTCAGTGTTACCTCTGCTGGCACCATCAGCTGAAATACCACCATATGAAATCGAGATGGCACGACCTTCAGCTTCAGAGATACTAAATGTGATCCAAAGGCTATAAAACAATAGGTCTCCTGGAGATGATGGTCTCCCTACCGAGGTCTACAAGGCCTCACCACACGTTGTAACGGAGCAACTAGAAACCCTCTTCAGTCTAATATGGGAAAAGAAGAACTTCCCGTCTGATTGGAAGGTGTAAGTAATAATTCCAGTATTTATAATGGGGGACAATTGCGAAAACCACAACAACCGAGGGATATCACGCATGGATATGGCTACCAAAGTATGTGCGATAATTTTGCTTAAAAGGTTCGAAGAAGCAAGAAATGAGTGAACACGTGAAAATCAATGCGAATTGGAAAAGGGAGAAGTTGCACTGACCAGGTCTTCACTCTTTTCCTTATTCTCCAACAGTGCGAACGCTGTAATTTCCCAATAATTAACATGTTCCTTGATTTTGAGCTGCTTTCGAATCTTTAACCCGCGAAAATCTTTGGCGAATCATGTTGGAAGATGGTATGCCAGTTGAATTCATAGAGCTTTTGAAGGCCTACTACTAGCATTGCAAATCAACAGTAAGAGTACTGGGCGAAGAAACTGAGCCCTTAAATGTTGAAAGTGGGGTAAAAAAAGGGGTGCATAATGTCCTATGTTTGTTTAAATACTGTATAGACTGGATTCTAGAAAGAGCACTCTCGAGCTTTGATGGTCTTGTTATGGGATTGGGCATTAACTGGTCTGACCTGGACTACGCTGATGACATTGAAGCTCTTGCCGCTGATCCAGCACCTGCCCAAGCAATATTAAAAGAAATAGCACATTTCTCTCAGCTATTGGTTATGAATATCAACACGGCCAAAACTAAAGTCCTGGAACCCAAATATACAGTCAGATTATCAGCTTTTGCTTTACGGACAAGAATTGGAAAAAGTCGACAGCTTCACCTATTTTGACTCAAGAAGAGACCCTCGTGGAGGCTGTGACCTTGACGTACAGAACAGAATCAAGAAAGCCCAAGTCAACTTCTCACAACTCCTTCGCCATTTGTGGATCCGGCGGGAGATCAGCATGAAGACAAAAATATATGTCTATAAACTTCTGTTAGATCTAGTTTTTTATATGCAGTCGAAACATGGCCACTGAAGGTGCTTCATCTCCATGATTTGGAAGTGACTTAAACCGCCACTGTCTATGAAAAATCCTGAGAATTTGATACTCCGACGGAATCTCAAATGTTGATGTTTGCCACCGCTGCTATAACATCGAACCTATCACCATTTTTGTCAAACAGAGAAGACTGCGTTGGCTTGGTCATATCCCTAGAAGACCCAATGACTGTATCATAAGGCAAGTGCTTCTAGCTGCTCCGTTGCCAGATTGGCACAGGCAACCTGGCGATCAATTTAAGAATTGGTGGACAACTGCACAAAATGACCTTGATACCATTGGTGGATTTTGAAAGTTTGGCAGAAAGTGGGAGAGCTGCTGGCTCTAGTTTGCGGAAGAACTGGCACAAGTTTGCGACAAATGGGAAATAATCATACGTAGTCTTCTATATGCCGGTTGAGGCGTCCTTGTCTGGTCCTGCAACAAGTACAAGCATAAGAGCAAGTATCTTTGCTGATGTTTCAAAGTGCATTTTGGAATTTTTTCAGTTTTAACGTATGACTTAGGATATTTTTGTAATGGCTTTTCTAGGCTTATCTTATCAGTGTTACTTCTGTTGATGTTTCAAAGTGCATTTTGGAATTTTTTGCATTTGATATATATGACTTAGGTTAATTTTCTAATGTTTTGTTGCGATTTATCTTGTTAGTGTTACATCTGTTGATGTTTCAAAGTCCATTTCGGAATTTTTTCGTTTGAAACAAATAACTTAGGATGCTTTTGTTGTGTTGTTTCGTGGTTTATACTGTCAAGGTTACCTCCGTTTATCTTTCAAACTACATTTTTGAATTTTTTCGTTTGAAAGATATGAATGGTTACTTTTTGTACTGGTATGATGTTATTTTTCTTGTCACTGTTATCTCTGTCGATGTTTCAAAGTGAATTATTGAATTTTTTTGTTTGAAACGTTTGAATTAGGATATTTTTATAGTTTTGTCTCATGGTTTATCTTGTCAGTGTTACCACTGTTGATGCTTCAAAGTGCATTTTGGAATTTTTCACATTTGAAGTGTATGACAGGGTATGTTTGTAACGTTGTGTCATAGTTCATTTGCTCAGTGTTACCTCTGCTGCCACCATCAGCTGAAATACCACCATATGAAATCGAGATGGCACGACCTTCAGCTTCAGAGATACTAAATGTGATCCAACGGCTAAAAAACAATAGGTCTCCTGGAGATGATGGTCTCCCTCCCGAGGTCTACAAGGCCTCACCACACGTTGTAACGGAGCAACTAGAAACCCTCTTCAGTTTAATAAGGGAAAAGAAGAACTTCCCGTCTTATTGGAAGATGTAAGTAATAATCCCAGTATTTTAAATGGGGGACAATTGCGACAGCCACAACAACCGAGGGATATCACTCATGGATATGGCTACCAAAGTATGTGCGATGATTTTGCTTAAAAGGTTCGAAGAAGCAAGGGATGAGTGAACACGAGAAAATCAATTCGAATTTGGAAAAGGGAGAAGTTGCACTGACTAGATCTTCACTCTTTGCCTTATTCTCCAACAGTGCGAACGCTATAATTTCCCAATAATTAACATGTTCCTTGATTTTGAGCTGCTTTCGAAACTTTAACCCGCGAAAATCTTTGGCGAATCATGTTGGAAGATGGTATGCCGGTTGAATTCATAGAGCTTTTGAAGGCCTACTACTAGCATTGCAAATCAACAGTAAGAGTACTGGGCGAAGAAACTGAGCCCTTAAATGTTGAAAGTGGGGTAAAAAAAGGGGTGCATAATGTCCCATGTTTGTTTAAATACTGTATAGACTGGATTCTAGAAAGAGCACTCTCGAGTTTTGATGGTCTTGTTATGGGATTGGGCATTAACTGGTCTGACCTGAACTACGCTGATGACATTGAAGCTGTTGCCGCTGATCCAGCAACTGCCCAATCAATATTAAAAAAAATAGCACATTTCTCTCAGCTATTGGTTATGAATATCAACACGGCCAAAACTAAAGTCCTGGACCCAAATATACAGTCAGATTATCAGCTTTTGCTTTACGGACAAGAATTGGAAAAAGTCGACAGCTTCACCTATTTTGACTCAAGAAGAGACCCTCGTGGAGGCTGTGACCTTGACGTACAGAACAGAATCAAGAAAGCCCAAGTCAACTTCTCACAACTCCGTCGTCATTTGTGGATCCGGCAAGAGATCAGCATGAAGACAAAAATATATGTCTATAAACTTCTGTTAGATCTACTTTTTTATATGCAGTCGAAACCTGGCCACTGAAGGTGCTTCATCTTCATGATTTGGAAGTGACTTAAACCGCCACTGTCTATGAAAAATCCTGAGGATTTGATACTCCGACGGAATCTCAAATGTTGATGTTTGCCACCACTGCTATAACATCGAACCTGTCACCATGTTTGTCAAACAGAGAAGACTGCGTTGGCTTGTTCATATCCGTAGAAGACCCAATGACTGTATCATAAGGCAAGTGCTTCTAGCTGCTCCGTTGCCAGATTGGCGCAGGCAACCTGGCGGTCAATTTAAGAATTGGTGGACAACTGCCAAAAACGACCTCGATACCATTGGTGGATTTTGAAAGTTTGGCAGAAAGTGGGAGAGCTGCTGGCTCTAGTTTGGGGAAGAACTGGCACAAGTTTGCGACAAATGGGAGTTAATCATACATAGTCTTCTATATGCCGGGTGAGGCGTCCTTGTCTGGTCCTGCAACAAGTACAAGCAAATGAGTAAGTACCTCTGCTGATGTTTCAAAGTGCATTTTGAAATTTTTTCAGTTGTAACGTATGACTTAGGATATTTTTGTAATGGCTTTTCTAGGCTTATCTTATCAGTGTTACTTCTGTTGATGTTTCAAAGTGCATTATTGAATTTTTTTAATTTGATATATGACTTAGGTTAATTTTTTAATGTTGTGTTGCGATTTATCTTGTTAGTGTTACATCTGTTGATGTTTCAAAGTCCATTTCGGAATTTTTTCGTTTGAAACATATAACTTAGGATGCTTTTGTAGTTTTGTTTCATGGTTTATACTGTCAAGGTTACCTCCGTTTATCTTTCAAATTACATTTTTGAATTTTTTCGTTTGAAAGATATGAAAGGTTACTTTTTGTACTGGTATGTTGTTGTTTTCTTGTCAGTGTTACCTCTGTTGATCTTTCAAAGTGCATTTTGGAGTTTTTTCGTTTGAAATATATGACTCATAATATTTTTTTAGTGTTGTTTCATGGTTTATACTGTCAGTGTTACCTCTGTTGATGTTTCAAAGTGCATCATATCTAAAAAGGTTAAGTGACATTAAGTTTACTACTTTTAAGTTAGGTTCCTTCTGGTTAGGTTGGCATGGCCGACAGTACTAACCTAACCTGAAAGAACCTAACTACAAAGTTTTTAACTTGATATAACTTAAGCTATTCAGATATGCTGCACTTTGAAACATCGACAAAGGTAACATTGACAAGATAAACCATGACACCAAATTAGAAAAAGTTCTAATTCATACGTTTCAAACAAAAAAAGAAATATATGCACTTTGAAACATCAACAGGGGTACCACTGGCAAGATAAACAACGACATAACACTACAAAAAATAACCTGTCATACGTTTAACCATGAGACAAAATACAAAAAATATCCTGTCATACGTTTCAAACGAAAAAAAATTCAAAATGGACATTGAAACATCAACTTAGATAATACTGACAATATTAATCACGACAAAATAGTTCAAGGATATCCTAAGTCATATATTTCTAATTTAAAAAATTCAAAAATTCACTTTGAAACAGCAACAGAGGTAACACTGACCAGATAAACCACGATACATCACTACGAAAATTTCCTTTCATACGTTTCAAATTAAAAAATCCAAAATACAGTTTGAAACTTCAGAAGAGGTAACACTGACAAGATAAACCATGAGACAGCATTACAAAAAAACCTAAGCCATACGTTTCAAATGAAAAAATTACAAAATCCACTTTTAAACATAAAGAGAGGTAACACTGACAAGATAAACCATGACACAACATTACAAAAATATCCTAAGTCATAAACTTCAAATGTGAAAAATTCCAAAATGCACTTTGAAGCATCAACAGAGGTAGCACTGACAAGACAAACCACGACACAACACTACAAATTATCCTTATTCATACGTTTAAAATGGAAAAACTCTAAAATTGACTTTGCAACAGTAGCAGTGGTAACACTGACACGATAAACCACGACTAAACCATACAAAATTAATCTAAACCATAAGTTTAAACAAAAAAAAATCCAAATTGGACCTTGAAACATCAACAGAGGTGAAACTGATAACATAAATCACAACACAACACTACAAAAATATCATTTTTCATTTGATTTAAACAAAAAAAACTCCAAATGCACTTTTAAAAATCAAGAGGGGTAGAACTGACAAGATAAATCACAATACAATCCTATCTAAAATATATATTTCAAACAAGAAAAATTCTATAATGCACATTGAAACATTAAAAGAGGTAACAATGACAAGATAAACCACAACACAATACTACAGAAATATCTCAAGTCAAACGTTTCAAACAAGAATAATTCCAAAGTGCACTTAGAACATCAACAGTAGTAATCTTGACAAGATAAACCATGACACAAGACTACAAAAGTATCCTAAGTCATACATTTCAAACGAAAAAATTCCAAAATTCACTCTGAAACATCAAAACACTGACAAGATAAAACACGAAACAAAACTATAAAAACTTATTCTAAGTCACACGTTTCAAAAGAAAAAATTCCAAAATACACAATGAAGCATCAATAGAGGTAACACTTGTAATATAAACCTTGACACAACACCACAAAAAGATATCCAAAGCCACCAGTTTAAAATTCCAAAATGCACGTTGGAACATCAACAGAGGTAACACTAACAAGATAAACCATGACTCACACAAAAAAATGTCCTGAGTCACACGTTTCAAACGAAAAAGTTCCGAAATGCATTTTGAAACATCATTAGAGGTAACATTGGCAAGATAAAGATCCACACAACACTACAAAAATATCCTAAGTCATATGTTCCAAACGATTCAATTCCAAAATACATTTTGAAACATCAAACTGAGGTAACAATGACAAGATAAACAATGACACAACACTACAAAAAAATATCCTAAGTCATTAGTTACAAATGAAAAAATTCTAAAGTGCACATTGGAACATCAGCAGAGGTAAACCACGACACAACCAGAAATATTCTAAGTCATGCGTTTGAAATAAGAAAAATTCCAAGGTGCACTTTCAAACATCAAAAGAGGTAACACTGACAAGTTCAACCATGAAACAACATTACAAAAGTATCCTAAGTAATACGTTTCAAACGAAACAATTCCAAAATGCACTTTGAAACATCAACAGAGGTAACACTGACAAAATAAAATACGAAACAAAACTACAAAAACATTTCCTAAGTCACCAGTTTCAAGTTAAGAAATTCCAAAATGCACATATAAGCATCAATAAAGAAAACACTGACATGATAAAACACGAAACAAAACTAAAAAACTTATTCTAAGTCACACGTTTCAAATGAAAAAATTCAAAAATGCACATTGAAGCATCAATAGAGGTAACACTGACAATATAAACCTTGACACAACACCAAAAAAATATCCCGAGGCACCAGTTTCAAATTCCAGAATGCACGTTGGAACATCAACAAAGGTAACACTAACAAGATAAACCATGACCCAACACTACAAAAAATGTCCTAAGTCACACGTTGCAAACAAAAAAATTCCGAAATGCATTTTGAAACATCTTTAAGGGTAATATTGACAAGATAAACACCCAAACAACACTACAAAAAAATCCCAAGTTATATGTTTCAAACTATTAAATTTCAAAATACATTTTGAAACATCAACTGAGGTAAGATTGACAAGATAAACCTCGACACAACACTACAAAAAAATAACCTAAGTCATACGTTACAAATGGAAAAATTCCAAAGTGCACATTGAAACATCAGCAGAGGTAACACGACAAGAAGTACCATGAAACAGCACTACAAAGAAATCTTCAATCATACATTTCAAACAAGAAAAATTCCGAAATGCACATTGAAACATCAATAGAGGTAAAAACGACAAGATAAACCACGACACAACCAGAAATGTTCTAAGTCATACGTTTGAAACAAGAAAAATTCCAATATGCACTTTCAAACATCAACAGAGGTAACACTGACACGATCAACCATGAAACAACATTACAAAAGTATCCTAAGTAATACGTTTCAAACAAAAAAAATTCCAAAATGAACTTTGAAACTTCAACAGAGTCAACACTGACAAATTTGACTCTATTTCAGTGTTACCTCTGAAATAGAGGTAACACTGACAATGTAAACCTTGACACAACACCACAAAAAATATCCTAAGGCACCTGTTTCGAATTCCAAAATTCACGTTGGAACCTCAACAGAGGTAACACCAACAAGAAAAACAATGACTCAACACTACAAAAAATGTCCTAAGTCACTCGTTTCAAACGAAAAAATTCCGAAATGCATTTTGAAACATCAATAGAGGTAACATTGGCAAGATTAACACTCACACAACACTACGAAAATATCCTAAGTCATATGTTTCAAACTATTAAATTCCCTATTACATTTTGAAACATCAACTGAGGTAACATTGACAAGATAAACCATGACACAACACTACAAAAAATATCCTAAGTCAAAGGTTACAAATGAAAAAATTCTAAAGTGCACATTGAAACATCAGCTGAGGCAACACTGACAAGAAAAACCATGACACAACACTACAAATACATCTTCAGTCATACATTTCAAACAAGAAAAATTCCGAAATGCATATTGAAACATCAATAGACGTAACAATGACAAGATAAACCACGACACAGCCAGAAATATTCTGAGTCATGCGTTTGAAACACAAAAAATTCCAAAGTGCATTTCCAAACATCAACAGAGGTAACACTGACAAGATCAACCATGAAAAATCATTACAAAAGTATCCTAAGCAATACGTTTCAAACGAAAAAATTCCAGAATGCACTTTGAAACATCAACGGAGGTAACATTGACAAGATAAAATACGAAACAAAACAACAAAAACATATCCTAAGTGACAAGTTTGAAATTAACAAATTCCAAAATGCACATTGAAGAATCAATAGAGGTAACACTAACAAGATAAACCCAGACACAACACAACGAAAAATATCCTAAGTCATACGTTTCAAATTCCAAAATTAATTTTGGAACATCAACAGGGGTAAGATTAACAATATAAACCATGACACAACACTACAAAAAACATTGTATGTCACACGTTTCAAACGAAAAACTTCCGAAATTCTTTTTGAAACATCAATAGAGGTAATAGTGACAAGATAATCCACGAAACAACACTACAAAAATGTCCTAAGTTATACGCTTCAAACAAAAAAAATTCCAAAATACATTTTGAAACATCAACTGAGTATTGACAATATAAACCATGGCACTATACTACAAAAAAAAACTAAGTCATAAACTGTAAATAAAAAAATCCAAAGTGCACTTTGAAACAGAGGTAAGATCAACCATGAAAAAACATTACAATAGTATCCTAAGTAATACGTTTCAAACGAAAAATTCCAGAATGCACTTTGAAACATCAACGGAGGTAACATTGACAAGATAAAATACGAAACAAAACAACAAAAACATATCCTAAGTGACAAGTTTGAAATTAACAAATTCCAAAATGCACATTGAAGAATCAATAGAGGTAACACTGACAAGATAAACCCAGACACAACACAACGAAAAATATCCTAAGTCATACGTTTCAAATTCCAAAATTCATTTTGGAACATCAACAGGGGTAAGATTAACAATATAAACCATGACACAACACTACAAAAACATTGTATGTAACACTTTTCAAACGAAAAACTTCCGAAATGCTTTTTGAAACATCAATAGAGGTAATACTGACAGATAATCCACGACACAACACTACAAAAATGTCCTAAGTTATACGCTTCAAACAAAAAAAATTCCAAAATACATTTTGAAACATCAACTGAGTATTGACAATATAAACCATGGCACTATTCTACAAAAAAAAACTAAGTCGTACGCTGTAAATAAAAAAACCCAAAGTGCACTTTGAAACATCAGCAGAGGTAACACTGACAATAGAAACCATGACACAACACTACGAAAGTATCTTCATTCATACGTTTCAAATGAAAAATTCCAAAATGCACTTTGAATCATCAGCAGAGGTAACACTGACAAAATAAACAATGAGACAGCATTACAACAAAAAGTATCGTAAGTCATACGTTTCAAACGAAAAAAATTCCAAAATTCACTTTGAAACATCAAAAGAGGTAACACTGACATGATAAACTATTACACAACGTTACAAAAATATCCTAAGTCATAAACTTCAAATATGAAAAATTCCAAAATGCACTTTGAAGCATCAACAGAGGTAACACTGACAAGAAAAACCACGAAAAAAACAGTACAAAGTATCCTTATTCATACGTTCCAAATAGAAAAACTTTAAAATTGACTTTGCAACAGTAGCAGTGGTAACACTGACATGATAAACCACGACACAAAATTACAAAATTATCCTAAGCCATACGTTTAAACGAAAAAAAAAATCCAAATTGCACCTTGAAACATCAACAAAGCTAAAACTGATAACATAAATCACAACACAACACCACAAAAATATCATTATTCTTTCGTTTTAAACGAAGAAATTCCAAACGCACTTTGAAAAATCAAGAGGGGTAAAACTGACAAGATAAATCACGATGAAATCCTACAAAATATCTTAGGTCATACGTTTCAAACAAGAAAAATTCCATATGGCACATTGAAACATCAATAGAGGGAAAAATGACAATATAAATGACTACACAATACTACAGAAATATATTAAGTCATACGTTTCAAACAAGAACAATTCCAAAGTACACTTAGAAGATCAACCGTGGTAATACTGACAAGATAAAACATGACACGGGACTACAAAAGTATCCTAAGTCCCACGTTTCAAATGAAAAAATTCCAAAATGCACATTGAAGCATCAATAGAGGTAACACTGAAAATATAAACCTTGATACAACACCAAAAAAATATTCTAAGGCACCAGTTTCAAATTTTAAAATGCATGTTGAACATCAACAGAGGTAATGCTCAGAAGTTAAACCATGACTAAACACTACAAAAAATGTCCTACTTTCACACGTTTCAAACGTAAAAGTTCCAAAATGCAGGAACATTGGCACAATAAACACCCACACAACACTACAAAAATATCCTAATTCATGTGTTTCAAACGATTAAATTCAAAAATACATGCTGAAATATTAACTGAGGTAACATTGACAAGATAAACCATGACACGACACAAAAAAAATATCCTAAGTAATACGTTACAAATAAAAAAATTCCAAAGGGCACATTGAAATATCAGCAAAGGTAACACTGGCAAGAAAAACCATGACACAACACTGCAAATATATCTTCAGTATTACATTTCAAACAAAAAAAAATTCTGAAATGAACATTTTTTTTTTTATTTACAAACGAGTTACAATAGACAAATAAACAAATATCTCATTTAAAAAACACAATCCAATGCATTACTGCATGCCGGGCAAAACCCAAAAAAAAGAAAAACACTTTAAAAAATATATATAATATTTACTTTTATTATCTTTTATTTCCTCGGACCCTAATAAACCCAAAAAGGGTCCAACCCAAAAACAAATAAATATCTTCTCTCGCCTCCCTCTCCCACCCCTCCGACAAAAAAGTGGGAACTTGAGAATCATCCACGCAAACAACGCAACACAACTCACAACATACACAAAAAAGAGAGGAGAAAAAAATAAATAATAAAAGGAAATAAATCACTCATCCATTCAAAACCCAAACAATCATCTCACCAACAACATTCGACCAATCATTCTCTACACACAACCACTAAAATCTTCCATATTGATAAAAACAGCTTACTCTGAGGGAATTTCGAAATTCATCCAGATCTGGCTTATTTTTTACCTCCTCGGGAAGTTTGTTCCAGACAGCCGGGCCATAAAAACGGATAGAAAATGTAGACCTTGTTGTTAAAGGGAACGGGGTTCGTATTGAATGGGCATTTTTTGTCTCATACCCGTGTTTAGCTTCGGTAAATGCAATCGAGAAACATGCAGGTAGCAGGTTATTAAAACTTTTAAACATGAATAATGCCGTGTAAAACTTAACTAGGCCGAACAGTGGCAGAATCTTAATACCGTCGTATTGCCTTCGAACCGAGTCAGAACCTCGCTCTCCAGATAAAAAACGAACAGCTTTATTTTGTAGAACCCTCAGTGGCAGTAGATAAGTAATAAATGTCGCTGACCAAACACTTACACAATATAACAAATACGGATGAACCAGCGAGAAACACAGCATTCTTAAAATTTTAGGAGGGAAAAAATGTTTCAGTTTCCGCAGCATTCCAACATTCCTGGCAATTTTTGTAAACAGTGATTCAATATGAGGTTTAAACATAAGACACTCGTCAACTTGGACACCAAGATATTGAACATAACTATGTCTCTGGACATATCCACTTTCTAGTTGAATACCATGGATCCAAGGATAATAATTAGTACTTCTTCCATATAGAATAAATTTACTTTTACTATGATTCAAACATAATTTATTTACACGCATCCATCTTTCAATACAACTCATTCCTGTATTTAAAAGCAGAAATAAATCTGCCTCAGTCACAGCTGCCACAGAAAACTGTGTTTCATCAGCGAAACTATGCAATATCATCTTTGACCTTCTAGCTGCAGGTCCCATATGACTAAATATCTTTTTAAGACACGCATTCAAATCATTAATATAGTTTAAAAACAACAAGGGTCCAAGAACAGAACCCTGTGGTACTCCACATCTCAAATTCATATAATCAGAATGAACACTCCCAACCCCAACACACTGTTTCCTTCCACTCAAAAAAGACAAAATCAAACTATGAAAATTACCACGAATACCGGCATGCTATAATTTTGATAATAATACACTATGGTCAACAGAGTCGAATGCTTTCATAATGTCCAGAAATATAGACGCAACTTTCAACCCCGCATCCAACGAATCATTGACAAATGTTGTTAAAAAAAGCAAAGCTTTCTCTGTTGACATCCCATGACGAAATCCGAGCTGAATAGGGTGAAAATAAGAATTTTTATTTTAAAAATCCACCATTCTTACATAAATCAGTTTTTCAAACAGACGCAATATTATTGGGAGCATTGATATTGGTCTGTAATTATTCATATCATTCTTATCACCAATCCTAAACAGGGGTACCACATGAGCACATTTCAAACAATCCGGGTAAACTCCACTCTTAAAACATGAATTAATCAAATACAACAAATGACCTGAAATAATAGAGAAAACTGAACGAAGAATTCTAACACTGAAAAAATCCGACCCAGCTGCTGAATTCTTCATTTACTTCATCGTCGTCTCAAGCTCTGCAAGAGTCACTGGTCTTAAGAATATAGAGACTTCAGCTGCCTCATCGAGAAAATCATTATAAGAGCCATCACTGGGTGACTGCGCAACACTATCAGATACACTCTTACCAATATCTGTAAAATGTGCACACATTATATTAGCAACTTGATTATCCGAGTGAGCATCAGGAATGTCAGGAATAGTCGGGGCAGCACGAGGGTTCACTACCAACTTGATGATTCTCCACGTTTTCGCAAGTTTGCCTTCTGCTTCTTTAAATTTATTTTCAAAGTAGAGCTTTTTGCCTTTCTTAGAAGGGTGTTAAGATTTCTATTATAACTTTTGTAAATATCTTTATCTGATTGAGATCCAGTTTTAGTAGACCTTTCATAGATCTCTTGTCTTTTATCCATCGATTTAAGTAGCGCTTTCGATATCCATGGTTTTTTTGCAACATCATAACGTTTACGCTTTTGTTTGAACTCTAGACTTTCATATAACATCTGAATCAGTTTATCATACCATTTACCAAATTATCATTAACACAATCAGTACCATCAAGGCATTCAAATGACTCATTTGTAAGTTTAGTCCTATATTTATATATAGCTTTCTTATCAATTATAGGCTGTTTAACTCCAGTCATACCACCTCCTTGACGACAAAAACTAATAGCTGCACGGATCACAACAGCACAGTGATCGGAAACGTCGTTAACTAACACTCGCGACAAGTCGCAGCTAACATTCAAAAACAGATTATCAATCACAGATGCAGAAGCTCCAGATATTCTAGTTGGAATATTAACAGAAGGGGAAAGACCATAACTATACATAAGATTCAAAAAAATTCTTGCCTTCGAATTCACATCTTGCACATTATTCAAATCAATATTAAAATCACCACTTATAAAGCAAGGCACTCGCAAATCCGGTATTTTATCCAACATATTATTCATCAGGTCCAAAAAACTCATCCACATTTCCTGAAGGGGGCCTATAAACAACAACAAGAAATAACTTACGCCCAGACAATGAAACCTCTAACACCATTGATTCAAAATCCTTTCTCGATATACAGCAATATCCGGCCTTGGCTTAACATTATATCCATTTTTAACATAAATTGTAAGACCACCATGCTGTCTTTCCACTCGATTCCGAAGAAACAACCTATAGCCTGGTATATCCAATAATGAAGAGTTATGGTCGTTCAGCCAAGTTTCTGTCAAAGACATTACATCAGGTTCCAGCCTAGATGAAACTTCATTAATATAATTAAACGAACTATTTAAACCGCGACAATTCATACCATATATTTTCAGCTCCTGCATAACTTTCCATTCATTCAATTCATTCAGACACACATATTTTGAATCAGCACACTCAGCATTCATTCCACCCTCAACCTGGTCTTCATTCATGATACCCTCACTCATCTGTGAAAAATCAAGACGACGACTCTCAAGTTCCCCCAATCTATTCAAATTTATCCCAACCATTATCAAACACCAAAGACAGGCAAGAGAATGAAGCGAGAGAAACAAAACCATTTAACTTACCCCCAATTTTCATTATACCATCAAGGTCCGAGGAAATAATGGGGCCATAACCAGGCACCAAAAACAAAAAAACCTGAAACAAACAAAAAACTAAATTAAATAAAATAAAACAAAAACTAATAAACGGTAATAGCCTTATAAAAGGAACATCAATACAAATGAAAAAAATTCCAAAGTGCATATTGAAACACCAGCTGAGGTAACACTGACAAGAAAAACCATGACACAACACTACAAATATATCTTCAGTCATACATTTCAAACAAGAAAAATTCCAAAATGCAAATTAAAACATCAATAGACGTAACAATGACAAGAAAAACCACGACAAAGCCAGAAATATTCTGAGTCATGCGTTTGAAACACGACAAATTCCAAAGTGCACTTTCAAACATCAACAGAGGTAACACTGACAAGATCAACCATGAAAAAACATTACAAAAGTATCCTAAGTAATACGTTTCAAACGAAAAAAATTCCAGAATGCACTTTGAAACATCAACGGAGGTAACATTGACAAGATAAAATACGAAACAAAACAACAAAGACTAGTCACAAGTTTCAAATAAAAACATTCAAAATGCACATTGAAGCATCAATAGAGGTAACACTGACAAGATAAACCCAGACACAACACAAATATCCTAAGTCATACGTTTCAAATTCCAAAATGCATTTTGGAACAACAACAGGGGTAACATTAACAATATAAACCATGACGAAACACTACAAAAAACAGCTTATGTCACACTTTCAAACAAAAAAACTTCCGAAATGCATTTTGAAACATCAATAGAGGTAATACTGACAAGATAATCCACGACACAACACTACAAAAATGTCCTAAGTCACACGTTTCAGACGAAAAAAATTCCAAAATATATTTTGAAACATCAACTGAGCATTCACAAGATAAACCATGACACTATACTACAAAAAAATCCTAAGTCATACGTTACAAATAAACAAATCCAAAGTGCACTTTGAAACACCAGCAGAGGTTAAACTGACAAGAAAAACCATTAATTTTTTCAAACATATGACTGAAAAGTATTCAGTCATACGTTTCAAATGAAAAAATTCCAAAATTGATTTAGATAACATTAGCAGAAGCAACACACTAGATAAGCCAAACTATAAAAATATCCTAAGTCCCTGTTAAAAACGAAGAACTCAGGGTTCAACCATGCGCAAACTTTAACTCTTATTAAAGATTAGGAACTGCTATTTTACTGCAGATTGGTTTCTTGTCAGTTTTTTTATGCTTTCAAATTAAAAATCCTTATTTAATGTATAAAGCAAAACAAAAATTTAAAAGAAAATCCTGGGTCATATGTTTCTAACTACAAATTCCAAGACGCGCTTTGAAACATCAACAGAGATAAATCACAACACAACACTAAAAGATTCCAAATATACATTGAAACACTAACAGAGGTAATACTGAAAATATTAACCACCAGACAACACTACAAAAAATATCTTAAGTCATACATTTTTAAGGAAAAAAATCGAAATGCACTTTGAAACATCAACAGATGTAACACTGACAAGATAAACAATGACACAAAACTACAAAAATACCCTAAGTCAAACGTTTCAAACGAAAAATTTCCAAAATGTAATTTGAAACATCAACAGAGTAAAGACTGACATGATAAACCACGACACAGGACTTCAAGAATATCCTAACTCATCCTTAGAATATCTAAGGATATTCAAGAATATACTAAGAATATTCTAATTTCTTTCTAACTAGTAACTATCTAATAAGTGGAAAATAATAAATTACTTTGGTGGATATAAGTCAAATTTATTTGAAAACAGTTTTATTCTAGGACCAAGCATATGATCAAGCTGGATAATGTGATCCTAAGAACAATGAGCAAATACAATTATTACGATTCTTGTCAGATAAATTGTACTGCAGAACATTTAATGTTTCATAAGTTATCAGAGGTGTTGAATACTACTGGATTTGAGAATCTGTGTTTGGTATCTTCATACACAAGGAGCAGTTTTTTGTTTGAAAAATTTAATGAACTGAAGTTATCATCTGTAAAAAGAGTTAGGAAATGTTGATCTATTCAAAATTATCCAGTGAATGCAGTGACCAGTAACAAAATTCTGTCCATTTGAATGTATTGAAAGTTTTTGGATTATTTACTGAAAATATTTATAATCCTCGTTAAGTCCAAGTTCAAGTTTCGTTTATTTCCATAAAATATCAATAACAAAAACGATACTACAGAGGGATCAATGGCACGGTATTTGGGAAACAACATAAAGTAAATGACTAATGTTAATACTTGGCATAAACATACTAAACAACGTCTAAATATAAATCTATAAGAAAAAGAAATCAACTCACCGACAGTCCACACAAAACAGCGACCCTCCTATCACCCGACGATGAAAAACAATTGAAAATTGTCTACATCATCGAGGATTCAACGCCAACAAAACAACTACTCCCCCCCCCTAAAAAAAATTAAACCATAAAACAACTAAAAATTATTTAATTTTTTAATTTATTAAGAAACTTTACATCTTTCTCTTAAAAAATCCAAGTGTTTGTGACCGCCGGATCTCAGCAATGACTAAGTTCCAAGCGCGCCCCACAGTCACGACCGGAGTAAATGTCTGAACGAACCGAAGGAGTAGCTGGAATCATCATATCCTCCCTGTTTCGAACTGTGTACAAATTTACTTCCTCTACTAGTTTAAGTAGCACAGAAAAACAACATGGGAGACCTCCGTGGAAGAATTGATAAGCCAACGAAGATAGAGATATAACATAAATACCTGAGAGTAAAATTTGTGACACAATGCAAAGCAAACATTGGTAATTGGGGTTTGAAAAGTCGGTAGAGGTCTTTCACATAGATCAGGAAGAGGATTGGCCCAAGAATAGAACCTTGGGGTACTTCATATTCAATTTGAACTTGTTTGTCTGTATCTTCTGTGGCGATAGATCTGTCTGTGAGGTATTAAGAGAACCAAGACAATGCTTCCCCACGCAACCCAGGATTAGATAGTTTACTAATGAGGATTTGTGTGTAAGGCTGTAAAAAGCTTTCTTTACATCAAGAAGAATAGCTGCAGGAATAAGATTAGAATATAAAGATCTTCGTATAAACTGACGAAGTTTTTTACAAGCATTTTCTGTAGAATACTTTGTGCGAAACCCAAACTGATGCTGATGGGAAAAATTTTGCTTCAAGAAATCTCACCAGACGTTTGAGTGTTGGCTTTTCAAATATCTTCAAGAACACTGACAAAAGAGAGATCAGCCTATAGTTCCCAGGATCCTCACGATAATCTCCTTTAATGAGAGCTATCACACTCGCCAATTTAAGTAGTTGGACAAATACTCCTAGTTGAAATGACCTATTTATCAAATGGCCAAGCGGGGTGATAATCGATGGAAGGATATGTTTAATTACTTTAGCAGAAATTTTGTCATAACCTGCTGAAGAATACTTTAAAGACAAAACAATATTTGTAATTTCCTGCTACGTAACGTCCTAAATAATCATTTATTTCAAGCATTGGGGGCCTAGGAACGGCTTCCCAGACTGTGACACAGAACATTATTAAACGCTATTAGCAGTTTTTTTCTCTATCTCCGTAAAGAATTTGTTCATATGATGTCGTATTTGGCCTTTTTCTGTGATAATTTGAT
This sequence comes from Artemia sinica, assembly GCA_027921565.1. Classification (NCBI taxonomy): domain Eukaryota; kingdom Metazoa; phylum Arthropoda; class Branchiopoda; order Anostraca; family Artemiidae; genus Artemia; species Artemia sinica. The sequence goes on along the minus strand of JAPEVW010000031.1, from coordinate 17,238 downwards.
CTGCTACCATGAGAGACTTAGGGAGACCTTCTAATTTTCTGGATGGACGACTAACTTCCTTAATGACGCCCCACACCTTCTTTATTTTTTAAACAAATCTCTTTGTAAAATATACTAGTTTAGCTCTCCGAATAGTTGATTTCAGCATATTACGGTACAGCCTAAATGCTTCTAATTTAGCATCACTCGGTCTGTTTTTGCACTCTTTTGTATTGATCTTTTTGATCGAGGATCTCTTAAAGAAGCTTTTAGACAATCAGATGTGAATTTGTCCTTAACAGTGTTATAAGTAGAGTTCTAAGTTATACTTCTATGGCATTATGTTCCTTCCTATGCGATTCTATGGCATTATGTTCCTTGGTACCTTTCTAGAGCATGGCCTTATGGATTCTATGGCCTTATGTTCCTTCCTATGCTATTCTATGGCATTATGTTCCTTGGTACCTTTCTAGAGCATAGCCTTATGGATTCTATGGAATTATGTTCCTTCCTATGCTATTCTAAGGGTTTATGTTCCTTCCTATGCTATTCTAAGGGTTTATGTTCCTTCCTATGCTATTCTAAGGGTTTATGTTCCTTCCTATGCTATTCTAAGGGTTTATGTTCCTTCCTATGCTATTCTAAGGGTTTAGGTTCTTTCCTATACTATTCTAAGGGTTTATGTTCCTTCCTATGCTATTCTAAGGGTTTATGTTCCTTCCTATGCTATTCTAAGGGTTTATGATCCTTCCTATGCTATTCCAAGGGTTTATGTTTCTTCCTATGCTATTCCAAGGGTTCATATTCCTTCCTATGCTATTCCAAGGGTTTATGTTCCTTCCTATGCTATTCTAAGGGTTTTTGTTCCTTCCTATGCTATTCTAAGGGTTTATATTCCTTCCTATGCTATTCTTAGGGTTTATGTTCCTTCATATGCCATTCTAAGGGTTTATGTTCCTTCCTATGCTATTCTAAGGGTTTATTTTCCTTCCTATGCTATTCTAAGGGTTTATGTTCCTTCCTATGCTATTCTATGGGTTTATGTTCCTTCCTATGCTATTCTAAGGGTTTATGTTCCTTCCTATGCTATTCTAAGGGTTTATGTTCCTTCCTATGCTATTCCAAGGGTTTATGTTCCTTCCTATGCTACTCCAAGGGTTTATGTTCCTTCCTATGCTATTCCAAGGATTTATGTTCCTTCCTATGCTATTCCAGGAGTTGATGTTCCTTCCTATGCATTCCAGGAGTTTATGTTCCTTCCTATGGTATTCTATGGCATTATGTTCCTTCCTATATTATTCCAGGAGTTTATGTTCCTTCCTATGCTATTCAAGGGTTTATGTTCCTCCTATACTATTCTAAGGGTTTATGTTCCTTCCTATGCTATTCTATGGCATTATCTTCCTTCCTATGCTATTCTAAGGGTTTATGTTCCTTCCTATGCTATTCTAAGGGTTTATGTTCCCTCCTATGCTATTCTAAGGATTTATGTTCCTTCCTATGCTATTCTAAGGGTTTATGTTCCTTCCTATGCTATTATAAGGGTTTATGTTCCTTCCTATGCTATTGCAAGGGTTTATGTTCCTTCCTTTGCTATTCCAAGGGTTTATTTTCCTTCCTACGCTATTCCAAGGGTTTATGTTCCTTCCTATTCTATTCTAAGGGTTTATGTTCCTTCCTATGCTATTCCAAGGGTTTATGTTCCTTCCTATGCTATTCTAAGGGTTTATGTTCCTTCCTATGCTATTCCAAGGGTTTATGTTCATTCCTATGCTATTCTAAGGGTTTATGTTCCTTCCTATGCTATTCTAAGGGTTTATGTTCCTTCCTATGCTATTCTAAGGGTTATGTTCCTTCCTATTCTATTATAAGGGTTTATGTTCCTTCCTATGCTATTGCAAGGGTTTATGTTCCTTCCTATGCTATTCCAGGAGTTTATGTTCCTTCCTATGCATTCCAGGAGTTTATGTTCCTTCCTATGCTATTCTATGGCATTATGTTCCTTCCTATATTATTCCAGGAGTTTATGTTCCTTCCTATGCTATTCCAAGGGTTTATGTTCCTTCCTATACTATTCTAAGGGTTTATGTTCCTTCCTATGCTATTCTATGGCATTATCTTCCTTCCTATGCTATTCTAAGGGTTTATGTTCCTTCCTATGCTATTCTAAGGGTTTATGTTCCCTCCTATGCTATTCTAAGGATTTATGTTCCTTCCTATGCTATTCTAAGGGTTTATGTTCCTTCCTATGCTATTCCAAGGGTTTATGTTCCTTCCTTTGCTATTCCAAGGGTTTATGTTCCTTCCTACGCTATTCCAAGGGTTTATGTTCCTTCCTATTCTATTCTAAGGGTTTATGTTCCTTCCTATGCTATTCCAAGGGTTTATGTTCCTTCCTATGCTATTCTAAGGGTTTATGTTCCTTCCTATGCTATTCCAAGGGTTTATGTTCATTCCTATGCTATTCTAAGGGTTTATGTTCCTTTCTATGCTATTCTAAGGGTTTATGTTCCTTCCTATGCTATTCTAAGGGTTTATGTTCCTTCCTATTCTATTATAAGGGTTTATGTTCCTTCCTATGCTATTGCAAGGGTTTATGTTCCTTCCTATGCTATTCCAGGAGTTTATGTTCCTTCCTATGCATTCCAGGAGTTTATGTTCCTTCCTATGCTATTCTATGGCATTATGTTCCTTCCTATACTATTCCAGGAGTTTGTGTTCCTTCCTATGCTATTCCAAGGGTTTATGTTCCTTCCTATACTATTCCAAGGGTTTATGTTCCTTCCTATGCTATACTATGGCATTATCTTCCTTCCTATGCTATTCTAAGGGTTTATGTTCCTTCCTATGCTATTCTAAGGCTTTAAGTTCCTTCCTATGCTATTCTAAGGGTTTATGTTCCTTTCTATGCTATTCTAAGGGTTTATGTTCCTTCCTATGCTATTCTAAGGGTTTATGTTCCTTCCTATGCTATTCTAAGGGTTTATGTTCCTTCCTATGCTATTCTAAGGGTTTATGTTCCTTCCAATGCTATTTTACGGCATTATGTTCCTTCCCATACTATTTGCTTGATGCTCTACACCTTATCATACAGAGTGAGTACCCCCTCACACCTGTTCCATTTCTTTGAAGTATGTGCTATCAGACTGGTTTTTCTGATTTTTTGGACAATTGCCTTAACTCGAGAGTAGTTTGTTATGAATGCATTGTTGCTAATTAAAAAATTGGATGCTACAGTCAGAATTGTTTGATTGACATTTGCAAAAAGGGATAAGGGATTCGCGAATTGGACTGTACGAACGATCTTATTTGAATAATAGGGAAAAAAAGAGCTAGTCGAACAACATCAATCTATGGAAATGGTTAACGATGCTAAAATGGTCTTATGACTTGACCTAGCTTTACTTATTCGATGTGTTCTGTATAATACACAAGTGGTGTTTGAACAGTGTTGTCAATTTAAAATAGAGTTTAACATTATAGCATACTAAAAAGTTGATACTAAGAGAGATGTAGATGGCAAGAAAAGAATTTGATAATGAAATTCAGAACAAACCTTAGAAATCCTTGCAAATCAAGTAGTAAGGTGTGTGTGAATACGAACCATCAAGGATCATAAGCACCAACGACCCTAACCACTAGAGACCTAAACCCCCCAAAGGTCTCCATATCCCCAAACTCGAAGGGCGCCCCCTCCCCTCCAACTTTTTGGCCCCCTCCCCCATTTTTTTTTGAATTTTTTGAAGTTTTTTTTTAAATTTTTTTTTATTATTTTTTTAACATGATATATTTTTTTCAACTTTTTTTACATGTCTTCGAATGAGATGAAACATACTTAAAACAAAAAAAAAATCACATTTAATATTTTCCGAACTCAAAATCAGAATGGTATAGACATGTTAGTCATGACCTTTACTATTAGAAAAATAAAGTTTGTAGTAGCACTTTTTTTTATTGGACTAAATTTTTTTTTGGACTTCAAAATTATTCAACTTTTTTTTATTTTTTTTTGGCAATTAACATTTTTTTTCTGATAACAAGTACCATTCATTGCGATCGTACCTTTCAAATGTGAAACTTAAGTCCACTTTTGGATCGAAAAATAAAACTATTTCTGTAAAATCTGAGCTAATAAGGGTTTTTGACCGTAAACTCTAGTTTTTTGTAAGAAAATTATGGAAAATACAATTCTCTGGTTCAAATGTGAAACTTAAGTCCATTTTGAATCGAAAAATAAAACTATTTCCATAAAATCTGAGCTAATAATTGTTTTTGACCGTAAACTCTAGTTTTTGTAAGAAATTTATGGAAAATACAATTCGTTGGATCATAGGTGAAACTTAAGTCTAGTTTTGGATCGAAAAATAAAAACTATTTCCGTAAAATCTGAGCTAATAAGGGTTTATGACTGTAAACTCTAGTTTTTTTTAAGAAAATTATGGAAAATACAATTCTCTGGTTCAAATGTGAAACTTAAGTCCATTTTTGGATCGAAAAATAAAACTATTTCCGTAAAATCTGAGCTAATAAGGGTTTTTGACCGTAAACTCTAGTTTTTTGTAAGAAAATTATGGAAAATACAATTCTCTAATTCAAATGTGAAACTTAAGTCCAGTTTTGGATCAAAAAATAAACTATTTCTGTAAAATCCGAGTTAATAAGGGTTTTTGACCGTAAACTCTAGTTTTTTTTGTAAGAAAATTAAGGAAAATACAATTCTCTGGCTCAAATGTGAAACTTAAGTCCATTTTTGAATCTAAAAATAAAACTATTTCCGTAAAATCTGAGCTAATAAGGGTTTTTGACCGTAAACTCTAGTTTTTTGTAAGAAAATTATGGAAAATACAATTCTCTGGTTCAAATGTGAAACTTAAGTCCATTTTTGGATCGAAAAACAAAACTATTTCCGTAAAATCTGAGCTAATAAGGGTTTTTGACCGTAAACTATAGTTTTTTGTAAGAAAATTAGTTTTAAGAAAATTATGGAAAATACAATTCGTTGGCTTTTTTGTAAGAAAAACTATTTTTAAGAAAATTATGGAAAATACAATTTGTTGGCTCATAGGTGAAACTTAAGTCCATTTTTGGATCGAAAAATAAAACTATTTCTGTAAAATCTGAGCTAATAAGGGTTTTTGACCGTAAACTCTATTTTTTGTAAGAAAATTATGGAAAATACAATTCTCTGGTTCAAATGTGAAACTTAAGTCCATTTTTGGATCGAAAAATAAAACTATTTCAGTAAAATCTGAGCTAATCAGGGTTTTTGACCGTAAACTCTAGTTTTTTTTTGTAAGAAAATTATGGAAAATACAATTCGTTGGCTCATAGGTGAAACTTAAGTCCATTTTTGGATCGAAAAATAAACTATTTCTGTAAAATCTGAGCTAATAAGGGTTTTTGACCGTAAACTCTAGTTTTTTGTAAGAAAATTATGGAAAATACAATTCTCTGATTCAAATGTGAAACTTAAGTCTATTTTTGGATCGAAAAATAAAACTATTTCCATAAAATCTGAGCTAATAAGGGTTTTTGACCTTAAACTCTAGTTTTTTGTAAGAAAATTATGGAAAATACAATTTGTTGGCTCATAGGTGAAACTGAAGTCCAGTTTTGGAACGAAAAATAAACTATTTCTGTTAAATCTGTGCTAATAAGGGTTTTTAACCGTAAATTTTAGTTTTTTTGTAAGAAAATTATGGAAAATACAATTCGTTGGCTCATAGGTGAAACTAAAGTCCAGTTTTGGATCGAAAAATAAACTATTTTTTGTAAAATCTGAGCTAATAAGGGTTTTTGACCGTAAACTCTAGTTTTTTGTAAGAAAATTATGGAAAATACAATTTTCTGGCTCAAATGTGAAACTTAAGTCCATTTTTGGATCGAAAAATAAAACTATTTCCGTAAAATCTGAGCTAATAAGGGTTTTTGACCGTAAACTCTAGTTTTTTGTAAGAAACTATGGAAAATACAATTCTTTCTCTCATAGGTGAAACTAAAGTCCATTTTTGGATAGAAAAATAAACTATTTCTGTAGAATCTGAGCTAATAAGGGTTTTTGAATGTAAACTCTAGTTTTTTGGAAGAAAATTATGGAAAATACAATTCTCTGGTTCAAATGTGAAACTTAAGTCCATTTTTGGATCGAAAAATAAACTATTTCTGTAAAATCTGAGCTAATAAGGGTTTTTGACCGTAAACTCTAGTTTTTTGTAAGAAAATTATGGAAAATACAATTCTCTGGTTCAAATGTGAAACTTAAGTCCATTTTTGAATCTAAAAATAAAACTATTTCCGTAAAATCTGAGCTAATAAGGGTTTTTGACCGTAAACTCTAGTTTTTTGTAAGAAAATTATGGAAAATACAATTCTCTGGTTCAAATGTGAAACTTAAGTCCATTTTTGGATCGAAAAATAAAACTATTTCCGTAAAATCTGAGCTAATAAGGGTTTTTGACCGTAAACTATAGTTTTTTGTAAGAAAATTAGTTTTAAGAAAATTATGGAAAATACAATTCATTGGCTTTTTTTGTAAGAAAAACTAGTTTTAAGAAAATTATGGAAAATACAATTTGTTGGCTCATAGGTGAAACTTAAGTCCATTTTTGGATCGAAAAATAAACTATTTCTGTAAAATCTGAGCTAATAAGGGTTTTTGACCGTAAACTCTATTTTTTGTAAGAAAATTATGGAAAATACAATGCTCTGGTTCAAATGTGAAACTTAAGTCCATTTTTGGATCGAAAAATAAAACTATTTCCGTAAAATCTGAGCTAATCAGGGTTTTTGACCGTAAACTCTAGTTTTTTTTTGTAAGAAAATTATGGAAAATACAATTCGTTGGCTCATAGGTGAAACTTAAGTCCAGTTTTGGATCGAAAAATAAACTATTTCTGTAAAATCTGAGCTAATAAGGGTTTTTGACCGTAAACTCTAGTTTTTTGTAAGAAAATTATGGAAAATACAATTCTCTGATTCCAATGTGAAACTTAAGTCCATTTTTGGATCGAAAAATAAAACTATTTCCATAAAATCTGAGCTAATAAGGGTTTTTGACCTTAAACTCTAGTTTTTTTGTAAGAAAATTATGGAAAATACAATTTGTTGGCTCAGTCTTGTTTGGGAGTTCATACCGTAAACACCTCTGTTGGATATAATCTGGATATAATCTCATTATACAATAAGACCCAATTGTGATTCCCTACGGACTTATTATAGTCAACAGAATCAAGTCTGGATATAATCTCATTATACAGTAAGACTCAATTGTGATTCCCTATGGACTTAGCATAATCAACATTTTTGAACTTGAATTATTTATAGTTAATTGACCAAACCTGTTTGATGCATTGCCTGTAGAAGTCAAGAGCTGATTTAATCGTGCTAGATTTCGTTAGCGGGGGGTATTCACACACCCCCCTTGCCAGTAAGTCCCTTTTGATGCTATTTCGAATCAACTGCTAATCCCAATCCTCCCGAAGCGGATTTATAATCGAGATTTATCATGGCTAATGTTACGCAAAAATCGTTCGACGAGTTCAGGAAAGTTTTGAGCGGAAAACTAGATTCTATTATTGCTACGCAGACAGAATTAAATAATAAGCTTGACGGAATTACTTCTGAGATCGCGTCGCTGAGAACGGAGGCTGCCGACCGAGATGTGAGGCTTAATAACTTTGAGAAAACTATCGACGAGTATGTCGACAAGTACCAGGCCCTGGAAAAACAGCTACTACTTATCGACGTGAAAGATCGCCGTCTGAACCTTATTGTGCATGGTTTACCGGCAGAACAGCCCAACAAGAAAGTTGAAGATAGCGTCATTAAATTAGTTAGCGAAAAGCTGGGTGTAACTAGTGACATATCTATGACTAAGTGCTATCGGATTTCTTCACGGGCTGCAAACATCACAAATAGGCGCAGCAAGCAAAATAGCCGACGCAAGGAGTCCCCCGTATTTATTTCACTAAGCTCGGAGAGTGATGTCCAGTCGATCATGAACAATATTAAAAAGCTAAAAGGTAGTGGGATTATAATCTCTACAGACCTGCCCCCTGCTCTCGACATGATTCGAAACTCCCTACTGTCGAAAGCACAAGAAATGAAAGAGTCGAAACATATCGTTTCATCCAGAGTGCGTCATAAGGGTATTAACTTATGGCTAGGAGTGAAAAAAAGTGATTCTTCTAACTGGGAAAAGATTAATTAGTTTGTTTGTAGTGTATACGTGGACCATTATTTGTTTTATTTGTTTAATGAAATACGTCCGCGATCGAGAGATGAAACAAGTTCATTTTGTTGGTGTGTGTCATGATTGGGAAAATGACCACTAGTCAGTGTTGGTTTTTTTCTTTTCGTTGTTTTTTTCTTTCTTATTGTGTTCAGTGCTCAATGCGACTTCGACTTGTTAAGTCTGCCATGCCAGATTATGCTTCATCGTCGCTATTCTTTTTTCTATTTTCCATAGGCCTAGAAATCAGGTTCTGTTTTTGCTTCGTGTGTTTTTTTCAGTTGAAGATCAGATATTTCACAAGACGTGCCGTACTTTTCCACATCAAGGTTTGGTTGATGATTTATTACTGCACCACTACAGACTCCCACCAGACGGTTTGGTAAGTCAAAATGATTATGATTAATTCTACTGGTGATGGGACATCGAGTAGGTTAAGAGATTTTGAGAGAGACCCATTAGATTTAATAAAAATTTCTGCAGATTGTGGTTTTTCGGATGATGATTATGATATTTCTATTAGATCCCTCCCTATTAACAATTATTTACTCCCTAATGAGATTAACGGACATGTTTCTCCTGGTAGTGTGAGGCTGGCGAGTTCAAACTGTTGTGGGTTGATGAGTAGTTTGGACCATTTATCTTCGTTCCTTCCATGGTACCGAGTTGATGTATTAGCTGTATGTGAGACTTTCTTAAATGAGTCAACTAGTCACCTAGCGAATATTAACGGTTACAATTTTATTTCTAAGACTAGGAATGACAGATCGAGAGGAGGCCTTGGTTTTTTTATTCATAATGATATTACTTACAGGATTGTTTCGGATTTTGATTCTATGTATGAAGAAATGTTGTTTGAATTTTTGGTTGTTGAGCTTGATTTTGGTAATGAAAAAGTGTTGTGTTGTTTGTTTTACAGACCACCTAGCTCTTCGGTGCAACATTTCATAAGTAAGCTGGAAGCGTTTTCTTCGATCGCAATCGAGCGAAGTCGGAAGATTATGTACATTGGGGATTTTAATATTGATATAAGTAATGCTGGTCATGATCTTTCATCTACACAATATTCGCCTTCGGCTGTTGATTTTCTGACACTTTGTCTTTCGCTGGGGCTTCTCCCAGCTTGTCGTATTCCAACTCGAGTTGTAAGCTCGACAGCAACGGTAATCGACAATATTTTTCTGAATATGGAATTTGATTCGTGTCATGTTATTATCGATGACACGTCAGACCACTTTATGCTTTTGATGGAGATAAAAACTGGGCGACAAACGGCGACTGCTTGATGCTACATCTGTTCAGCGGTTGAATGAACTGCTGCTTAAAATTGACCCCTCTCCGTGCTTAGACTGCGAGGATGTAAATCAAGCTTCACAGTATTTTGTCAACGAATTTACCACAGCACTTAATGTGGCTTGTCCGATGTCTTCGACCCGTCTAAGACGTTACAACAGATCTAAAAAGCCTTGGGTTACACGAGGACTACTAAGGTCGATCCAATCAAAGAACAGGCTGTATAAAATATATCTATCGAATCCCGATGAAACAAATCAAGCCTTTTTTAAAGCTTACAGAAATTGCTTAACCAAGGCTCTCAGGTCTGCTAAACAGCTCTACTATTTGAAGGCATTCAATAGCGCGCATGGATCTCCTAAGAAGGTATGGACATTAATAAACGATTGTATCGGCAAAAAAAAGTTGAATTCTTTTCCGGACGAAATGATGCCCCCAGGTAGTGATACAGCTGTTAAAGGAAAACTTAACGTCGCCAACATGCTCAACACGCACTTCGCTAAAATAGGTGAAAAGACGTCGGAAGAGGCATCCCAAAAATCAACGCCAAATTCTGCTGATTTCAAAAGTTTTCTACCCTCTTCTACTGACCGATACATATTCCTCACCCCAGTCTCGTCTGCTGAATTGATGCTTGTACTTCATCAACTCAAAAATGGACACTAAGAAGGAATCGACGGATCTTCTACGAACTTGCTTAAATCGATTATGCCTAGTATAGTAAATTTCTTGTGCACATAATTAATCTTTGTTTCAAGAATGGTATCTTCCCTTCATGTATGAAGTCCGCCCGTGTCATTGCACTACACAAAGGGGGAGATATAAATGATCCGTCCAACTATAGGCCCATATCTATTCTATCTGCTTTCGGAAAAATTATGAACGTTGTTTGTACGTGAGGATTGTAAATTTTCTTGACAAGAATAGTTTTTTCAGTAAGTCCCAATTCGGGTTTCGAAAAGGACATTCTACTGAGCATGCTATTTTGGCAGTAACCCAGTTTATTCATGATGCCTTGGATAAGGGTGAAATTCCAGCTTCTATATTCTTGGATATACGGAAAGCGTTTGACACTATTTGTCACATGATTTTAAATGAAAAATTGTCTAATTGTGGTATACGTGGTCCGGCTAAATCGATAATATTGTCATATTTAAGCGATAGAGTCCAGTGTATTGATGGGGGCGAAGTTATATCAACGTATTCGAACCAGTCAAATAAAGTTGGAGTGCCCCAAGGTTCAATTCTCGGCCCTCTGTTGTTTCTAATTTATGTTAATGATATTAGTAATTCAGTTGAGGACCTAGGGCTGACCGTTCTCTTCGCAGATGACACAGCCTGTAGTGTCTCTGGAGTCGATGAAGATCGTGTCAAACATAATTTAAGTCTAGTATTCGATAGACTAGTAGCATGGTTTACGGCAAATAGGCTAGCTCTGAACACTTCAAAAACAAAGTTTATGGTATTTTCGCGTACGTCACGGGCACTTCCATGTCTGAAGTTGATTAAGTCATCTGTTTCAGGTATGGATATATCACATGTTGAAATTATTCGTTACCTTGGTGTGCTGGTTGACTCAAATTTGAGTTGGAAGCCGCATATAAATGGTATAAGATTGAAACTTGGAAGGAACGTGGGTATTATGCAACGTATGAAATTCATTTTGCCGCTCGAAGCTATGCGTTCTATTTATTTCGCTCTTGTTCATTCTTACCTAAATTATTGCCCACTTATTTACTTGAATACTTTCAGATCCCATTTAATTCCGCTTCAGAGGCAACAAAATAAGGCGCTTCGTATTTTAAAAAGTTATCTTCCTTCCCCAGCGTCTTTCCCCAGTAAGTCTTCTACAAAGAGTTCATATTGTTTATTGAATATTCTTCCTGTTGAACTTGCAGTTACTTTTAACTCGATTTTATTCAAGGTTAATCATAATCTCCTGTCACTGCCCAGTTATTTCTTTTCTTTTGATTTGTTCCCAGTTGCTCCGCCATCTTCTCGTCTAGCTCGCAGCATACGCAAACTACGCCAGCCGTTGATAATTTCAGAGAGGTCCCGGTTTTCTCTACGAAATAGTGTGGTTGCCGCGTGGAACCAATATGAATCTATTTTTGATTTTGATGTGTCGATTGGAATATTAAAAAATAAAATAAAATCATTCCTTTTGGACATTTATTAGTCAAATATTATTTTATTATTAATATATTCTCCTTATAATAATATTCTCTTCTTATTTTTCGATCTCTCTCGGATCTTGATATCCTTCTTCTTGTCCCATTGCTGGTTGAGAGTTGTTTATGTATCGTCGGGTGGGTGTCTGCCGTGATGTGGTGAGTAATTAACCTTACATTTATTGATTTATTTATATTTGTTTGTGAAGTCTACCATTTTGAATGAAAATCCGTATATTTCTTTATTGTTTTTCTTTTTTTATCTCTGCAAAACGAGCTTGTCTCACTGCCAGATATCTGTATATATTTAATGTCATTATGTAAGATTGAATAATAAATGAACCTGAACCTGAACCTGAACCATAGGTGAAACTGAAGTCCAGTTTTGGATCGAAAAATAAACTATTTCTGTAAAATCTGAGCTAATAAGGGTTTTTGACCGTAAACTCTAGTTTTTTGTAAGAAAATTATGGAAAATACAATTCGTTGGCTCATAGGTGAAACTTAAGTCCGGTTTTGGATCGAAAAATAAACTATTTTTTGTAAAATCTGAGCTAATAAGGGTTTTTGACCGTAAACTCTAGTTTTTTGTAAGAAAATTATGGAAAATACAATTTTCTGGTTCAAATGTGAAACTTAAGTCCATTTTTGGATCGAAAAATAAAACTATTTCCGTAAAATCTGAGCTAATAAGGGTTTTTGACCATAAACTCTTGTTTTTTTTAAGAAACTATGGAAAATACAATTCTTTCTCTCATAGGTGAAACTTAAGTCCATTTTTGGATAGAAAAATAAACTATTTCTGTAAAATCTGAGCTAATAAGGGTTTTTGACAGTAAACTCTAGTTTTTTGGAAGAAAATTATGGAAAATACAATTCTCTGGTTCAAATGTGAAACTTAAGTCCATTTTTGGATCGAAAAATAAACTATTTCTGTAAAATCTGAGCTAATAAGGGTTTTTGACCGTAAACTCTAGTTTTTTCTGTAAGAAAATTATGGAAAATACAATTCGTTGGCTCATAGGTGAAACTTAAGTCCAGTTTTGGATCGAAAAATAAACTATTTCTGTAAAATCTGAGCTAATAAGGGTTTTTGACCGTAAACTCTAGTTTTTTGTAAGAAAATTATGGAAAATACAATTCTTTTGTTCAAATGTGAAACTTAAGTCCATTTTTGGATCGAAAAATAAAACTATTTCCATAAAATCTGAGCTAATAAGGGTTTTTGACCGTAAACTCTAGTTTTTTGTAAGAAAATTATGGAAAATACAATTCGTTGGCTCATAGGTGAAACTTAAGTCCAGTTTTGGATCGAAAAATAAACTATTTCTGTAAAATCTGAGCTAATCAGAGTTTTTGACCGTAAAATATAGTTTTTTGTAAGAAAATTATGGAAAATACAATTCGTTGGCTCATAGGTGAAACTTTAGTCTAGTTTTGGATTGAAAAAAAAACTATTTTTTGTAAAATCTGAGCTAATAATGGTTTTTGACCGTAAACTCTAGTTTTTTGTAAGAAAATTATGGAAAATACAATTCTCTGATTCAAATGTGAAACTTAAGTCCATTTTTGGATCGAAAAATAAAACTATTTCCATAAAATCTGAGCTAATAAGGGTTTTTGACCTTAAACTCTAGTTTTTTGTAAGAAAATTATGGAAAATACAATTTGTTGGCTCATAGGTGAAACTGAAGTCCAGTTTTGGAACGAAAAATAAACTATTTCTGTAAAATCTGAGCTAATAAGGGTTTTTGACCGTAAACTATAGTTTTTTGTAAGAAAATTATGGAAAATACAATTCGTTGGCTCATAGGTGAAACTTAAGTCCAGTTTTGGATCGAAAAATAAACTATTTTTGTAAAATCTGAGCTAATAAGGGTTTTTGACCGTAAACTCTAGTTTTTTGTAAGAAAATTATGGAAAATACAATTTTCTGGTTCAAATGTGAAACTTAAGTCCATTTTTGGATCGAAAAATAAAACTATTTCCGTAAAATCTGAGCTAATAAGGGTTTTTGACCATAAACTCTAGTTTTTTTGTAAGAAACTATGGAAAATACAATTCTTTCTCTCATAGGTGAAACTTAAGTCCATTTTTGGATAGAAAAATAAACTATTTCTGTAAAATCTGAGCTAATAAGGGTTTTTGACAGTAAACTCTAGTTTTTTGGATGAAAATTATGGAAAATACAATTCTCTGGTTCAAATGTGAAACTTAAGTCCATTTTTGGATCGAAAAATAAACTATTTCTGTAAAATCTGAGCTAATAAGGGTTTTTGACCGTAAACTCTAGTTTTTTTCTGTAAGAAAATTATGGAAAATACAATTCGTTGGCTCATAGGTGAAACTCAAGTCCAGTTTTGGATCGAAAAATAAACTATTTCTGTAAAATCTGAGCTAATAAGGGTTTTTGACCGTAAACTCTAGTTTTTTGTAAGAAAATTATGGAAAATACAATTCTCTTGTTCAAATGTGAAACTTAAGTCCATTTTTGGATCGAAAAATAAAACTATTTCCATAAAATCTGAGCTAATAAGGGTTTTTGACCTTAAACTCTAGTTTTTTGTAAGAAAATTATGGAAAATACAATTCGTTGGCTCATAGGTGAAACTTAAGTCCGGTTTTGGATCGAAAAATAAACTATTTTTTGTAAAATCTGAGCTAATAAGGGTTTTTGACCGTAAACTCTAGTTTTTTGTAAGAAAATTATGGAAAATACAATTCTCTTGTTCAAATGTGAAACTTAAGTCCATTTTTGGATCGAAAAATAAAACTATTTCCATAAAATCTGAGCTAATAAGGGTTTTTGACCTTAAACTCTAGTTTTTTGTAAGAAAATTATGGAAAATACAATTCGTTGGCTCATAGGTGAAACTTAAGTCCATTTTTGGATCGAAAAATAAAAACTATTTCCGTAAAATCTGAGCTAATAAGGGTTTTTGACCGTAAACTCTAGTTTTTTGTAAGAAAATTATGGAAAATACAATTCTCTTGTTCAAATGTGAAACTTAAGTCCATTTTTGGATCGAAAAATAAAACTATTTCCATAAAATCTGAGCTAATAAGGGTTTTTGACCGTAAACTATAGTTTTTTGTAAGAAAATTATGGAAAATACAATTCGTTGGCTCATAGGTGAAACTTAAGTCCGGTTTTGGATCGAAAAATAAACTATTTTTTGTAAAATCTGAGCTAATAAGGGTTTTTGACCGTAAACTCTAGTTTTTTGTAAGAAAATTATGGAAAATACAATTTTCTGGTTCAAATGTGAAACTTAAGTCCATTTGTGGATCGAAAACTAAAACTATTTCCGTAAAATCTGAGCTAATAAGGGTTTTTGACCATAAACTCTTGTTTTTTTTTTAAGAAACTATGGAAAATACAATTCTTTCTCTCATAGGTGAAACTTAAGTCCATTTTTGGATAGAAAAATAAACTATTTCTGTAAAATCTGAGCTAATAAGGGTTTTTGACAGTAAACTCTAGTTTTTTGGAAGAAAATTATGGAAAATACAATTCTCTGGTTCAAATGTGAAACTTAAGTCCATTTTTGGATCGAAAAATCAACTATTTCTGTAAAATCTGAGCTAATAAGGGTTTTTGACCGTAAACTCTAGTTTTTTTGTAAGAAAAATTATGGAAAATACAATTTTCTGGCTCAAATGTGAAACTTAAGTCCATTTTTGGATCGAAAAATAAAACTATTTCCGTAAAATCTGAGCTAATAAGGGTTTTTGACCATAAACTCTAGTTTTTTTGTAAGAAACTATGGAAAATACAATTCTTTCTCTCATAGGTGAAACTAAAGTCCATTTTTGGATAGAAAAATAAACTCTATCTGTAGAATCTGAGCTAATAAGGGTTTTGAATGTAAACTCTAGTTTTTTGGAAGAAAATTATGGAAAATACAATTCTCTGGTTCAAGTGTGAAACTTAAGTCCATTTATGGACCGAAAAATAAACTATTTCTGTAAAATCTGAGCTAATGAGGATTTTTGACCGTAAACTCTAGTTTTTTCTGTAAGAAAATTATGGAAATACAATTCTCTAGTTCAAATGTGAAACTTAAGTCCATTTTTGAATCTAAAAATAAAACTATTTCCGTAAAATCTGAGCTAATAAGGGTTTTTGACCGTAAACTCTAGTTTTTTGTAAGAAAATTATGGAAAATACAATTCTCTGGTTCAAATGTGAAACTTAAGTCCAATTTTTGGATCGAAAAAACAAAACTATTTCCGTAAAATCTGAGCTAATAAGGGTTTTTGACCGTAAACTATAGTTTTTTGTAAGAAAAATTAGTTTTAAGGAAATTATGGGAAAATACAATTCATTGGCTTTTTTGTAAGAAAAACTAGTTTTAAGAAAATTATGGAAAATACAATTTGTTGGCTCATAGGTGAAACTTAAGTCCATTTTGGATCGAAAAATAAACTATTTCTGTAAAATCTGAGCTAATAAGGGTTTTTGACCGTAAACTCTATTTTTTGTAAGAAAATTATGGAAAATACAATTCTCTGGTTCAAATGTGAAACTTAAGTCCATTTTTGGATCGAAAAATAAAACTATTTCCGTAAAATCTGAGCTAATAAGGGTTTTTGACCGTAAACTCTAGTTTTTTGTAAGAAAATTATGGAAAATACAATTCGTTGGCTCATAGGTGAAACTTAAGTCCATTTTTGGATCGAAAAATAAACTATTTCTGTAAAATCTGAGCTAATAAGGGTTTTTGACCGTAAACTCTAGTTTTTTGGTAAGAAAATTATGGGAAAATACAATTCTCTGATTCCAATGTGAAACTTAAGTCCATTTTTGGATCGAAAAAATAAAACTATTTCCATAAAATCTGAGCTAATAAGGGTTTTTGACCTTAAACTCTAGTTTTTTTGTAAGAAAATTATGGAAAATACAATTTGTTGGCTCACTCTTGTTTGGGAGTTCATACCGTAAACACCTCTGTTGGATATAATCTGGATATAATCTCATTATACAATAAGACCCAATTGTGATTCCTACGGACTTATTATAGTCAACAGAATCAAGTCTGGATATAATCTCATTATACAGTAAGACTCAATTGTGATTCCCTATGGACTTAGCATAATCAACATTTTTGAACTTGAATTATTTATAGTTAATTGACCAAACCTGTTGATGCATTGCCTGTAGAAGTCAAGAGCTGATTTAATCGTGCTATATTTGGTTAGCGGGGGGTATTCACACACCCCCCTTGCCAGTAAGTCCCTTTTGATGCTATTTCGAATCAACTGCTAATCCCAATCCTCCCGAAGCGGATTTATAATCGAGATTTATCATGGCTAATGTTACGCAAAAATCGTGTCGACGAGTTCAGAAAAGTTTTGAGCGGAAAACTAGATTCTATTATTGCTACGCAGACAGAATTAAATAATAAGCTTGACGGAATTACTTCTGAGATCGCGTCGCTGAGAACGGAGGCTGCCGACCGAGATGTGAGGCTTAATAACTTTGAGAAAACTATCGACGAGTATGTCGACAAGTGCCAGGCCCTGGAAAAACAGCTACTACTTATCGACGTGAAAGATCGCCGT
>JAPEVW010000554.1:0-79687 GCA_027921565.1 Artemia sinica | reverse complement strand
GCACTGATACTCCTCCATAGTATCTGCCATTTGCCGAGACTTTTCTCCGACACTCAAAAACATCAAAGTCTTCATACGACGAAAATTCATCTAGAGAATTCCACGTCTCGACAAGGCAAACAACATCCTAACTTTCACAACCGGCTGATGTACTTGACTCTAATAAATTTTCTAACTTTTCCCTACTATAACCTTGTAAATTCCAAACTACAAAACTTAAGCACGATTCACTATGGCCCTGTATTCCCTATTTTGGCAATTTTGACTGTTCTCAGGCACTACTATATCCTCCCAACTAGGCTGCTCCTGATAAAAAACCGGAGCTTTCACTATCTGGCGAGGCCCAAATGATTCGTAATCCTGAATCGTCTCCGTTTCTCGAGCACTTTTTTTTGCGCCTTTATCCTGCTCCAAAGGGCTAATGTTCTTATTATTTCTTTTGCCCCGTCTCACACTCTGCTGAGCTAAATCCACCGCAGGTTCTTGGCTAACAGGGGATAATACTGCCCACAAATAAAAGCAGCCGGGTCCCCATCTTCTACACTAAATACAGAAGCAGCGCGCTTCCAAAACTCTGGCAACTAGCAGCCGAATTTACCGATCCGCTTCTCTCACGCGAAATAATCTGATTAATCTGATTTGCACGAGCGTAAGATGTACCAGGTTCTTTAGAATCAACATTAGGGCTAGCCACCTCAACACTCATACGTTTTTCTTTTTGAACTTCATTCGCTATCCCTAGTGTGACTGATTTTGATCTTTCGTTACTTAGTGAACTTGCATTGACCATTACTTCATTTCCCGTGCGCATATTACGATTTAAATCGGAACTCTGATGATCATGGGTTCTTATTTCCTCTACTGCTATAACCTTCCGTTGTTCTCGATAAATTTCTTTCACTTTACCCAATTCACTATCGTATGCAAAAATCTTATCCCCCACGAAAAGTCTCACACCCCTCAGCTTTGGACGTAAATGGCCTTCCGTACGCGCGGCTTCCAAAATCGGTATCAACTTGCTCCGTGCCAATAAATCTGAAGAAGTATAATCTGGGGTTACTGACAAATGAAACCTTTTGAAAGTGCAGCCGAAGTAAATATGGATTTCTTTAATTCCATAGACGCTAATTTAATTACGACTGGTTTGACTTTCTGGTTTGAAGGTAAACGAAAAACATCTTTAATATCTGTCTGCATACACTTGGCGCCTCTTACTATTTCATTTAAGCATCTAAGAATGTCCTCTTTTAGACTAGAACCCCTTATCTTTGGGTCAAAATTGTAGAGTATCACATTACACCCTTTTTTTGATCCGCCTCGATTCTATCCATTATCCTTTTATTCTTTGAAATTTCCATTTTAAGCTCACGAACTTCCGCCTCTGTATTTTCCGATCTTTTTTCCACTTCACAAATTTTCTTATTTAGAGATTCCGAAATTGACGAAAATTCCATAGATAATTTTTCTACCTTTTCGCACAAGGGATCCAGTTTTTAAGCTCTATTGACATTTCATTTAATTTCTTTAAAATATGTAGCTGGACTTCCGTTGATTCCGTCATCTTAATGGTAATTACTAGCTACTTAAAATAGAAAGGCGTACCTGTTTAAGAGTCAATTATTTAATCCACGCTGACTCAAAGCGTGCAATTAGCTAAGCCGCCGTTATTAATGCCACGGCTAACAGCGATTCCGAGTGAACTTCTCAGCAAAATCAAAAGATAATAACTTCTCGACAAATTCTGCGGGATATATATTTCACAAGTAAAACTAATTGAATGTTGGATCATGTATTTCACAATTTCAGTCATATATATAATCCGCTTTTTAGATGTTCACTGAATGAGAACTAAAACTGAACTGAACTAAATATAACACCAACTCCTCAATACAGCAGTAACTTTTCTCATCGCACCACAAAGCTACCTTAGGCTGTTACAACAGCATCTCCTCTCATAGCAACACAGTTGCCTGGCTGATACAATAGCAACTATTTAGTGCAACAGGTACTCTTCTCATTGTGACATAGAGCTGCCTAAGGCTGGTGTAACAGCAACTCTGCTGATCGCAACACAAAGCTGCCTAAGACTATTGCAGTAGTAACTATGCTATGCAAGAGCAACTCTATCTCATTGTAACACAGAGCTGCCTAAGGCTGATACAACAGCAATTCTTCTCATCGCAACACTGGGCTACCTAAGGCTGATACAACAGCAATTTCTCATTGCAAGACAGAGCTGCCTAAGGCTAATACAAAAACACTTCTTATCGCCGCGGAGAGCTGCCTAAGGCTGATACAATAGCAACCCTTCACATCGCAATACAGAACTGCTTAAGGCTGTTACAACAGCAACTCTCATCATCGCAACACAGAGCTACCTAAGGCTGATAGATGTGTTCCCATGTTCTGACATGTAGATTCTTTATTCTAAATTACGTACAGAAAAGACAAGCCACAAGTGGAGTACTCTGGGCTCCTACAACTATTCCAAAAATCATATAATGAACATTTACTTGAAGTACTAAGGACAGTGAAAAAAAGAATTGATTGTTTGTGAATTGCTGGGGTTGAAATCTACGGAACCGTATACAACTAAAAAAATGGGGGAAGTCAGATATTCAGTTGGAATGACTTCTATATGCCCTTATGTAGTTTTTGGTTGTATTGAGTGCCAAGTTTAAGCAAAAAGGTCGGGAAAAAAGAGAAAAAAGAACATGTTTCGCCAAATGCTTAAGAAAGTCAAGCTTTTCTTTGAAGTTGTTGTTGTTTCTGGGTACAGTGGCGTGCTCAGAAAATAATCATAGGGGCTGGTCGGGGGCCCCCCAGGCCAACCAACGGAAAACTTTAAAAATTCCTTAGGAAAAACGGTATTTTAGCGGTATTAATTTTTGTCTTGAGGGGGGGGGGGCTATAGCCCCTATAGCCCCCCTCTCCTCCCGTGGGTGCGCGCATGTTTGGGTATCAACTGGTTTTCAATGTTTGAGTTTTTACAGACAAAAAGCATTGTCAAGTTTAACTAATTAGTTTTGCTTATTTATTTTCACCATTTAACATTGCAATAGTGACGAAAATGTGGTACTGCATTAAAAAATTGATAATTTTGACCCCTCCCCCCCAAAAAATTAATAGCTAAAATTGGTCCAAGGGAGGGGGCAAAACTATATTTTGTTGTCCTTCTAGCAAACAAAACTAACGAAAATAAACAATTTAACATTTTATGAATTCTTATAAGGACAAATAGCCTATGACAGAGAAGGAAAAAAAAAATTAATTCGTATTTTATATTTCATGTCTATGTACAAAAGGAAACATGGAAAAAAAGGTGAAAACGAGGGTACTCACTAAAAAAAAAAAAAAAAAAAAAAAAAAAAAAAAAAAAAAAAAAAAAAAAAAAAAAAAAAAAAAATCGATCTAACACTTAACAAATGGCAAAAAAAAAAACAGAATCAAATCGTGATAAATGCGCTCATTTATCACATATGTGACAAAGAGTTTACAAGTACGCAAGAACAAAGCCAGTTGTATTGGCTGGTTCAATCCATTTTCGCCTTTATTATTTGGTTTTCTAAAAAATAGTAATTTTTTTTATTCCAAATATGTTTTGTCCTCTTTTCTTTCTAATAAAACTACTGGAAATTGGAGCTTTTGCTATTAGAGTCGTTTTTGTCACATCTTGATGCCTGAAAAAAGGAGAAAACGAGGGTATTCCACTAAAAAGAAAATCGATATAACAATCAACAAATGGCGAAGAACAGAATCAAATCGTGAGAAACGCACTCATTTGTAATAAACGGGACTACAAATACACTAGAACAAAGCCAGTTGTATTGGCGGGTTTAATCCGTTTTTTCCTGTCTTATTTCGTTTTTAAAAAAATAATAAGTTTCTCTTTATTCCAAGTGTGTTTTGTCCTCTTTCCTTTCTAATTAAACTAGCGGAAATTAGAGCTTTTGGTATCAAAGTTATTTTTGTCACATCTTGATGCCTAAAAAAGGAGAAAACGAGGGTATTCACAAAAAAGAAAATCGATCTAACAATCCACAAATGACAAAAAAACAGAATCAAATCGTGGAGAAACGCACTCATTTGTCATAAAAACGTGACAACGGGATTGCAATACACTAGAACAAAGCCAGTTGTATTGGCTGGTTTAATCCGTTTTTTCCTGTCTTATTTGGTTTTTTAAAAAATAATAAGTTTCTCTTTATTTCAAGTGTGTTTTGTCCTCTTTTATTTCTAATAAAACTAGCCAAAATTGGATTTTTTTTATATCAAAGTTGTTTTTGTCACATCTTGATGCCTAAAAAAAAGTCGAAAACGAGGGTATTCACAAAAAAAACGACTTAACAATCAACAAATGCCGAAAAATCAAATCGTAACAAATACGCTCCAACATTTTTTCCAGAGGTATCCCAGAGGACAAAAATAAATAATTGAATTGATTTACTATTGTTTTGAAAATTGTGTATGGCTAATAAGATTCGCATCATTTGTCAATATGTATTTTAATAGGTCTGAGCCATGAAGAGAATGTGCGAAAAAATGCGACTGTTAACCTTTATGCAAATGGCTGAGGCGAAAGAGGAGTTGACATTTGACGAATTGCAGGATCAGCTCCAAATCTCTGAGAAGGACGTCCATCAATTTATCATTGATGTGCTGAAAACCAAGTTGGTCAAAGCTCGCGTAAATGACAAGCAGAAAAAGGTTTTCATTTTATCTGTATTTGACATTTTATTTTATTGACATAGTTGTATTGATACTAAAGGAACTGTAAAATCAGGTCCAAATCTCTGAGAATGATTTATATCAATTTGTCGGCGATATGCTGAAAAGCAAGTTGGTCAAAGCTCGTGTAAGTTACAAGCAGGAAAAGTTGTTGTCATTTGACAGTGCAAGATCAGCTCCAAATCTCTGAGAAGGACGTCCATCAGTTTATCATTGATGTGCTGAAAAACCAAGTTGGTCAAAGCTCGCGTAAATGACAAGCAGAAAAAGGTTTTCATTTTATCTGTATTTGACATTTTATTTTATTGACATAGTTGTATTGATACTAAAGGAACTGTAAAATCAGGTCCAAATCTCTGAGAATGATTTCCATCAATTTGTCGTCGATATGCTGAAAAGCAAGTTGGTCAAAGCTCGTGTAAATTACAAACAGGAAAAGTTGTTGTCATTTGACAGTGCAAGATCAGCTCCAAATCTGAGGATGACGTCCATCAGTTTATCATTGATGTGCTGAAAACCAAGTTGGTCAAAGCGTAAATGACAAGCAGAAAAAGATTTATCTTTGCTCCTTAAATTTTTGGAGCTTCTGTAACTTTTTCTGTTTACAATTTTTCTAAAGATTTTTTTCAGGAGTAAAAAATATTTTATTGCCTCCTAAGGCAAATTCAGACATCAACGGAAAAAACTAAATCCCTTATTAAAACAAAACTCCTTAAGGTTTCCATAAATTGTGATATCTGAGCGAGTGAAGAAGGGCAACAAAAAGTCGAATTTTTGCTTTGTCTGCTGCCAGAGCAGTAAACCCTATTACAAATATCATGGAAATTACAAGAGATTTGGCAGAAAAGGCTTGAGTAACCTACCCTCTGGTTAGGCCTCTAATTAAAACCAGGCCTAGAAAGAGTGGACATATGGGAATCCCTCTCCTCTGCCTTGATTGGTCCAAAAGACTCTCGGGGAAATTCGAAATATTTATTCCCTCTAAGTATTCTTTTCAGAACTTTTACCCAGTGATAAGCTACTCTATATTCTCAAGGGGTGACCTTTAACCTTCTTCACATATACAGAACAACCTTTTTTAGAACCTTTAAGTCCCGTCTTAATTAGTGTTCTGGTGTGACTTAATCGGGTAACGAAGGTAATAAGGATCAGTCGTTTTGGACAATAGCGTGAATAAGGCGAATAGCAGTATTGAAGGTGTGGCTGCCACTAGCTACTAATATTGATAATTATGGGTACCACAGTACAACATATTACCATACACCTCGCTATTAGGGGCTAGTGAAGAAAGCTCCGCTTATTATGGTAATTAAGAACTTGCCTAAAAATCTCCCTCTTCTGTTAGGTTAATATCTTTATCCTATATTTGTACGGCCATACATCGGTAAAAGAAAACCGCTGCTATGGTATTCCCCCTCACTCTGGAAAAATATCCCTGACCAAGCTGGTACCCCCAGCTTTGTTGTTTTTCCCCAACCTAGCTTAGTTTAAGATCTCTATAGAACATATAGAAAAACTCATTTTAATTATCGGGTCAAAAGATCACGACAAAAAACTGTCCAATCAGGTAAAGTAGCTGTCAATGAGTTACATGGAACTCCATTTGCCATCATCGGGGGAATAAGATCAATGGGATAAACTAAAACAGCTAGCATGGTGACTCATACTTAAGAAATATTCAAAGAAAATATTAATGTAATGAAGCGATGTGCTTTCAGCATATTTGAAGCTTTAAAAATCACTACGTTTAAAGAGCAACGGAAAGTGAATTTATATGAAAGGAAAAGGGACGTTTATGGCATTCAACAAGCAGGCTCTATTTTCTTATTCATTTTATTTATTTTTTTTCTTATTTATTTTATTTAATTTTTATCTTATTCATTTTATTCGTTTCATTCTATTGATTCTTATTCGCTCTATTTTTCTTATTCGTTTTACTATTGAAGCAATACTTGGTAACAGGTTCAGAGTGATCCGAATTTTAGAAAGTAAAGAGAAAGGCGTGTTTGTTCTATTTTTCTTACAAGGAGAATTCTATTTGTACTAACAAGGAGATTAGAAAGGAAAGAAAGGTGTCGTTTGTTTTAATCGTCGTTTGCGTTGATTCAAGACCATGCGAGATCGACCTGGCTCAGTTTTGGTATAAACTTCTAAATTCTAGATTCATTATGACTCTTATTGCACCAATTTGTTGAAAGACGGGTATATTGACCAGTTGAAGGTAGCATAGTCATTAGCCCAGTGATGGGTCCAGGGGAGAGGCGAGGGGTGCGTGTGCCCCCTAACGTAGTCTAAAGTAGTGTAGTTTGCTTAGTTAACGCAAGTTTGCGTTAATTAAACTTGCTCCTAAAGCAAGTTTATCAGATCAACCTATTTTGCCCCCCCCCCCCCTCCTAAAAAAATCCTGGGTCCGCCCTTACATTAGCCTCTTGATTTGAGGCTGAACTGGGTGGTTTGATGAGAGATAGCCTGTCTCCTCCGCGCAATTGAAATTAGTTCTTAGGTGAAAAAGCTTAAATAGCTTTGAGGGCGATAAGACCCTATGGATCTTGACACTCCAATCCTCTGTCCAACGATAGGTAATCAGATAAGGGATGAACCCGTTTCGTTGGAGCATCGGCGAGAGAAGAAACTAACTATTAATATACGTACATTGATAAATGAGCATTAATTCTCAGATGAACAGACAGAATGTTATTTTAGGAATTACGGCGTGATCCTTTCTCAGAGTCCAAATTGACAAAAGACTTGATAGGATCCACTTTGAGCAGCAACTGATAGGACTGATAGGAGCGACTAAATTAGGTACTCTGCTCGACTGATAGGAACAACTAAATTAGGTACTCTGTTCGACTAATAGGAACAGAGTACTCTGTTTGTACTCTGTTCGACTGATAGGACTGATAGGAGCAACTAAATTAGGTACTCTGTTCGACTAATAGGAACGGAGTACTCTGTTCGACTGTTCGATTGATAGGAGTAACTACATTAGGTACTCTGTTTGACTAATAAACCAAATAGGTGATCTGAGTTTAGACCAGCGTACGCCAGATTAGTTTCTGGAAAGAAATGAAATTTTGGGATTTTGTGCCAACTTGCCAGACAAAATCACTAGACGAACTATATGTGTATCAATTTTAATTTCAAAACAGACGGGTGTGGAATGATATTGTCGAGGCTTGTCAAAATATATTCAATAGTTTAAATCAGCTTCAAATATTTTCTTAGCCCAAAACTAAGTTTTAATGTGAAAATTCTAAAGATTTCATAGTTTTTTTTTTCCAATTTTGTAATGATTTTGTAAGTCACACACCGCTGCGTTTTCGCGAAAATCTTAGCATTTTTCTTATTTTATCTCTGATTTAATTCAAGTCAACTTGTCATTCCGCTGGGCCTTTTTTCAATAAATAAATAAACAATGTTCAAGTCAATGAATAAATAATACTGATACTAATATTTTTCGAAAATAAGAATAATAATAAATAGATACAAAAAAAATTTAACTTATATTTTAAATATTTGTTTACTTTCGTGTTGAAGGAGCAGAGAGACCACATAACCCTTTTTTTTTGCTAAAGGGCGTAGCAGCTTTTTTGGGGACGGGTATCAAGCTTTCATTGAGTTGGTCGAATTTTAGAGCGTTGGGAAATTATTGCCACCTATATAGGCCCAACCTTATAAAACTACAATTTGGTTGACGCTACGGATTTTTATTTTATAATTTAAAATATAGTAAAAATGAAATCTGATTTATAAAATTATATTTTATTTAAAATTAATACAATATTAATATAATAATATAATATAATAAATATAATATAATAATAATTATATAATATAACAATAATAATATAATATAATAAAATTAATATTTTATAAAATTAGTAAGAACGAGGAATTTGATTTTTAATGAAAACTCCATGTACAGTTACGCATTTGTTGATAGTTAGTGGTTGCTGAATTAAAAAAAG
Source organism: Artemia sinica (assembly GCA_027921565.1). NCBI lineage: Eukaryota > Metazoa > Arthropoda > Branchiopoda > Anostraca > Artemiidae > Artemia > Artemia sinica. Next base: position 70,988 of record JAPEVW010000554.1, on the reverse strand, counting down.
AAATATGGGTGATAAATAAACTAAAAATATTCGGAACTAAACAGATTAAGAAGCAGTTTTTTCCAGTGAATATGTAGCTATCTTTTGGAATCAACAGATTGCTAATTTAGAAGCAGTTTTAAATTAGCAGCTATCTTTTGGAATAAACAGATTGCTAATTTAGAAGCAGATTGCTAAATTAGAAGACAGATTAAGAAGCAGTTTTTTCCAATGAATATGTAGCTATCTTTTGGAATAAACAGATTGCTAATTTAGAAGCAATTTTAAATTAGCAGCTATCTTTTGGAATAAACAGATTGCTAATTTAGAAGCAATTTTAAATTAGCAGCTATCTTTTGGAATAAACAGATTGCTAATTTAGAAGCAGATTGCTATATTAGAAGACAGATTAAGAAGCAGTTTTTTCCAATGAATATGTAGCTATCTTTTGGAATAAACAGATTGCTAATTTTCAGATTTGGACGCACGAAAAGCGATGTTAAATTTAACTAATCAGTTTCGCCTATTTATTTTCATGATCCATTGTGCCAACACTGACAAAATTGTGGTATTCCTCTTAAAACTTCCCAATCTTAGAAAATTAGAGTCTTCAGGTTTTAATCTAAGAAAGGTTCAAGGAGCAAAAATGTTTTATTTTGATGTCCTTGGTACTTTATTAGTAAAACAAACTTGGATGACTTTTGGCCTATCCACAAGAAATTAGTGGGGGAGACTTACTAAATATTGAGCAACTATATTTACTTACTAAATATTGAGCAACTTACTAAATATTGAGTTACTAAAATAGTGACTTACTAAATATTGAGCAACTATATTTACTTACTAAATATTGAGCAACTTACTAAATATTGAGTTACTAAAAATAGTGACTTACTAAATATTGAGCAACTTACTAAATATTGAGTTACTAAAAATAGTGACTTACTAAATATTGAGCAACTTACTAAATATTGAGTTACTAAAAATAGTGACTTACTAAATATTGAGCAACTTACTAAATATTGAACAACTTAAATATTGAGCAGGTAAAGTCGTCATTAAAATGCCTTGAACAATATGAGAGCGTAGAGCCCTAATTATATACCGCGTAGATTAAGTATAAAAATAAAATTAAATATAAATAATAATATTTATGAATTACCATCATACAACAAAACACAAATAGAGAAAGTTAAATCTGAAAAATAAAGTGGAAAAAGGCATGAGCGAGGAAAAATAAGACAAAAAAGTCAAACCGTCATGAGGGGAAAAGCGGCAATATACCGCTACTGACAGTATATAACGTTGATCGGTCAGCTTCACAATAGTTTTTTTTTACAATTCATCGTCTTCTGATTCTGATGCCAGTGAGGAAGATAAAGCAGAAAGTCGCACATTTTCAAATTCACTCTGTGCGTATTTTAGATTGAAAAATACGCAGTAAAAATCTAAGTTTTTAAAATATTTTAAACAAGTTTTTAGCTTATACTTGCATACATTGACTTGAAAATCACTTTGTCTTTGGTTTAATCACAATGACAGTCGTGTGTTTAGTGTTTATATGGTATGGTTATTGTGTAAGTCTTTGGCGTTATACCCTCCTGTGGACCTGCGGCTGTAATTTCTCAACGATATCGCTTGATAGCTAAGACTCAGCTTTATCTGTCTACTAAATTATATTTATGAAATTCACTCAGCTTTTTAAACTTGAAAATTAGTTGAAAATCATTAAAAAAGTACGATTTTCCGTTTTTAAAGCAAGTTTAGATAATTCTCTAAAGAATAGTTTAAGTAATATCATAATTCTGGCTCGGTAATTGGGTATATATATGGGAAACCAACGGATCCACTTATACAAGTCCGTGGCATTTTGCATAAAGGGCCTAAATCCACCTTTTTCCGAAAAGGAAAAAGTTAATCATATGGTTCGAAAAAGCTCGAAGAGATCCATCGATTGGTTTATTCAAAATGGGCTTATATTTAATTCTGACCGAGTTATGAATTTTTCTAAAAGGGCGTAAAAAAGAGTGCAAGTCCCTTATGTTCTAAGTAACGAAAAATTCTGCAATTTGGACATTTCCAGCGAATTCCGATCGGAAAGTTAACTCGGAACCAGTCTTCAAAGTTTCAAGTTTCTTAAATTCGAATTTGTGTGAAAGATGTTTTCATTGTGTGTTTTTATTTTCATTTTGTTCTCCTTTAAAATTAAGAAAAGTGGACTTAGGCCCTTTTCGCAAAACTTCACGGAAGTGTCCTTTCGTTTTGGTGCAAATTACAGCTGTAACCTTGTCACAAAATTTCGTGTTTCACAGTTAACATAAACATTAATGGCTTTCTCTTAATCGTTCAATAGTATGCTTGGTTAAAGAAATACTTTTTTTTTAAATATCTTTCGCAAAACAGCTTTCGTTGTGTTTTAATCGGCAAATCTTTTCGCATGTCTATACCGACGATTTATCTTAATACTATCGACAATCAAATTAAATGCTAATATGTTTTTTAAAATATTTAGCTGGCACATCTTCAGCCAAATTTATTATGCCTTTTCCATGTATTTGTGATGTCACTAATATAAAAATGTTTTTTCTAAAATAAAAGTCCTAAACGAATTTTTCCAAGTCATGATATCTTAAAAAGTGCACTAGAACTTATAATTTCCAATCGAATTAGCTCCTTTAAAAGTCAATGATATTAAATACATTCTCAGACCACACTGGCTATAGATGACAAATGAAACTCAGAGAGGAAAGAAAATGACAAAAAGAAAAATAAAATCAAAAAGGTGAAAAACGAGGATTTTTTGTTCACCTTTTTGATTTTATTTATCTTTTTGTTATTTTCTCTCCTCTCTGAGTTTCATTTGTCAATGATATTGCTAGCTATTATCGAGTGTCGCAGCCTAAGATATTTCTTATATGCCCTTTTGAAAACCTTCACGCCGGATAATAGTAAAATGCCCGTTTTCAAAAGAAATTGTACTGCACTTGTTGAGAGAAAATTTACAAATAAATAAATAGATTCATTATTTATATAATTTATTGTTCGTTCAATAAGATAACAATCGATTGTTTAAGGCTTATGTTGCAGTGCTAGTTTTTGTTCATTTTTTCTTCGGGCTCAAGGTTTTAATTTTTCAACATAGGACGACAATTTTACGATCAGTTTATAGCCGATATTCAGCTTTATCATCCACTAAATTGCATTTCTGAATTCTGTTTTTACATCATCTTCTTTTTTAAAGGAAAGAGACGTTGAAAATCGGTTGAAAAAACATTGAAAAGCAAAATTTTCTTATTTTTAAGCAAGTGTAGATCATTCTCGTAGATCTAGGTTCAGGCTTAGAGGTAGTATCATCCCTGGTAACATTACTAGGTAGCATTATTAGTAAAAATGATATATGTAGAAAAGATGTTAAAAGTAGAATAGCCAAGGTCCAGGGTATTTTTGATAGTTGAAATAAACTTTGGAAGAATAGGAAGATAAGTCTTTGAACCAAGATTATATTATTGGAAGCTGCTGGGATGACAGTGGTCAAATATTGTTCTGAAACATGGGTGTTCTGGAAGTGTTTTGGTTATGGGTACTCGTTTTACCGATCATATTTCGACTGCTAATATTTGTACGAATTATTTATTTGTACGATGATAATATTTGACTGATCTGTACGAAAAATTTGGCTCTATTCGGCTTTCTAAGGCTATAATTTCATTGGGACAAGCCTATGGCTTTCTCCTGTATTGAATAAAATAAATAAATAAATAATGAGAGAATGGTAGAGACGTTTGAGAATATCTACGGTTGAGAACGTTTTACGTTTGAAGTATAACAGGTTGCCAAAGACTGTCCTTTTCTGCCATCCATCTAGGGTCAAACAGAACGAAGATCGTCCGGGACGGGGTGGAAAGAGGTTGTAAGAAAGGATTTAAAGGAAATTGTAACTTCTTGGGAGGGTGTAAAGAGGGGAGCTTTGAATGAATTGGGATGGAGGAGTAGTGTGCGCAGCTGTGTTGGCCTCAGGTGGCTTGGTGCTGTAGTGAACTGTTAGTAGTAGCGATAGTGGTATGTTCTAACTTGAGAAGCATTTTGCTGCTGGAGGCTGAATTCACGTAGCTCGACTAAAAACATGTCTTCATGTGGGCGAATATTCGCTTCGCTTTGACTTCAGATCTGTGTAAAAAAAAAATATTTTTCTTTCGGCGGACAAATTTGTATTGCAGTATTTAAATTTATATTTCTTTCAGATTCTTGTGTCAGCAACTATGCATCGAACATTCGGGAAAATGCAGTGGGCTCACCTAAGAGGGACTCTTGGCTCTTGGGAGACGCATCTCAAGAACCTTAGTAATGGAATGACCGCTGTTGTGAAGCTGCAGGCTGATATCATGAATAAAGCTGGACTAGGGCTCTCTTGCCCCTCCTATGGTGTTGTAGGTTTTAAGATAATAAAATGAAGGTCTCCTAAGTAATTGATTTTCTTGTTCAAGTTTTCTAGTGAGCAGGGATAGCCACTGACTATCATTCCTGTTAATCTGACACAGATAAAGAGAAAAGTGGAAACTTCCTACATTGTAGCGATAGAATGACATGCTGACTTAAGTGCCTCCTGTGGCTAGTGGGGTTGATAAATGGGGGAGGGGGCAATTGGTTGAATATTTACAACCAATTATGGTCTTTTGCCCAGATAAATGCTGTCTTTAAGAATAATTAATTAGAAAAAAAATTCCGAAAAAGAAGTTTTTCAAAGAAAAGTAAAGGCTACTTTAAACTCAAGATCAGCAGATACAAATACCTGTTAAAATTCAAACTCAAAACGACCGGAAATTACTATTAATGAATCAATGAAACCCAAAACGAACAGAAATTAAATAAAATCATAGCAAAAACATACAACAAGTAATAATAAATGAATAAATAGATCTTGAAGCGAATAATGCTTAACTTGAATATGCAAATCAAGCTTAAAACGAAAAAAAAAAATTTTGCTATTGAAGTATAAATGAAACTTAAAACGAACAAAAATAAAATAAACAATCAATGCAAACAAACATACAATAGATATTAATGTAAATGAATAAATTAATCTTAAAACGAGTGAAACTTAAATTGGATCTGCAAATCAAGCTTGAAAACGAACAAAAATCACTACAAACAAGACTTTGGGTATCGCCTCCTTCTCTCATTGTAGGAGTCTAAAAACCTACTGCGTCATTGGCGCTTTACTGAAAATTAATTTTATTGCAAATATTTCCTTTTGTACTTAATATTGAAAACAAACATTAACATCACAGTAAAATTTTGAACTGATGAGCTTTCAGCAATTAATATCATTGTACATTAAATATTCAGTTTAATTTATTAGTTATTTCTAAAATTGTTCAAGACGAATATAGCTTCAGTACAAACAAGAGTTTGGATACTGCCCCTTTCCTTAACTGTAAAGACCAAATGCCTACTGCGTCGTTAGCGCTTCACTGAAAACGAATTATATTATAAATATTTTCTTTTTCAGTTCTTACATCATTGTAAATAAAAATAAAATTACAGTGAAATAGAATCTTGAACTGATGGATCTTTCAACAATTAATATTAATATATATCAAATATTCAATTTGATTTTGTTTATAATTTCCAGGACTGTTCAAGATACATATAGTTTTCAGTAAAGCGCCAATGACGCAGTAGGTTTTAGACCTTTACAATGAGAGAAGGAGGCGATACCCAAACTCTTGTTTGTAGTGATTTTTGTTTGTTTCAAGCTTGGTTTGCATATTCAATTAAAGTTTCACTCGTTTTAAAGATTTATTTGTTCATTTACATTAATATCTACTGTGTTTGTTTGCATTGACTGTTCATTTAATTTCTGTTCGTTTTCAGTTTCATTTGTACTTCAATAGCAATTTTTTTTTTTCGTTTTAAGCTTCATTTGCATATTCAATTTAAGCATTACTCGCTTTAAGATCTATTTATTTATTTATATTATTACTTGTTGTATGTTTTTGCTATGATTGTTTATTTAATTTCTGTTCGTTTTGGTTTTCATTTATTCTTTAATAGTAATTTCTGGTCGTTTTGAGTTTGAATTTTAACAGGTATTTGTATCTGCTGATCTTAAGTTTAAAATGGCCTTTACTTTTCTTTGAAACACTTCTTTTTCGGAAATTTTTTTTTATTAATTTTTGTTCGTTTTTTTATTGCAAAAAGTTTCTAGTTTTAAAAATTCCTTATTTCAAAATCAAACTTTTTTTTCAAAATCAAATGTTCATCAAAGTCTCAAAACTGTTATCAAAGTAGCCATATCAAAGTAAAAAAACGGGTTTTTGTCAACATTGGAGTTTTTATTATCTGATGTTTGAACTACTTGTAACAAAATGGCCATCTCAAAAAAATTTCGGGTGGGTTTGGGGAGAAAAGGGTGTGGGGGGACTAATTGCCCTTCGACCTCTTTTGACTCTTTAAAAGTGAACGAGAACTTTCTGTTTTCAATCAAATGAGCCCTCTCTGAATTTTATACGAGCACCCCTTCTATAAGAATCATATATGCTCCCAGGGCATAACTTGCAACACCTGTTCCTTGGTCCTGGGGGGGTTGGTTGTGTCGACCCCGGAGTTTCAATATCTGATGTTTGAGTTATTTTTGAAAAAACGGTTACCTTAAATTTTTATCGGATGGGTTTAGGGTTGAAAAAGGAGTGGGGGGCTGGTTGCCCTCCGATCTCTTTTGACTCTGAGAAAGGGGACTAGAACTTTTAATTTCCTATCAAATGAGCTCTCTCTGAAGTTTATAAGATTATCTCTTTCATAAGAACCATATACGGCTCAGGACATAACACAATGCCTGGCCCCCGGGCCCAGGGGGGGGGGGAGGGTGTCGACACTGGAGTTTTTGTTATGTGACCCTTGAACTACTAAAAAAAAATAGCTATTTTAAAATTTATATCGTATGGGTTTGGGGAAAAAAGGGCCTGAGGAGCTAGGGGCATTCCAATTTATTTTGACTCTTAAGAATTGAATTAGAACTTTCAATTTCCATTCAAATGAGCCCTCTCTGAAGTTTATGCAAGCATCCCTTCCATAAAAAACCGTATATGCCCCCAAGGCATAACTTGCAACGTCTTCCTCCGGGCCCTGGGGGGTTGCGTTGACACAGGAGTTTTTCTTATCTGACCTTTCAACTATTTTTAACCAAATGGCTATCTCAAAATTTTCATCAGATGGTTTGGAAAAAAAGGCGTGGGGGGGGGGGGGGCTAGTTGCCCTCGGATCTCTATTGACTCTTATTAATAAAAAAAAAAACAGTTTGCATAAAATAAGTTTTTTTTTAAGTAAAGAACTCTATTAAACCAAAAATGAACAGAAATAGAATCAAATAATCTATCAAGCATACAAGTACCACAAATCAGTATCAATAAATAAATGAAACCCAAAACAAACAGAAATTAAAATAAGTCAAACTCAAAACGAGCAGAAATTAATCTGAGTAGGGTTCTAAACTCTATGCTTCCTAAAGGCCAGAATATAATTTGTAGTTTACTGAAAACAAAATTCCAGTGAATTTACTAAAAAAAATTGCATTGTCAGTTTAATAGACATATGCTGATATTTATTCCTTAAAATCTTAATTAATTTTGATTTCTCAAAATTATAAAAGTGAAAACATTTAAAAGGTTTTTTTTCTTTCCCTAGGACATAATTTCCGGACTTTTCAACTACGTTGGACAAAATGGCTATCTCAAAATTTTTATTGGGGTGTGTGTTTTCCTCCAATCACTTTTGACTATTAAAAAGGGCACTATCCCTTTCAATTTCCAATTGAATGAGCCCTTTTCGAAGTTTCTATGACAACGCTCTCTATAAAAACCTTATATGCCCCCAGGGCAACTTACAACCCTTGCCCTGTGAGGTGTAGGGGGTTTGTCATCCTCAAAGACATAATATCCAGAACTTTCACCTACGTTCAAAAAAATGGCTAAAATTTGAAAATGGCTTTCAAAATTTTGATTGAATGTGTTTGGGGAAATGTTGGGGCGTGAGAGGGGGGTTAGTTGCCCTCCAATCGGTTTCTACTAGCCTATTAAAAATGGCATTAGCCCTTTCAAAGTCGAATTGAATGAGCGTCTTTTTGAAGTTTCTATGACAACATTTTCTATAAAAAAAACCTTATATGCCCCCAGGGCATAACTTACACACATTGTCTTGAAGGGTGTAGGGGGGGGGGTGTTGTCATCCTCAAAGACCTAATTTCCAGAACTTTCAACTACGTTGAACAAAATGGCTATCTCAAAATTTTGATTGGATGTGTTTGGGGAAATGAGTGGGCCTGAGAGGGGGGGGGGGTTAGTCGCCCTCCAATCACTTTCGACTATTAAAAAGGGGGCAATAGCCCTTTCAATTTCCAATCAAATGAGCCGTTTTGGAAGTTTCTAGGGAAACGCTTTCTATAAAAAAAAACCTTATATGCCCCCAGGGCATAACTTACAACCCTTGCCCTGAGGCGTTTGGGGGGGGGTGTCATCCTCAAAGACCTAATTTCCAGAACTTTCAACTACGTTGAACAAAATAGATATCTCAAAATTTTTTGATTGCTTGTGTTTGGGGAAATGGTGGGTGTAAGAGGTTAGTTGCCCTCCAATTACCTTCAACTATTAAAAAGGGCACTAGCCCTTTCAATTTCCAATCGAGTGAGCCCTTTTTTGAAGTTTTTTTACGACAACGCTTTCTATAAAAACCTTATATGCTCCTAGGGCATAACTTACAACTCTTCCCCTTAGGGCTCTAGGGGGAGGGTCATCCTCAAAGACATAATTTGCGGACCTTTCAACTACGTTGAACAAAATGTCTGTCTCAAAATTTTGATTGGATGTGTTTGGGAAAATGGTGGGTGTGAAAGGGGTGTTAGTTGTCCTCCAATCACTTTTAACTTTTAAAAAGCCCACTAGCCCTTTGAATTTCCAATCGAATGAGCCCTTTTTTTTTAGTTTCTACGAAAACACTTTTATAAAAACCTTATACGCCCTCTGTGTATAACTCATAACCCTTGCCCTGAGGTTTTAGGGGGTTGTCATCTTCAAAGACAAAATTTTCAGAATTCTCAACTACGTTGAACAAAAAAAAACTACTCAAAATTTTGTTTGAATGTGTTTGGGGAAATTGTGGGGGGTTAGAGGGGGGTTAGTTGCTCTCCAATCACTTTCGACTATTAAAAAGGGCACTAGCCCTTTCAATTTCTAGTCAAATGAGCTTTTGTTTACGTTTCTACGACAACTCTTTCTATAAAAACCTCATATGCCCCCAGGGCATAACTTAAAAACCCTTGCCCTGAGGGCTATGAGGGGGTTATCATCCTCAAAGACCTAATTTCCGAAAACTTTCAACTTGGTTGAACAAAATGGATAGTTCTAAATTTTGATTGCATGTGTTTGGGGGAATGGTTGGCGTGAGAGGGGGGTTAGTTGCCCTCCAATTGCTTTCAACTATTAAAAAGGGCACTAGCCCTTTGAATTTCTAATCGAATGAGCCCATTTTCAAGTTTTTGCGACAACGCTTTCTATAAAAAAAAAAACTTGTATACCCCCAGGGCGTAACTTACAACCCTTGCCCTGAAGATTGAGGGGAGAGTTTCCTGCTCAAAGATATAATTTCCAGACCTTCCAACTGCGTTGAACAAAATGGCTAACTCAAAATTTTGATTGGATGTGTTTGGGGAAATGGTGGGCGTGGAAGGGGTGTTAGTTGCCCTCCAATCACTTTCGAATATTAAAGGGCACTAGCCATTTCAATTTCCAATCGAATGAGCCCTTTTTAAAGTTTCTATGACGAGGCTTTCTATGAAAACCTTATATGCCCCTAGGGCATAACTTACAACCCTTACCCCGAGGGATGTGTGTGTTTTATCCTCAAAGACCTATTTCCCAGAATTTTCAACTTCGTTGGAGAAAATGGCTGTCTCAAAATTTAGTCGACACCTGCGTTTTTGTTATCTGACTTTTGAACTATTTTTAACAAAAATGGCTATCTCAATATTATCGTCGGTTGGATTTGGGGAGAAGGGGGTGTGGAGGGGGCTAGCTGCCCTCCAATCTCTTTTGACTCTCAAAACAACTAAAACTTTCAATTTCCAATCAAATGAGCCCTCTCTGAAGTTTTAACGTGCATCCCTTCCATAAGAACCATATATTCCCCCAGGGCATAACTTACAACGCCTGCCCTCGGGCCCTGGGGGGTTGTGTCGACCCTGGAGTTTTCTTTATATGATCATTGAACTATGTTTAAAAATGGCTATCTAAAGCTCTTTATCAGATTGGTTTGAGGAGAAAAGGGCGTGGAAGGGAAAGCTAGTTGCCCTTCGATATCTTTTGACTGTTTAAAATTTAACTAGAACTTTCAGTTTCCAATCAAATGAGCCCTCTCTGGAGTTTTTACGTGCATACCTTCCATATGAACCGTATTTACCCCCAGGACATAACTTGCAACGCCTGCCCCCGGGCCCCGGGGTTTGTTTCGACACCGAAGTTTTTCTTATCTGATCTTTTAACTATTTTTAACAAATGGCTGTCTTGAAATTTTTGCGGATGTATTTGGGGGAAAAGGGGCGTGGGAGGGATAGTTGCCCTCTGATCTCTGATGATCTGACGACTACCCCGGGCCCTGAAGGATTGTGTCAACCCCGGAGTTTTCGTTATGTGATCTTTGAACTATTTTGAAAAAAATGACTCTCAAAGTTCTTATCGGATGGGTTTGAGAAAAATAGATCGGGGAGGGGGGGGGGCTAGTCGCCCTCTGATCTCTTTTGACTCTTAAAAAGTAAACGAGAACTTTTTAATTTCCAATCAAATGAACCCTCTACGAAGTTTAGACGAGCACCCCTTCAATAAGAACCATAGTTGCCCCCAGAGCATTTTTTACAACACCTGCCCCGGGAGGTTGCGTCGACACAGGAATTTATCTTATCTGACCTTTGAACTATTTTTAACGAAATAACTATCTCAAAATTGTATTGGATAGTTTTTGGGGAAAAAGGGAATTGTATTGGATAGTTTTGGGGAAACAGGGAATTTTATCTCAAAATTGTATTGGGAATGTGGGAGGGGGCTAAATGCCATCGGATATATTTTGACTCTTAAAAAGTGACCTATAACTTCCAATTTCCAATTAAATGAGTCCTCTCTGAAGTTTATACGAGTATCCGTTTCATAAGAACCATATACATCCCCAGGACAACACTCACAACGCCTACCCCTCGGACTCTGGGGGGTTTTGTCTACACCGGTGTTTTTGTTATCTTATTTTTTAACCATTTAAAAAAAAAAAATGGCTATCTCAAAATTTGTAGCGGATGGGTTCGGGAAAAAGGCGTGGGGGGGGGCTAGATGCTCGCTGATATCTTGACTCTTAAAAAGTGAACTAGAACTTTCAATTTCCAATCAAAATGAGCCCTCTATTAAGTCTAGGGGTTTGTATCCACACCGTAGTTTTTTCTTATCCAACCTTTGAACTATTTTTTAACAAAATGGCTATCTCAAAATTTTCATCGGATGGGTTGGAAAAAAAGTTGTGGGGTGGGGTGCTAGTAACCCTCGGATCTCTTTTGAATCCTATAAAGTTAACTCAAACTTCCAATTTCCAATCAAATCAGCCCTCTCTGAAGTTTATGTGAGCATCCCTTTCATAAGAACCATATATGCCCCCCAGGGCATAAACTTACAACCCCTGCCTCTGGGCCCTGGGGGGTTGTGTCGACAGCTGAGTTTTTGTTATCCGACTTTTTAACTATTTTGAACAAAATGGCTATCTCAAAATTTTTATCTGATGCATTTGGGTGAAAAGTTGCGTTGGGGGGGGGCTATTTGCCCTCCTATCTCTTTTGACTCTCAAAAACTGAACTAGAACTTTCAATTTTTAATCAAATGAGCCCTCTCTGAAGTTTTTACGAGCATCCCTTCCATAAGAACCATATATTCCCCCAGGGCATAACTTAAAACGCCTGCCCTCGGGCTCTGTGGGGTTGTGTTGACCCGGAGTTTCTGTTATATTATCTTTGAACTATTTAAGCAAATGGCTGTCTCAAAGTTCTTATCGGATGGGTTTGAGGAAAGAAGGGCATGGAGGGAGAGAGCTAGTTGCCCTCCAACCTCTTTTGACTCTTAAAAAGGGAACTAGAACATTCAGTTTCCATTCAAATGAGCCCTCTTTGAAGTTTATACGAGCAACCCTTCCATTAACCATATATGCCCCCAGGGCACAACTTACAATGCCTGCCCTCGGGCCCTGGGGGGTGTGTCGACACCGGAGACTTTTCTCTATGATCTTTCAACTATTTTTAACAAAATGGCTATCTCAAAAGTTTTTTTCAGGTGCATTTTGGAAAAAAAAGGGTGTCGGAGGGAGGGGGGCTGGTTACCCTCTGATCTGTTTTGACTCTTAAGAAGTGACATAGAACTTTTAATTTCCAATGAAATGAGTCCTCTCTGAAGTTTATACGAGCATTCCTTGCATAAGAACACCATATATCCCCCTATGGCATAACTTACAACTCCTGCCCCCAGGCCCTGGGGCTTGTGCCGACACTGGAGTTTTTGCTATATGACTTTTGAACTATTTTTAACCAAATGGCTATCTCAAACTTTTTATCGGATGTATTTGGGAAAAAGGATGGTGAAGGGGGAGGGGGGGCTAGTAGCCCTCCGATCACTTTTGACTCTTAAAAAGGGCACTAGGACTCTCGAATTCCAATCGAATGAGCCCCCTTTGATGTTTATGCGACGACCCCTTCCATATGTAGTGCCTCCGGAAAAAAATAATAAAACATTGGCGCTGTATGGCCTTTACTATAGGCAACACTATAGCATTACCTCTGATATTACCACTTTGGGTGAGACAGCCTTTTGTGCATCGGAAAGTTATTCCTATAAGGAATAACTATAAGTTTTAGCTGCTAGGAATAACTATAAGCTACTATAAGTTTTGCCTCCTGCTCCCATTTCAAAGACTAGTAAAACAGATAGAGTGAGCCACACTTTTCAATTTTTACCTAATTTGGATAAATTCATAATTATGAAGTCTTAAAATTAATTTATACTTAATCGTAATTAGGTTTAATCAGAATTAATTTTCTGGGATATACAAAAAAAGTATCCGAATTCTTAATGGCTTGAAAAGATAACCTAGATAGGTCCCGAATTTGGAAAAGTTCATTTACAGCCTTAATTTTGGAAAGTTCATTTAGAACCTTAATTTGGACAAATATTTTTCATAAGAATAACATCATAGGGGTGATATGGCGTCATGCGAAATTCTGCAGAAACCACAAAATAATTGTTTTAGATGACTGTTTCTGAATGAATTTTATTAGTTTTAACTAATTTGTGAAGTAAAGAGGAGTATAAGAAAAACAAGGATTAGACGCTGTCAAATCAAGAGTTTAAAAAACAAAATTAAACGGATGAAATCCGAGGGTTTGAAGACATGCGATAACAAGCCTCACAGCTATTAAAAAAATTCAGTTGATCGTTCTGAATTCACTGTATTCAGAACAAATGAAAAAAAAATAGGAAGACAAATTATTATCTTTGTAATCAGTTTTCAATGTGTTGTATTTGGAAAGAGAATATTAGAAGCTACAGTGATGACAGTGGTCAAATATGGCTCTGAAGCATGGACGCTCCGAAAAGCGGACGAAGATTTGCTAGATGTTTTCCAGAGAAATTGCTTAAGGATTGTTCTGGGTACCCGGCTGACTGACCGTATTTCAAACAATAGGCTATTCGAAAAATGTGGTTCAATACCGCTCTCTATGGCTATAATGAAAGAAAGGTTGAGGTGGCTAGGGCACGTTGTACGTATGAAGGATGACAGATTGCCGAAGATTGTTCTTTTCGGCCAACCATCTAGGGCTAAACGGAAAGCAGGTCGTCCCCGTCTGGGGTGGGAGGACGTCATAAAGAAAGATTTAAAGGAAATGGGAACTTCGTGGGTGGGTGTAAAAAGGGAGGCTTTGAATAGATTGGGGTGGAGGAGGAGCGTGCGTAGCTGTGTTGGCCTCAGGCGGCTTGGTGCTGCGGTGAGTTGTTAGTAGTAGTAGTAGTAGTAAAGAGCACTATGAAAAAAAAACAAGATGGTGTCAAATCAAGAGTTTAACTTGCATTTTAGGGTACAAAGAGAAGAAAGAAGGCTGTTTTTTCTTTATTTCTTGTTTGAAAAATCTGTCTTAAAATTCTTGACATTTTTTTTAAAGTCAACCGCAACATTGTTTCTTAAGGAATTAATATTTCTGAAGAGACAAATAATTCTGCAGTCATAGAACATAATTTGCTTTAAGTTTTTAAATTGTAAACTAGTAAAAAAAAAAAACGAAAATTAAATTCCACAAATTTTTCATCTGTTAATGTATATAAAGAGCTTTCATTCGCATTTTAGAGTTTCTTTTTGTAAACACCCCTGTAACCCCTCTCCTATTTACATCTGAAAGATCTAATTCTTAATTTAGACGCCAGAAATTGTTTGGAAATTTAATCAAAAAAAAACTTTTTCCTCAAAATAAGTTTTTCAAAGAAAAGTAAAGAACTCCATTAAACAAAAAAAGAGCAAAAATAAAATCAAATAATCTACGAAGCGTGAAACTACTGCAAATCAGCAGTGATAAATAAATAAAACCCAAAATGAACAGAAATTACAATAAATAACCGATTCAAAATTTCACTATAATTTTAATGTTATTTTTATATATTTTAATGTTTATTCAATATTAAGTACAAAAGAAAATATTTGTAATAAAATGGCTTTAAGATCTATTTATTCATTTATATTATTACTTGTTGTATGTTTTTTCCTATGATTGTTTATTTAGTTTCTGTTCGTTTTGGGTTTCATTTATTCTTTAATAGTAATTTTAGGTCGTTTTGAGTTTGAGTTTTAACAGGTACAGGTATTTGTATCTGCTGAGCTTAAGTTTAAACTAAGCTCTTTTTTTTTTTCGGCCTTTACTTTTCTTTGAAAAACTTATTTATCGGAAAGTTTCTTTTTAATTAAAATTATTAAAACATTGGTAGCCGTATGGCCTATTACTATATGCCACGCTAAGCGTTGCCCCTGAAAACTGAATATTAATAAATAAAGAAAACAAAAACAAGTGATGGAATTCAATTAAAATAATTATAAAACATTGGAGCCGTATGGCCTTTACTATATGCCACGCTATAGCGTTGCCCCTGAAAACTGAATACAAAACTACTATTCAATAAATACGAAAACTATTTCCTAAGTGATGAATTCCATTTCATTTAGGCACAAAATGTATAGGATTTATTAGCAAAACCTATGTAAATCTATGTAAACCTATGTAAAACCTATGTAAACCTATGTAAAACCTATGTAAAACCTATGTAAACCTATGTAAAACTATGTAAACCTATGGAAACTATGCTCTCTCGTGAAGATAACCTAAGGCTTGTTTGCAATGCAAAATGAATTATTACAGATAGAAAGACAATGATACAATTATTTTTACCATTATGGAATTGAAGATTCCGCGAATATTCTTATGAATTAGAAATTTTTCTAGGTTGCTTTATGTGTGATTTATCAGTAAATCCACCAGAATTGTCAAAACGGGGGGCAATAAGGTATCATGTCATGCTATTCATCCTTCAGATATTGTGGACCACGTGTCTAACAATGCTATTAATCTACACTATGATTTTGCAGAATGTTGCAACTCCGTTATTTTGGGTGTTTCTGCCCTTTTCCATCCTAATTTTTAGCTGGTGGATCGGTGACTATATCTATAAGAGAAACCATCTTTAAAATTAATATAAGTGTAATGGTTCTTTGGATACTCTATATTCTTAGAACACATTCTATATTGCAAGATGTTGGTTACCTTGTATTTATTGGTATTTTAATATTTATAGGTATTTTAATATTTAAAATAATATTTATAGGTACTTTAACTGTCATTAGTTTGTTATTTGTAGTTATTCTTATATACTCGCTGTTTACACAGCTCAAGGAGCCGAGGATCAAAGCTGAAGGAGTAATCTCGGCTTGAAGGATGAATTACCTTTCTCGTCATAGATGCAGTACCGTCATAGTTTCAGTACCGTCATAGTCAAAACTACGTCACAGTTTTGTGTAGTAAACACTAAAGAGAATACTTACATATATAACCCATATCTGTGTTTATGTGCGGCCATTACTTCAGTACGCACGTCTGGTCTGGGTCCCTCAAGTGGGTAATACAGAATATCTTAGTTGTGACATTGTAACTGTGCAGAAAAACGCGCTGCAAAAATCTACTCGCTGTAAATTATATGGCTTATGAATCTGCTTCGTAACAGTTACGATTTTCATGAATCCTTATAACTCAGTTGATTGAGAACCTGAAAAAGAAAATAAAACCTCGTCTAAGTTTGTACTCTTTGAATTGTTGGGGGGATTTGACACCTCCTCCACCACGTAAGACCCTAGGTACAATCCAGTTATTTGAGAACACTATCCCCACCTTAGTTGCGGAGTGAAAATGAGTCTTGTTTAAGGTCATACTCTATGAATTTTCAACAAACACAACCATTGAAATTATGAACTTCCAATAACCGGTCTTTTATAAGCCGAACTGACTTTCGAATATTTCAGGTCACCAAAGTCTAAATTAAGCCTTATAATAATGACCTAATTACATCCAGTTGAAGTTTATCAGGAATAGTATCATTCTTTTTTTCAAAATCTTTAATCTTCTTCTTTAAGTTCTTCGCAACAAATTTCCTTAAGCAGTCAATTTTGTTGATGAAATAGTTAGGGATTTCTCTAGCTATATCCAAGTTTGTATTCTGAAGTTGTGACTCCTGTTTTGACCTTTTTTGAATTCAAGCAAAACATTTTCTAGTTCTTCATCTTCTTCAATACGATTTAATTTTTCGCTTGAAATTGTAAAGTCGTTCATAAGTGTCTTACGTCTCATCTCATATTTTAAACCTGAAATAAAGTAACAGCAACAGTATAATAAAGTAACAGTATAAAAACAGTAACAGTATAATAACAGGAACAATAGCAGTATTATAGTATAATAACAGTATAATAACAGTAACAGTATAATAAAGTAAGCCAAATAAAGTAACAGTACTGCACATTTTTAATTAAAATAATTATACTTTCTCTATATCGTGGTTGCAGCAATAGCTGCAACCTAGTAAAGGACAAACACATCCCACAGTAACAAAATATAGCCTGAAACCCCCTAAAATGACGTCGGATCGAAACCACTGAAACCACCTTGGCTGAAAATCCAATCTAGAAAACTTAGTACCCTGGCTTGAACAAGAAGGGAAATCCATTGGCTTGAAATACAATTAAAGTGGCTGTAACCATGATATTCTACATCAAAAGTATCTTTTTCCGTTTTTTTTTTTCTCCGTAGCTTGCTGGGAACTGGAACATCAAAGATAGCTGTTTAATGGCTCATTTAAAGGAAATTACTGCATCTAGTCCTTTTTGTAATTAATAAAACAATATTTAAAATAAAATAATAAATTTTTGCGAAAAAACTGCATTTTCCTATACAAGATTATAAATGACGTCATAACCGTAGTTTATAACTATCGATGTAATAATTTAAAAGATACATGAGATTGGTTGCCGCAGTAGCTGCAACCTAGTAAGAGACGAACACGTCCCATAGCAGCAAAAACAAATAGCCCAAAAAACTTCTAAAAATGGTGTCAGATCAAAACACAAAGTGCACCATTAGATCAATCCTGGCCAAAACCCCTTCAAAGGAAACTTACAGCTCTTGGCTTGAACAAAACTTTAATAAATCGATTTATCATATTTCACAGTTTCAGAACTATGCACTCATCGTTAGCCAAACAACGCCTCCTCCAGGCTTTAATCAGCGATTCTGGTGCAAGAGAGGAGGGGCAACTAATTCTGGACCATATACAAAATGTTTCATTTATAAAAACATATGAAAGACACTGTTCACATTGGTAAATGGGAGCAGAGCTCGACATGTTGATTATACACAATTAAAACATGATACGTGAATAACGAGAAAAAACTTAAACAAAAGGTGGGGACAATAGAAGCCCCCCCCCCCGCTCGAGAGCACTGCAACAAAAATATATCCAAAGCTAAAATTTATCATTCCTTAGTCCAAACATACAATCAAACGATAATTTTCAAAGTTCAAACTTAAAAAGGACAGCTATTTGGATATTTCTACTAGATTGAGTTTATCATAGGCAGCGCAATAGCGCCTCTAAGTAAAGAACGTTGTTGACACAATGTATTATTTATTATTTTTTCCATACCGGGGCACTTCGTATCGAAGGAGTTGTAAAAAACTTTGAAAAGGACTCATTCGATTGGAAATTTTTGCGGCTAGTGCCCTTTTTAATAGTCGAAAGTGATCGGAGGGAAACTAGCCCCCCCCCCCTCACGCCTATCATTCCCCCAAACACATCCAATCAAAATTTTGAGATAGCCATTTTGTTCAGCGTAGTTGATTTCCACATAGAAAATATGTTTTGAGGAGGAAAGGGCTCATTCCATTGGAAATTGGAGTGGCTTGTGCCCTTTTTAATAGTTGAAAGTGATTGGAAGGCAACTAACACCCCTTCCACGCCCACCATTTCCCGAAACACATCCAATCAAAATTTTGAGATAGCCATTTTGTTCAGCGTATTTGATTTCCAGATAGAAATTATGCTTTTGAGGAGGACACTCTCCCACAGCCTTCAGGGCAAGGGTTGTAAGTTCTGCCCTGGAGGCATATAGGGTTTTTACAGAAAGCATTGTCGTAGAAACTTAGAAAAAGGCTAATTCGATTGGAAATTCAAAGGGCTAGTGCCCTTTTTAATATGCGTTCATTGGTACAACCTCGTGGAAGTATTGTTTTTTTTAATTATAGCTTTTGTCACCCCACTATCTACCCATTATTCTGGTAGCAACTTTTTTCTTATATTTGTTTCGGTAGTCGTCATCATTTTGATAACACTCCTTGCTGTTTTGTTTGGCTCTCTCAATTTTTACTTTTCAATACGCTTTTCTGTTCGTTTTAAGGTTTGAAATTGCTCTTTACTTTCAGTTGCAAGACTTGTTTTTTTTTTATTATTTAATTACTTACAGATAGTAATATTCAATGGGAAACATGTGGAAAAAGTTTTTTAAAGAAAAGTAAAGCCTCACTAAACTAAAAATAAGCAGAAATATTGTCAAATATTCTTCAAGGTAAAAATGTTATATATCCTATCTATATGTATTGCATCATCATGCATTTGATTATTTATTTTAACATTTCAATTACTATGGCCTAGATTTTGTTTTTTATTGCTGTTTTCAAAACGTGTTTTTTCACTTTTTGGTTATTATGGGCTCTGGTTCGCCTTTTACTAGGTTTTGCCAACTACAGCAATTATTATTTTTCAAAACATGATTTAAATTTTTAGTTACTATGGGCTGCGGTTTGTCTTTTAATTGATTGCAGCTATAGCTACAGCCAAAATTTAGAGCTCGTTCTTTACTATAAAAATTGTGGATTTAGCAAAAATAAATATGATGATTTATTTTAACATTTCAGTTACTATGGCCTAGATTTCGTTCTTTATTACTGTTTTCAAAACGTGTTTTTTTTCACTTTTTGATTACTATGGGCTCTGGTTTGCCTTTCACTAGGTTGTGCCAACTACAGTAATTATGATTTTTCAAAACATAATTTAAACTTTTGGTTACTATATGCTTAAGTTTGTCTTTTACTTGATTGTAGCTATAGCTACAACCATCATTTAGAGCTCGTTCTTTACTATAAAATTGTGAATTTAGATGGCAAATCCCGTATAATACATCATAAACTATTTAAATCATATTCTCTAGTGTGAGCAGCTTAGCACAGCAGAAGTGCGTTGGGCATTTGCCCCAGAGAAGGATGGATCGAAATCTGATCGAACCTCGCTGGGCCTAAGGTCTAGCGTTCTTTGGTTAGGTTTCGATCCACCGACCTCTGAAGCTGCTCTGAAGATTCTTATTAAGATATTTGGATTGATTGGCTCAGATATTTTTCTTGATTTTATTACGTTTAGCTTACGTTTATCATGCTTGTACACGAAAATGTAGTTTTTTGTAAAAATTGATTCTATTTTAAAAAAAATTTCATTTTTAAATTCAAAAGGCACTAGCTATAGTAATTTCCCTTAGAATGAGCCATTAAACAGATCTCTACGATTTTTTAGTGCCCAGTTAATTGAGGAGAAAGAAAAAATGGGGGGGGGGGTGGAATGCTGTCGATGCAGAATATCGCAGTTAAAGCAAATTGTCTTGTTTTTAAAGCCAATATATTTTCTTTGTTGTTTAACCCAAGAGACTGTAAGTTTCCTATGTAAGAGTTTCGAAAAGCCAGATTTAATAGTGTACTTTGTGATTTGATCTGACTCTATTTTTAGGAGTTATGGGTTATTGTATCTCTTAGTATGGGACGTGGTCGCTTCTTACTAGGTTGAAAGCTGCCGCTGCAACCCAGATATCTTGTTGAAAGATAATCGTGTATAAATATTGTATTCACTTATTACGTCATATATAATAATAACCTACGATTATGACGTCATTCATTAATTTTGTACATGAAAATGCAGTTTTTTTGTAAAAAGTAATACTATTTTAAAAGCTATTTGTTTTTTATTTATAAAAGAAACTAAATATAGCAATTCCCTTTAAAACGAGCTATTAAACAGCTCTCTGTGATTTTGCCAGTGCCCAGATAGCCGAGAGGAAAAAACGGAGAAAAGATGCCGTCGATGTCGAATATCGTAGGTCAAGCCACTTTTTTGTTTTTTAAGCAAGCATATTTTCTTTTTTGTTCAAGCCAAGAGACTGTAAGTTTCCTATGTAAAAGTTTAAAAACAAGACAGTTCTAATAGTGTACTTTGTGCTTCTATCCGACATTAATTTTAGGAGTTATGGGTTATTGTATTTCTTAGCATAGGACGTGATCATCTCTTACTAAGCTGCTACCTACCGCTGCAACCCGGATATCATAAATGAATACCAGTGGCTTTAATCTGGGAAGGTGATTTTTTCTATAAGACGGTTTCTGCATTCCCCGTCTTGGATTCAAAAAAAAATTTACGGTATTTTCATTGAAAAGGGGCTGAATTTTTTTTGAAATTTTATATAGTTTACAAAAGTTGATGGTGAAAAAGCCAATAACCACTTGCCAAAATTAAAGTGCTCAAGCTGGATTAAAGTCCCCATGCATTTTTTTTGGAAATTGTCCGTAATTATTAGCTACCGAAATTTAAATTGAACCTAGATTCGGTAGAATTACTAAAGCGATTGTTTTTGGCCTTAGACGGCTTGGTTCTGAGGTGAGTTGCTAGCATTAGCAGTAGTAATGACTAAAGCCCCCTTTGGTTGTTAACGAGAAAATAATTAACATAATCAGTAGAACGGCCACTGGGTTCTCAGATATTAAAGTTTTGACTATTTAGTCAAATTGTTAAGAGATTGAGAAATCCCTGATTTTCTTTTCACAAAAAGGTAAATTTGTATTCAAACGATTAAAACGTTTGCCTATGAAAATGAAATGGTAAATTACTATTTTCAAAAATAATTAGACTTGATTCATTGATGTGAAAAATTTATGTACACATGCATCTTTTTCATTAATTGGACCTTCTGAGTGGCATTCAAAGCAGCCAGATTTATGTCAAAAGTTTTTAGTAAAATGTTTTTATCTAATTCTACTTATCTAGCTGAGAATCTGCCTAGATCATAAAGGAGGCGCCCTGTGATTACCCCAAATGGGGGTAACTTAAAAAGCGTAATTTTGGTAGTGGGGGCTGCGTTCTCCTGGACCCCTGTCCACACTTTGAAAAGTATTTTCATTTTGGCCCCCTTTTATTTGTCACACATTTTGAAGTTGAAAGGAAAAGTAGAGAACTTATGTTGTTCAAGACAATAACGAGACATGTTAAATTCATCATTGGGCCCTTTAAAAATTTTAGTTTGTTTTGGCTCTGGTTCGCCTTTCACTAGGTTGTGCCAACTACTACAATTATGATTTTTCAATAGGTTTTGATCCACCGACCTCTGAAGCTGCTCTGAAGATTCTTATTAAGATATTTGGGTTGATTGGCTCTGATATTTTACTTGATTTTATTACGTTTAGCTTACGTTTATCATGCTTGTACACGAAAATGTAGTTTTTTGTAAAAAATGATTCTATTTTAAAAAAATTTTCATTTTTAAATACAAAAGGCACTAGCTTTAGTAATTTCCCTTAGAATGAGCCATTAAACAGCTCTCTACGATTTTTAGTGCCCAGTTAATTGAGGAGAAAGAAAAAATGGGGGGGGGGAATGCTGTCGATGCAGAATATCGCAGTCAAAGCAAATTTTCTTGTTTTTAAAACCAATATATTTTCTTTGTTGTTTAACCCAAAAGACTGTAAGTTTCCTATGTAAGAGTTTCGAAAAGTCAGATTTAATAGTGTACTTTGTGATTCGATCTGACTCTATTTTTAGGAGTTATAGGTTATTGTATTTCTTAGTATGGGACGTGGTTGCTTCTTACTAGTTTGCAAGCTGCCGCTGCAACCCGGATATCTTGTTGAAAGATAATCGTGCATAAATACTGTATTCATTTATTACGTCATATATAATAATATCCTACGATTATGACGTCATTCATCAAGTTGGTACATGAAAATGCAGTTTTTTGTAAAAAGTGATACTATTTTTAAAAGCTATTTTTTTTTTATTTATAAAAGAAACTAGATATAGTAATTCCCTTTAAAACGAGCTATTAAACAGCTCTCTGTGATTTTGCCAGTGCCCAGATAGCCGAGAGGAAAAAACGGAGAAAAGATGCCGTCGATGTCGAATATCGTAGGTCAAGCCACTTCTTTTGTTTTTCAAGCAAGCATATTTTCTTTTTGTTCAAGCCAAGAGACTGTAAGTTTCCTATGTAAAAGTTTAAAACAAGGCAGTTCTAATAGTGTACTTTGTGCTTCTATCCGACATTAATTTTAGGAGTTATGGGTTATTGTATTTCTTAGCATAGGACGTGATCATCTCTTACTAAGCTGCTAGCTACCGCTGCAACCCGGATATATAAATGAATACCAGTGGCTTTAATCTGGGAAGGTGATTTTTTTCTATAAGACGTTTTCTGCATTCCCCGTCTTGAATTCAAAAAAAAATTCACGGTATTTTCATTGAAAAGGGGCTGAATTTTTTTTGAAATTTTATATAGTTTACAAAAGTTGATGGTGAAAAAGCCAATAACCACTTGCCAAAATTAAAGTGCTCAAGCTGGATTAAAGTCCCCATGCATTTTTTTGGAAATTGTCCGTAATTATTAGCTACTGAAATTTAAATTGAACCTAGATTCGGTAGAATTACTAAAGCGATTGTTTTTGGCCTTAGACGGCTTGGTTCTGAGGTGAGTTGCTAGCATTAAATTCTTGACTCAATTTCAAGCAAAAACAAAATTGTCACTTCTTTGGACCTTACCCAAGGCTACCACCAAGTGAAAATAGCCGAAAAGGATATGTCCATAAAACTGCATTTTCAGCATCCGAATATGGATCTTATGAATACTTGAGAGTACCATTTGGGCTTAAAACAAGTTCAAGCGCGTTATGTAGACCCCTATTGCACCTGTTAAGAGGATTAAAGAATATAATTCATTTTGTTGATGATATTATATGCGTGGGGAAAACACTGAGCAACACTTAGCAACTTTAGCTAAGGTGTTCGAGAAGTTCAGGCAAGGCAATTTAAAATGCCGGCCTGAGAAAGTAAATTTATTTCAATCCAAAATTAAAATTTTTAGGAGTAGTAGTTACCCAGGGAGAGATATCCCCAGACCCTGATAAAATAAAATGTGTTGAAAACCTCAAGCCCCCCAGAACTATGAAAGAATTAAGGGGAATTTTAGGGCTTACTGGCTACTTTAGAAAATTTGTACGCAATTATGCCCAAATTGCGAAACCCCTCACGGAATTAACCAAAGGAAACTCCCATAATGTTATCTGGTCCAGGAAGCTCAAACTTCCTAGACCAACTCAAAAAGGCGCTCACTTCTGAACCAATTTTATCACTCCCTGATTTCAAAAACGGAAAATTCATCGTTACCACTGATGCTAGCTCAAAGGGCATAGGCGCTATCCTTTCGCAAACAATCCCAGTAGAAAACCCTAAACCCTCTACAGGGAACACCTAAACAAATAGAAAAAGTTATATGCTATTCAAGTAAAACTTTATCAAAAGGCGAAAGTAGTTATTCCGCCACAAACTTAGAATTACTATCTATTATCTACCACTTGGACAAATTTAGACATTATTTAATTGGTAGAAAATTTATATTACGATCAGACCATAAAAGCTTGCAGTACCTGCGCACATTTAAAAACCCCACGGGCATTCTAGCTAGATGGATTATGAAAATCCAAGACCTAGATTATGAATTTGAACATTTAAAGGGAAAACAAAACGCAGCTTGCGACTTTTTGAGTAGATATCCAGAAAATAGTCCGTCGGAAACTGAAGAAAATGAAGTTAATGCTATTAATGCTAAAAGCAAACATGGATGTAAGAAAAACAAAGTCAAAGACGCAGTAAAAGAAAATAAGATTAACTATTGTCCCTTATCTTTGGAAAATATAAAAAGATTGCAAAAAAAGGACGAAATGTGTGTAGCACTAACTAATTATTTTGTGAATGATGAGGCGTTACCGGATAAATTCAAAACTCTTAGAAAAGAGATAGATAATTTTTACTACGACCTTGATGAAGAAATACTGTGTAGGATTGTGACTGCTGAGACAAATAGAAACCAGACCTCGATAATACCTGTATTACCACAAAACTTGATAGGGCCTGCATTTGAATATTTTCATTCGGACACGGGTGGACATTTAGGAGTTATGAAAACGTTCCATAAGTTAAAACAATACTTTTTACGTACAATCGGCACTGACAAAACTTAAAGAATTTGTAAGTACATGCGAAGCATGTAATTTGAGAAAAATCCCCCCAGCTTATCCAAAATCCTCAAATGGAAGGGTCCCAGTAGCAAAGTACCCCTTCGATATTGTCTCATTTGACCTATACGGGACAAGTGG
Organism: Artemia sinica; assembly: GCA_027921565.1. NCBI lineage: Eukaryota > Metazoa > Arthropoda > Branchiopoda > Anostraca > Artemiidae > Artemia > Artemia sinica. The sequence continues at coordinate 45,901 of JAPEVW010000554.1, read as the reverse complement.
AGGTTTACCTGTTTCTAGCAGAGGCCATACTTGTGTTCTTTCGGTTGTAGATCATTTTCCGGATTTACTTTTTGCAAAAGCATTAAAAAATCAAGGTGCTTATGCCACAAGTAGGGCATTAGCAAAATTATTTTTACAATTCGGCATTCCTAATAAAATTTTGAGCGACAACGGGAGCAATTTTGTTGCAAAAGTAACAAAAGATTTAATTAGTTTCCTTAATATAGAGAAAATGGTGACAGCGCCGTACCATCCACAAGCTAATGGCAAAATAGAAAACAGACATAAAATATTTTCGAACGTTCTAAGTATTTATACGAAAGACAATAGGAGCGACTGGGATAAATTCTTACCTTATTTAACCAACGTAATCAACACTGCTTATTCCGAAGCAACCAAAGACAATCCATTTTATTTACTTTTTGGTCGTGATTTTAGAGTCCCATATGATGAAATTATTGAGTCTCGGCAGTATTATAACGACTCAGAAGATTATAAACAAGAATTCATAAATAGGATGAGGAAAACTTATATAAAATAGTTAGGCAAGAGTTGGAAAAATGTAAAATAAACCAAGAGCTAAGAAACCAACCCAAAGTTAAGGGGAATATAGATTTCAAAGTAGGAGACTTCGTTTACCTAAAGAACGAGGCAAAAACGGAAGGAAAAAAACTTTCCAACAAATATTCTGGGCCGTACAGAATAGTCAAAAAGTACGATAATGAATATACCTTTAAAATGGAAAACCCCGATAGTGGAAGAACTTACAAGGCGCATGTCAGCCGAATAAAAGAGCCAAATTTCCAGAGAGATGGGTATCACAGCCCTCCTCTACTGATTCGTCAGATTCGGAAAATGAACCCCCTAAATCAAGATTGGCAGAGCTAAAACCTTTCAATTTTAAACAAGATTATTTTGAAAATGACAGTGATGAACAAACTTTGAAGAATTTTTAGCAATGGAAAATCTAGTTTGTTCCTAAGAAAAAATCCCTAATACCAGGATTTTTTCCTGAAATAAAAAACGCCAAAAAGTCCAAAAAGTTATTCATCGGCAAACGCAGGAGATTTAGATTATACAATATCTCCAAAACCCAATTTTTCCCCGATAGAATCTCGACCCCATGTCTCCCCAAAAGATTTCCAGACGATATGGTTTCCCCTGCAACACTAATAGAAAGGCCCCTGTCTTTTACAGGAGGAATTAAACAGAGCTGTAGAAACCCCCGGCATTGCTGTAAAGAAAAACTCCTCTCAAAGATTTAATTAAAACAAACCTGCGAGAAGCTATAGATTTAATAAATTGTCCCATAAAAACGAGTCAAAGTACATTGCCCGGGAATAAAACTCCAAGGATGACCAGCAAGGTCAATATCATGATATAACTGTGTCCAAGGTCAAACCTAAACACGACTGGACGTGGACTTCACGGAGAGAATCCCTATTGCAAAGAGTGCCCCATCCCCCTGAAGACATGGCCTTCAAACAATGGAGGAACCCCGCAAAAACTATTGATTCCTCCCAAAGCTCTCAAGAATCTTTCAAATCCCCCGAGTTGAGAACTCAAGGCGAGGACTTAGAGAATAAACCTTCTACTTCCAGAGGAGTAGAAATTTACGAAGGAAGGGCAGGTGACACCTCAAAAAGTGCCACCTCTAAAAGTTCTAATCCGGATTCGTCGGAAACTAGTTCCGAAGAGTCTGATGGTGAATCAGACCAAATAGTAGCTAAAGAAATAGGGAAATCAAGGCCGACCTCAGCAGCCGCACACGGGAAACAAACGAAATTAAAAGGGCAAGAATTTTTGAAAAAACAATACAAAAAATTTGACCTTATTTCGCTAGACAAACCGAAAAAGAAAAAACCGCAAGAAACAGAGGAGAAAATAACGACACAGTCAGGTAGAACGGTTAAAAAACCTGACAGATGGAAATACCCCTAATTAATGTAAAGACAAATTTCAAAGATATGAATTTAACACCATAATAAATTCAAAAGTGTGCAAGTAAAGTTAACCAAGTCAATATTAATGAAAAAAAAAATAAATAAAAAAAAAAATACAAGTGATGTCAAAACGTTGACGATCACAGAAAATAACCAAAGGTTGGAAGCTAGTGGTCTACTGAAAACGACAACTCGCGTTGGACCACGTCTTGTGGGAAGCCTGGGAGGAACTCAAGGCCCATGATTGTTTTTTTGTAATTTTTTTACGATCGTAGGAAGGGATATTTTTCAGTCCTTCAAGTGTAAGAAATTAGTATTTTTATGCCAATCAGGGCCAGTCAAAACAATACTTAAAGGTTGAATAGAAACTTCTGTGAGCTAGTTAAGTTTTCATTTTTTGGATCAGAATGCTTTGAAAGAGAAACAGAGAGTTTACTTTCTTATAGCTCCGAGGCGAAAAAAAAAGAGAAGAAGAGAAAAGCGTTTTAATTTCATTAGTTTATATCTATGACGTATACAATAACAGAGAGATCACCCTTCTATAGTTCTGTGACAAAAACATTCTTTAATTTCATTGGTTTATCTACGACATATCTTTAATCTAATTTTTGTAACATATTTCCGCAAGTCAGTCACGTTATATCTTACCTATACTGACTCAGGTCCCCTCAGATTTTCTATGAAAAATTGACCCATGTCCTAACCAAGATGGATATTATCAAAAAAAAAACAAGAAATTATCAGTACAGAAGCGTCTAATTATATGAAATATTTTATCTTAGTGCAGATTATAATTATTTTAGGCCTACCAGTGTAATTATGCGCCGCAAGTTTGCTTATTCATGTGTTTCTTACTCGAGAAATATAATGTTTCTTACTCGAGTAATATACGTACCAATAGCCAACTATTGGTAACTATAACCAAACAACCTATGGTACGTTTATATGTAGAATTTCACGGCGGATGTGAAATTATATCTCAATAATAATATGTAAAATTTTATAACCATTTAATCAGTTAAGATATATGGATTGAAACCCTGTGTATGTCCAATGGCGACTAAGTAAAACCCACAAGGAATTCCCTATTAATGTGAAGGTGTTTCTTGCTTAACGGATTCTAATAAGACTTTAATATAATATTTATTTATTTAGTGCTGAAGGATTTACTTAAACAATAGCCTTCTAAAAAGATATTGATGTCAGTTCTTCATTATGCTTATATTCTTTGCCAAGCATCAACTGGAATCTACACGAACAAGCTTGGAAATCCTGCATCTAATTACCTTATTCGAAAAGCGAATATGATGCACCAATGTTGACTTGTAATTACGGAAAATCCAAGAGAAGAACACGGGGAAACAAAGAAGAACACCTCTGCATTTCAGCCGTTAAACCCGGAGCCCCATGAGAACGTCTAAGCCAAGAAATAGGGAAGACATCAGAAAATGAGTGGGTAGAGAGGTCTCCACTCGTCCTTGTTATGTCTTGTTCCCTCATTGTAGTATCGTTTGCGTAAAACCGTGCGGTTATGACGCTGCACATGCGTTTCTTAAACAGCACGGACTTGCGTGAACAATGAAGGCATGAAATAAGTCGTAAAATTAGACCTCAAACTTAATAATGTAGGGTAAATAACGTTTATTTAATAAGTATTGAAGAAGTATATAAGCCCTTTATCGATGTTTCCGTTCTCAAAACATATTTGAAGACATCTCTATTTTAAATTTTAGATTTTTGTTGAGAATACTAATATTAGTGTATTTATTTAATTCTGTCTCATAGCTAAGAAATTATAACCCAATTAATGCGTGAATTATTGTATATGTATTTACTTCAAAAAACATGTGATTCTGCCGCGTTGTTTTTATTACAGGAAAGTAAATGGACACTTTGGTCATTTAGTATTACAATGAGCTGCCCAGTACAGATACGACCCAGTAGCATCTATTTTCATCATATCTCAACCAACGAAGAGTACTCACCATAACTCCAGGCAACTTCATCCCAGCTTCGTCTACGAAGACAACAGTTACCTTCGATCGTCATTTCTTCGACTATGAACCATATTATGTATCAGGTAACACTATATTTGAACCTCAGTATAAAGTGCTTTAACGAACTATATAATCACATAAATGCTGAGAACCCCATCAATCAGAACAAGATAAACGCTATTTAACGATATTTGAAGTTAAGAGATACTTAAAGACATTTGAAGATATTTGAAACTGAACTTAGAGAAAATTTGAAGTTTAATTCTGAGAACCCCATCGATCAGAACAAGATAGACGATATTTAACGATATTTGAAGTTGAAAAATACTTAAGACATTTGAAGATATTTGAAGACGAAATTAAAGACAATTTGAAGTTTAATTCTGAGAACTCTATCGATCAGCACACGATAAACGATATTTGAAGTTAAATGACACTTAAAGACATTTGAAGATATTTGAAGCAGAAATTAAAGAGACAATTTGAACTTTAACTCTGAGAACACCATCGAGCAGTACAAGATAAACGATATTTAACGATATTTGAAGTTAAATGATAGTTGAAGAGGTTCGAAGTTGAATTTAAAGACAATATATTAAGAGAGTCACTATAGTAGGACGACAACCCCCGTTTCAAAAGGCACAAATGAACAATTTTACGCGAGAATACATTCTCTATGTGCCTCTAAAATCCTAAAAAATGATATGCTGAGAAGAAAAAAACACCAACACCTGCAGTGGGAAGAATCATTCCCCAGTTGACTATTAGAACGATATTTAACGGTCATTTCCCAGTTGACTATTGGGGAAACTTACCGTGTAAAGACAACTAGACTCGAACTGTTCCATGAAGAAACCATAACGTAAGTGCTTCGAAATTTTTGCCAGGACAAAAGGAATGAAGGACAGTAATTTACAACAAAAGGGTGTAGTACACTAAGGACACGAAAGGTGATGAATAGATGTGAAGCTACATGTTGTACTTCCTAATAACTTTGACAATTCAAAAATCCCAATAGTGAAAGTGTTTTAATGTCATCAGTGAATATGATGAACCAAATATTGTATGTTATAAATCATTCATGTATGTACCACAAGTAGAATTAGGTGTAGTATTATCATGTCATTCATTTAATGTAGCGTAGATAGAATGTAGCATGCCATATAGACAGCAAAATCAAAAAAAAAAATCTTTAGTATAGTAGCTAGCCTAGAACCATGAATAATCTTAGTCCGGTAGATGAATTTCAGATAGGGATGTAGAATAAAATAAGAAAAGTAATAGAGAAAATTTTTAGCACTCCTGATTAAGTCATAACATATATATAAAATAATTATGTAAAAAAAAAAAAAAAAAAATAGTTAATAAATGGCGAACATTTAAAAAAGCCCAAAGGCGAGCAGTTACTAATGACGGGACGTCATTAATTGATGGGAAGGGTGATATGTACCGGGAGTAAAACACGACGTATTTGAAATACCAAAATAAAGTTCCTTTCTAAAGATAATTCCGATTTCTTATAATTAAGCTAAATCTAGTCGCAAAAATGAAAAGTCCTTAATCAGCAAAAAGAGAAATTGTATTTCTAGCTTCAGTCAGACAACGGCGCTAGTCGTTCGAATTTCGCTAAGATAATTGTAGCAAAAAAAATGCAATGCATAAAATTTCCAAGGAAGTTTAAAAGGCAAAAAACTGTGTGAACTCCTGAATCATCTGAAAAATCTTTAAGAGATAATTGGACGAGGATTCGCGTCCTTGGGGCACGTGAGCCAATGGCAGGCAGTCCCTAGGGCGCAGGACGAAAGAACTGCGTTTTGGGAGTGGGGTAAATGTGCCTTTTTAATTTTAATCTCTATCCAGATTTGAAGCGGTTAGTACCTTAGAACTAGAGAGATTCAGACGAATTTATTGTATTTTGGTCACCGTTGTTGTCATAGAAGTGACTTGTTCCTGTGCGACTAAGCATGTAAGTTCAATAAATCTATTGTCTTTTTATATGTGTTTGTTTCTCTTATATGTCTGAGTCTAGTCCGATAGTGGGTAATTAGTTCGCAGGTCTCCAAGGTAAACGCTCCCAAAGGAATCTGATCTCCAGATAGCCCGAGAAGAAGAGGCACGCTTTTTCATTCCTACAAGCATCAAAAGTTGTCATCGCCACAGCTTAGAAAGAGTTTCTAACCCCTGCTAGCCTATAAGAATTCGTATCTCTTAAGCAAGATCTAATTGCGCCGTGGAAACAAAGCTTTGAGACGTCAAAATTTATAGTTCAATAATTCTTAATTCCTCGTAACTTTTAACGGATTAAATTAAATGAAATAATTCAAAGATATTCAATATCAGCATTAAAATACAATTCGATTAATATGTATATTAGAGGAATTACGGCATCCGGTTCAAATGTAAGAAATAAGAAATAGGGAAATAAACCTACGCCATTCATATCTGATTTATTGAGAAAGCCGGGTTTTGTTTTTGATTAATAAGAATAATACGTTTGATTCAAAGATTAATTTTTCTATCACAAACCATAACAAATATTATCTTCAATATTTTTTCCATCGCTACAAATCTTTGGGAGGAGTTTTCTTTACAGTAATACCGGGGGTTTCTACAGCTCTGTTTAATACCTCCTGCAATGACAGGGGCCTTTCTATTGGTGTTGCAAGGGAAACCCATATCATCTGGAAATCTTTTGGGGGGACAAGGGGTTGAAATTCTATCAGGGAAAAATTGTGTTTTCGGAGATATCGTATAATCTAACTCTCCTGCACTCTCCGATGATGAACTCTTTGGATCTTTTGGCGTTTTTATTTCAGGAAAAAATCCTGGTATTAGGGATTTTTTCATAACTAGATTTTTCATAGCTAAAAATTCTTCAAAGTTTTCCTCATCGCTCTCATCCTCGAAATAGTCTTGCTTGAAATTAAAGGGTTTTAGCTCTGCCAATCTTGATTTAGGGGGCTCATCTTCTGCATCTGACGAATCTGTAGAGGAGGGATGTGAATCCCATCTCTCTGGAAATTTGGCTCTTTTTATTCGGCTAACATGCGCCTTGTAAGTTCTTCCACTATCGGGGTTTTCCATTTTAAAAGTATAATCGTTATCGTGCTTTTTTTGACTATTCTGTACGGTCCAGAATATTTGTTGGAAAGTTTTTTGCCTTCCGTTTTTGCTTCGTTCTTTAGGTAGACGCAGTCTCCTACTTTGAAATCTATACTCCCCTTGACTTTGGGTTGGTTTCTTAGATCTTGGTTTATTTTACATTTTTCCAACTCTTGCCTAACTATTTTATAAGGTTTCCTCATCCTATTTATGAATTCTTGTTTGTAATCCTCCGAGTTGTTGTAATACTGCCGAGATTCAATAATCTCATCATACGGGATTCTGAAATCACGACCGAAAAATAAATAAAATGGATTGTCTTTGGTTCTTTCTGAATAAGCAGTGTTGATTATGTTAGTTAAATAAGGTAAGAATTGATCCCAATCGTTTCTATTGTCTTTTGTATAAATGCTTAATATATTCGAAATATTTTATGCCTATTTTCTATTTTACCATTAGCTTGTGGGTGATACGGGGATGTCACCAATTTGTCTATATTAAGAAAACTCATTAAGTCTTTTGTTACTTTTGAAACAAAATTGCTTCCGTTGTCACTCAAAACTTTATTTGGAACGCCAAATTGTAAAAATAATTTCGCTACCGCCTTACTGGTGGCGTAAGCACCTTGATTTTTTAATGCTTTTGCAAAAGTAAATCCAGAAAAGTGATCTATAACTGAAAGAATACAGGTATGGCCTCTGTTGGAAACAGGCAAGCCTCCGCTGGTTCCGTATAAGTCAAATGAGATAATATCGAAGGGGTACTTTGCTACCGGTTCCCTTCCCATTGGAGGATTAGGATAAGCTTGGGGGATTTTTCTTAAGTTACATGCTTCGCATGTACTTACAAATTCTTTAAGTTTTGTTATTGCCGACGACACGTAAAAATATTCTTTTAATTTATGGAAAGTTTTCGTTACTCCTAAGTGTCCACCTGTATCTGAATGAAAATATTTGAAGGCAGGTATTTATTAAGTTTTGTGGTAACACAGGTATTATTGAGGTTTGGTTTCTATTTGTCCCAGCAGTCACGATTCTACATAGTATTTCTTCATCAAGATCATAGTAAAAATTATCTATCTCTTTTCTAAGAGTTTTGAATTTATCCGGTAACGCATCGTCATTCACAAAATAATTAATAAGCGCTGAACACATTTCGTCCTTTTTTTGCTTTTTTTTTATATTTTCTGAAGACAGGGGACAATGGTTAACCTTATTTTATTTTACTGTGTCTTTGATTTTTTTTTTTTACATTCATGTTTGCTCTTAGCATTGATAGCGTTAACTTCATTTTCCTCAGCTTCCGACGGAATATTTTATGGGTATCTACTCAAAAAGTCACAAGCTGCATTTTGTTTACCTTTTAAATGTTCAAATTCGTAATCTAGGTCTTGGATTTTCATAATCCATCTAGCTAGAATTCCCGTGGGGTTTTTAAATGTGCGCAGGTACTGCAAGCTTTTATGGTCTGATCGTAGTATAAATTTTCTACCAATTAAATAGTGTCTAAATTTGTCTAAAAGTGGTGGATTATAGATAATAATTTTAAGTTTGTGGCGGAATAACTACTTTCGCCTTTTAATAAGGTTCTACTCGAATAGCATATAACTTTTCTATTTTTTTTAGAAGGTCCTTGTAAAGGATCAGGGTTTTCTATGGGAATTATTTGCGAAAGAATAGCCCCAATGCCTTTTGAACTAGCATCGGTTGTGACCACAAATTGTCCGTTTTAGAAATTAGGTAGCGATAATATCGGTTCAGAAGTGAGTGCCTTTTTGAGAAGTTCTAGGGAAGTCTGAGCTTCTTGGGACCATGTAACATTTTGGGAGTTCCCTTTAGTTAATTCCGTGATGGGTTTCGCAATTTGGGCGTAATTGCGCACGAATTTTCTATAGTAGCCAGTAAGACCTAAAATTCCTCTTAATTCTTTCAGGGTTCTAGGGGGTTTGAGGTTTTTCAACACATTTTTATTTTATCAGGGTGTTGGGATATCTTTCCTTGTGTTACTACTACTCCTAAAAATTTAATTTTTGGTTGAAATAAATTTACTTTTTCAGGCCGGCATTTTAAATTGCCCTGTCTGAACTTCTCGAACACCTTAGCTAATGTTGCTAAGTGTTGTTCGGCGTTTTCTCCCACGCATATGATATCATCAACAAAATGAATGATATTTTTTAATCCTCTTTACAGGTGTAATAGGGGTCTACATAGCGCGCTTGAACTTGTTTTAAGTCCAAAAGGTACTCTTAAGCATTCATATGAACCACATTCAGCTGTTGAAAATGCAGTTTTATGGACATCTTTTTCGGCTATTTTCACTTGGTGGTAGCCTTGGGTGAGGTCCAAGAAGTAAAAATTTTTTTTTGCTTGAAATTGAGTCAAGAATTTCATCTATTCTTGTAAAGGAAATTTATCACTAACTACTTGTTTGTTAAGGGCTCTATAGTCTACTACAAGTCTAAGGTTACCATTCTTCTTTGGTAGCAAGATCACTTGTGCAGAATACGGGCTTATACTGGGGCGTATAATTTCATTTTTTTTCTAATTCATGGATCTTATTTTTTAACCACTCTTTGTGCTTATACGGCACACGATATGGCTGTTTCGCTACAGGATTACCAGTCGTTAAAATTGAATGTTCATAAAATGGTATCAGTCCGATGCCATCTTCAGATGCGGAAAATACATCTTTAAAATTCCGTAATAATTCGCATAATTTTTTCTTAAGTTCCATGTCCGTAATATGATTTATATTAAATTTGTCTAAAAATTGCGATTTAGTTAGAGGATATTTGTTATTTGAGGTTTTAATGCCGTTAACTAGGTTTGTTTTAGAATTTTCCCATCTATTTAAATCATTCTCCGATAAAACTTGGATTCGAACTAAACACGTCCCTTTTTTTATTGTAATTGTATCATTTTCGTGGTTATTAGCTACCCAAATAAAACCTTCTCCTTTGTCGTAAGATATAATCTGTTCCTCACATAGCAGATTTTCAGGTTCATTTGATGGGGTCGCAAACCATATTTCGGATTTGCTAACTACTGGTTCAATCATCTGTGATATATGAATTTTTTGCATCGTTTTGGGAGGGACTTTTGTTTTCCTTATCCGAATCCGTAATATTTCTCTTTATTTTCATTGTTTATTAGATTCATAATGGCGCTATGCTGCGCCATTGCGGCATCTTGCGGCCTCATGTTGGGTTTTACTATGTTTTTCCATAATTCCGCTATTTTCTAATTTCGTTTGACCTGTACTGTCGCATATCTCCTATTTTTATTTTTGCGGATTCGATACTTTTATTATTTAAATTTACTTCATCTCTGCAATGTCTCTCAGAATAATTGAACAAATTTCTAACTATGCCATGTCCTTTTTGCGAGACATGAGGTTCAAAATATTGCGACATTATATCACCAGAAATTTTATTTACTGTTACGTTGTCTTCGTAACCTCTGTTACAATTTCTTAAGGTAGAAATTTCTTCCCCTACCTTAGTCGGGTAGACAAGCCTTTCGTTCGCTACGTCTAATAGTACTCTATTAGACTTTAAAAATTTGCGCCTATAATTTCTTCATACGGAAAGTTATCGCATATTATAAAATTTGTCGGAAAGATCCTATTGTCCCTTTTTACGTTTAGGCGAATTGAACCTCTTGCATCCAATTTATGCCCTGTCACGCTAGTTAGATTGGGATTATTAAAATTTCTTTGTTGTCTAATATGGGGGCAACATATCAAATACGCATGAGTTTATAATGTTCGCAGTAGCACCAGAGTCAATCAAAGCCTTAAAGTAAATATTTGCCACACAAAAGTCATTAAATATAGGTAACTTATTATTATTATCACTACAAGACGGTACTACTATTGTTTTGGACCTATAGAATATTCTGGGCGCCCTCTGGGTCCAATTTATATTTCTGAGGGGCCTGAAACGTTTCCCTGTGGATCCGTTTCATACGTCGGTGTCTGAAGTAGGGATTGAGACACGTGAAATTCCGTAGGCATATCTAATTGATTTACATTTGTCTGCCTTCGCCATGTATTATTACTATAGTTTTGGATTTCTTGCGCCAGTGGCGGCAGCCGGCGCTGTCTGCCAATGTCGTTGGCTTGAAAAAAAATTTCATTTCCCGTCGGCAAATTTTCGTGATTTCTATATAGCATTCTCGCCTTATATTGGCTTTGGCGAGTATTTGGGTTTTCAAATCGGTAATTATTTGTCTATTGGGGGGAAGATTGTACAAATTTGGCTGTTATGCGTTGTAAGGTACTGATTGGCGCAATCTTCCCTGGCTATAGCCTAGTGCACCACCGGCGCTAAAATTCGTTCTTCCGAACAAATGGTTGCCATAATTTTGCCTACTGCCGACAGCAATTCTTGGTGTGCTATTGGGGACATAACGGCACTCCCTCGCGATGTGCCCAGGTCGATTGCAAATATAGCATCTTATTATTGTATGGTTATTTTCATAATTAGATTGTTTGATGGGCTGAAAACGTGCTGTTTTCTGCCTAGCGGGTTCTTGCGTTTTATGTCTTTGTGGCACTGGGGAGTTATCCCTTGAAAAGAAATTGGGAGACGCCTGATCGCCCTTGAAGATTAGGTTCGCGTTTGAATCGCCTAGGCTATTTACTTTTGCTTTACTGTGATTTGCGACCATCGTGTCGACTTCGATCAATCGATCTACCTCCTGAACTGCAAGATCCAACGTCTGAATATTTTTGGATATTACCATTCTATATAGTTTTGGGGGTAGCCCTTGCAAAAAGGTATTTAGTATGACTTTTTCATACAGTTGTCCTGAACCTCTTCCGTATTTTGCCTCTACTGAAATGCGTATATTATCAAGATATTCTCTTATATTTTGTGAACAGTCAAAGCACACAATTCCGTGTTTTTTAATTTATTTATGGAACTGGTTTCTATAAATCTATCTTTAAATGCCGTTAACAATTTGTCTACCGTATTTATTGGCAAGTTGGCGTCATTACCTATGGTATGTTCAATCTGCTTTAGAAAGGTTAAGGCCTGGCCTTTTAATCGTAATAGAAGCATGTCGACTAACGTTTCTAGCTCTGTTTTTGTTAGTTCTACAAACTGGGCCAATTGAATATTAAATTCGTCAATATCTGATTGACCACTGTACTGCGGGATAGACTTTGCTATTTCTATATTTTTCGCGACCAACGTCTGCGCCATTAATTGTTCTTCTAAATCTTCTGACATTTGTTTTTTGCGTTTTGAATTAACTCAAAATAAATTTATTATTTCACTTAACCTATTTTGGGGGAGGCTATTATCTCCTATGAGATATTCTAAAGGATTTTCCCTGTAATAGCTTAGCGGCAATAGGTCTAATCACTTTTCTTATATGTCTGTATCGTTCCAATGATGAAATTTAAATTGCTAGGTTTATAGCCTAACTAGTTCGCGAATTTTCCTCCAATTTCCGACCGTGACATTTGTAGCGATAACTTTTTTTGGTCACAGGGCTTAATTGCGGTAATGAAGATTGATCGCGTCAAGTCTAAAATTGTACTTTGAAGCTGTGAACTTACACCTTATAAGTTCTCCGATAGCGCCACTTATAGTGCCAAGGACTGTGCCATTTGTAATATTATGATTGAAAGCGGTGTACCGATCGCACCAGTTCTTCCGGGGTGATTTTTCTTGGGCTACTTAAAAGGCTAGGCAAGCTATAAAAATAATGAGAAAATTAAGTTTATGATCGTGCCACAACAATGGGGAGTAAAGTAAATTTATGACCACGCCATCCTCAATTATTGAGAGAAAATAAGATGTGTAGCTATATAAGTGTAACCTCTTTTCCTCGAGCTATCTGGAGATCAGATCCCTGGGAACGTTCCTTGGAGATATTTGAACTAGCTACCTGTCGTGCGACTAGATACAGACATATAAATATAATAAACACAAATAGAAGAGCAATAGATTTATTGTAACTTACATTTTAGGTGCACAACAGGGCTCACTTCAATTGACGGCGAATAATAACCAAGTCTCTACAATGACTGCATAATAATTTGAATCGCAATGCCTGAATGCCAATATAATTCTGCTCTAAATGATCCTGAATCTGATATACGAATCATTTCAAAAAGCACTTTTACCCCACTATCAAACGTAGTTTTTTGTCTTGCGCTCCAATTGACGATTCACAATTGGCCTAAGTCCTGAGGAGGGTCAAACCCTCCGTCCAATAATCAGTCTTAAATATTTCTGATGATTCAAACGTTCACACGGCTCTTATAATTTAAACTTCCTGAGAAAATTGTGTGTGTAGCATCTTTTTTATTGCCCACTATCTTAGCGAAATCCAAAGCTGGATAGCGCCGTTCTTTCTCTCTGAAGCTAAACTGCAATTTTTTCTCTTTGCTCATTAAGGACTTTTCTTTTTTTGAAACTAGATTTAAACTTAATTAGAGGAAATCGGATTATCTTTAAAAAGAAGGAACTTTATTTTTTTATTTTAAATATGTCGCATTTACTCATGGTACAGTCGTAGAAACTTCAAAAAGGGCTCAGTCGATTCGAAATTGAAAGGGCTAGTGCCCCTTTTAATAGTCGAAAGTGATTGAAGGGCAACTAAGCCACCTCTCACGCCCACCGTTTTCCCAAACAAATCCAATCAAAATTTTGATATATCTGTTTTGCTCAACGTAGTTGAAAATTCTCTGAAATTAGTTCTTTGAGGATGATAAACCCTCCAGAGCCTTCAGGATAAGGGTTGTAATGGGGGCATATAAGGTTTTTATAGAAAGAGTTGTCGTAGAAACTTCAAAAAGGGCTCATTCGATTTGCAATTGAAAGGGCAAGGGCTCTTTTTCATAGTCGAAAGTGATTGGAGGGCTACTAACCTCCCTCTCACGCCCACCATTTCCGCAAACATATCCAATCAAATTTTTGAGATATCCATTTTGTTCAACGTAGTTGAAAGTCTGGAGTTTTTTTTTATAGAAATCGCTGTCATAGAAACTTCAAAAAGGGCTCATTCCATTGGAAATTGAAATGGATTGTGGCCTTTTTAATAGTCGAAAGTAATTGGAGGATAACTAAACCCCCTCTCAAGCCCACCATTTCCCAATCACATACAATCAAAATTTTGAGATAGCCATTTTGTTTGACGTAGTTGAAAGTCTGGAAATTATGTATTTGAGGATGACATTCCCCTCACAGCCCTCAGGGCAAGGGTTGTAAATTATGCCCTGGGGGCAAATGAGGTTTTAATAGAAAGCGTTGTCGTAATACTTCAAAAAGGACTCATTTGATTGAAAATTGAAAGGGCCTGTACCCTTTTAATAGTTGAAAGTAGTTGGAGGGCAACTAACCCCTCTCTCATACCCACCATTTCCCAAAACACATCCAATCAAAATTTTGAGATAATCTTTTTGTTCAACGTAGTTAATAGTTCTTGAAATTAGGTCTTTTAGGATGACAACTCCCTCAGATCCCTCAGGGCAAGGTTTTTAAGTTATACCCTGGGGGAATATAAGATTTTTATAGAATGTGTTGTCGTAGAAACTTCAAAAAGGGCTTATTTGATTGGAAATTGAAAGGGCTTAGTGCCCTTTTTAATAGTCGAAAGTTAATGGAGAGCACCTAACCCCCTCTCACGCCCACCCTTTCCCCAAACACATTCAATTAAAATTTTGAGATAGTCATTTTGTTCAACGTAGTTGAAAGTTCTGGAAATTATGGTTTTGAGGATGACCAACCCCCAAACCCCTCAGAACAAGGGTTGTAAGTTATACCCTTGGGGTATATAAGGTTTTTATAGAAATCATTTTCGTAGAGACTTAGTTGAAAATTCTGTGAAATTAGGTCTTTGCGGATGATAACCCCTCCAGAGCCCTAAGGGTAAAGGTTGTAATGGGGGCATTTAAGGTTTTTCTAGAAAGAGTTGTCGTAGAAACTTCAAAAAAAAAGCTCATTCCAATGGAAATTGAAAGGGCTAGGGCCCTTTTTCATAGTCGAAAGTGATTGGAGGGCTACTAACCTCCCTCTCACGCCCACCATTTCCGCAAACACATCCAATCAAAATTTTGAGATATCCATTTTGTTCAACGTAGTTGAAAGTCCTAGAAATTAGGTCTTTGAAGATGAAAACCCCCCACAGCCCTCAGGGTTAGGGTCGTAACTTCTTCCCTGGGGGCATATATGGCTCTTATAGAGAGAACACGCCCACCATTACCCCAAACACATCCAATCAAAATTGTGAGATAGCAATTTTGTTCAAGGTAGTTGAAAGTTCTGGAAATTATGTCTTTAAGGATGAGGCTCCCCCTATACCCTCAGGGCAAGGGTTGTAAGTTATGCCCTGGGGCTAAATAGAGTGTTTTATAGATAGCATTGTCGGTGAAACTTCAAAAAGGGCTCACTCAATTGTAAATTGAAAGGGTTAGTGCCCTTTTCAAAAGTTAAAAGTGATTAGAGGGCAACTAACCCCCCTCTCACATTCAACATTTCCCCAAACACATCCAATCAAAATTTTTAGACAGCCTTTTTTTTGCAACGTAGTTGAAAGTTTTGGAAATTAGGTCTTTGAGGATGACAACCCCCCCCCCCCCCCACAACCCTCAGGGTAAGGGTTGTAGGTTATGCCCTGGGGGCATATAAGGTTTTTTAAAAAAAGTGTTGTTGTAGAAACTTCAAAAAGGGCTTATTAGATTGGAAATTGAAAGGGCTAGTACATTTTCTAATAGTCGAAAATGAACCAAAAGCCCTCGATTGTGCAGAATCAGTCTTCTCTGGTCAGGTTTCAAAAATTGCTAGTTCTAGTGCCCATCTTAAGAGCCAAAAGCAATCAGAGTCAACAAACCCCTAATTAGTACCTTTTTTTACCCAAGAAACTCATTACAACTAAAAGAGTGTCGCGTCAGCATTTCAACATTTAGTGAAAGGGGCTCATTGGAATGGTAATCGGACGCGCTAGTGCTCTTTTCAAGAGTCAAAGTGATCAGAGGGCAGCTACCCCCTCCCCCTACACATACGTCGCATAGTCCCAAAATGCGTCTAATAGAAATTTTGAGATATCTATTCTATTTAAATTGTCTAAATATCATATAACAAGGCTTTCGGGGTTGAACAAACCCGACAGATTAGGGACAAGGGTTGTAAGTTATGCCCAGGGGTTATTTAAGGTTTTTATGGAAGGGATGTTTAACTTCAGAAGAGGCTCAGTCTTTCTCCTGAAAAAGAATATGTCATTATAAAACGAACAGAAATTAATCAAAAAAACTTTTGTCTTATTGTCCCAAAATGCGTCTAATAGAAATGTTGAGATAATCATTCTATTGAAAATAGTCTAAATATCATATAACAAGGCTTTTGGAGTTGAAACAAACCTCAGAGATTAGGGGTTAGGGTTGTAAGTTATGCCAAGGGGGTATTTAAGGTTTTTATGGAAGGGATGGTTGTTTAACTTCAGAAGAGGCTCGTTCTTTCTCCCTGAAAAAGACTATGACAATATAAAACGAACAAAAATTAATCGAAAAATTTTTTTTGCACAAAACAAGTTTTTCAAAAAAAGTAAAGAACTCTATTAAACCAAAAATGAACAAAAATAGAATCAAATAATCTACCAAGCATACAACTACCACAAATTAGCATTAATTCATAAATGAAACCCAAAACAAACAGAAATTAAAATAAGTCAAACTCAAAACGAGCAGAAATTAATCTGAGTAGGGTTCTAAAACCCTATGCTTTCTAAAAGCCAGTTTGAAATTTATAATTTACTGCAAAAAATTCAAATGAATTTACTCAAAAAATGTGCATTGTCAGTTTAATATACATATGCTGATATTTACTCCTTAAAATATTAATTAATTTTTTTATTTCCTAAAGTTATAAAAGTCAAAACATTTAAAAGAATTTTTTCAGTAAATTCATTTTAATTTTTTCATTTTAATAAATGCGTTTAATTCATTTTTCATTTAATTCATTTTAATAAATGCATTGGCAAATGAGCATTAATTCTAAGATGAAAAGATAGCATGTTACTTTAGGGATAGCAATGTCATCCTTCCTCAGTGTACAAATCGACAAAAGAGTCGATGGGATCCTTGTCAATATATCAACTGAATTAGGTGCTCTGTTCAACTAATAAACTGCTCCGTGATATTAGTTCAGACCGACGTCAGCAAGGTTAGTTTCTACCCTCAAGAAATCTCTATGGAGGAAGGAAAGGACAAATAATATTCTGGAGTTTTGTGTCAACTTGCGTGACAAAGGTACCAAACAAACTTTGTATGTGCTGATTTCAGAATAACACAATAAATCCGAAGAAAAACTTTAGTTTACAGAATCCTTGTAAATATAGCCCATATCTGTGTTATTTGCGGCCATTACTTGAGTACGTATATTTGGTCTGGAGGCATTAAGTGAAGAATACAGAATGTCCCAGTTGTGGTATTGAAACTAGGCAGAAGCCTGCTGCAGAAATTATTCTCGGTGCAAATTAATAGTTTTATGAATCCGCTCTCAAGTCACCACAAATGCCCTCTGGCTTTGAGCTCAGATTCCAACTTATCCTCAAGTTTAGACACCCACTACTCAAGGGTAAGAAGTGCTTGTTCGTCGCTCCCAGCTCCAAGCTCAAAGTGTTCAATCCAGTTATTTTAGAACCTCTCCCCACCTTAGCTGCAGAGGGAAGTTAAGTCTCGTCTAAGTTCATATTCTGTGGATTTTCAGCGAACACAAACCATTGAAATTATGGACTTCCAACAACTGGTCTTCTATAAGCTGAACTCGCTTCGGAATATTCCAGGTCACCAACAACTTCCAATAAACCACTTAATGATGACTTAATTACATCCAGTTGAAGGTTATCAGGAATAGTATCATTCTTTTTTTCATATTCTTTTATCTTCTTTATTAAATTCTTTTCAACAAGTTTCCTTAAGCAATCAGTTTTGTTGATGAAATAGTATAGGTTTTCTATAGCTATATCCAAGTTTATATTCTGAAGTTGTGACTCCTGTTTTGACCTTTTTTCAAATTCAAGCAAAATGTTTTCTAGTTCTTCTTCTTCTTCCATACGATTCAATTTTTTCTTTTAAAATTGTCAAGTCGTTCATCAGCATCTTACGTCTCATATTTCTGACCTGAAAGAGATGTCAACTAAAGCAACAATACTACACATCAGTAATTACATAAATTATACTTTCTGCATATACAATTGGAACCTAGGTCTTGGTCAAGTTGACGATTTTTTTTTAATTGATGAGAGTTAAGTTAAAAAGAAAGAATATCGTGGACCTATTACCATTTTTAAAATAAAACATAAAGCTATAAAGTACTAATGTCCTTGTTTTTAATTAATAATTATTTAAAAGAATTAAATAAATAAGTTTTTTATTTTAATTTTCGAATGTACATTTTCTTAAAAACTTTTCGGGTTTTTCGTAAAATACCCAAGGGCAATAAATTTAAATTTGACTGTCTGAATTGGTTTAGTGTACATTTGCACGACCATACATATCTTAATAACTGAAAAAAATGGGAATTCGAGACCTTCATATGCATATATATATATATATATATATATATATATATATATATATATATATATATATATATATATATATATATATATATATATATATATATATATATATATATATATATATATATATATATATATATATATATATATATATATATATATATATATATATATATATATATATATATATATATATATATATATATATATATATATATATATATATATATATATATATATATATATATATATATATATATATATATATATATATATATATATATATATATATATATATATCATTTTATGGTAGCAGTAAGCATCAAATTTATACCCAAACAAAACATGAATAAAAAATCAGCAAAAAAAGCTAAAAACACATGGCAGCTAACAGCTTAAGAAAATTCATTCTTCCATTGATAGTATAATTATTTTTGGGAATCACCATATATTAAGTTTTTAAGTTTTAAGAACAAACAACGTTGCCACACTTGACTAATTAGATTGCTTATTTATTGTCACGTTTTATTGTTACAACAAAACGCTGACGAAAATGTGGCAAGTTGCCTATACATCATCCCCAGAGCAATAACCATGTACTCTGCTTTGTTGTAAACAGTGATATTGAAATTCTAGACTCAAATTTGTGATTGGTTTTCTTTGAAAATCATTAAATATCAATTGAAGTCAACATCAAAAGCCACTTCTGTTTCTGTGTTTTGCTTTATGAACTTCAGTATTCCAATTATGGCCTCAGATTTGCTATAGATAAGCTCAGAAACCCTACTTTGGTTGGAAATCCAATGTAATTTGTGAAATATTTTCCTACCGTGCCTTGCTTTTGATATTGCAATACTAGATCAAGATTTTTGATTGACAAGCTCTTAAGGCTTATAGAATAGTCCATGTTGGAAATTGAAAACTAGTTCCGAAACATGTAAGGTACGCATTGTAAAATTTAAAGGCGGATAAAAATATACTCTCAAACATATTGTAATTTTTACGTTAATTTGAAAGGTACCCAGATTTATTCTAGGTACCTAAATGCTTACAGCCAGCCCTTGGAGGGTATCAATGAGTTTTCTTAGGGAGGGCATGAAAAAAAGTGTTTTTGTGCGTTTATTTTACTGAGTTGTGTTACGAGATGCCCGTATTGTAATTTAAGCAGTCGTTGTCATTTGGACAAGAATCGTCAATAAAGGGGGGGAGGATGAGGGAGGGTCAATAAAGGGAGGATTGGGTCAATAAAGGGTGAGAGGAATCCTGCCCTCGAAGCTTAATAATTTCAAAACAACCAACAGAATCTTAAGGAATTGCTTAACAATATTAAGATTTAATCTGGTGTAGTTTTTTTTTAAATCCCCAGATTTTTAGTTTATAAATTTTAAGAACGAAAAAAGTAGTCGGATTGACTAATTATGTTTGCTCATTTGTTTTCACGGTTCATTGTGGCAACACTGAAAAAAATATGGTAATGTCCTGAAAATTAATGATGGCAAAACACTGAACATAATCTCAGAAAATCACGGTTTCTGGTATGAATAGACCTAAGTTGAGTCAAGGGGGAATGTTTTATTTTAGCTAATTGTTTAAAGAAATAGAAATAAATTTTTTTTATTTTAGCTTTACAAAATATTTGTTTTTAATAATCGTTGGTGACCGTGGAACTTGAAATTTTTTGTTACTGCTTTTTTTATCCATTCAATCGTTTTCTTGTCCCCTATGTCCCTTAAAAACTTTTTGTGTCTCTAAGAGTAATTTGATGATGACTCGACCTAATAAGCCTTTTCTATTTATGATAAATCTCTCTATGTCTTGAAAATTTTCAAATACAGTTCCTTCACTGTTGATGCTTAATCTTGGCACATAAATTACAAACTATTATGTATAAGTTTTTCAGTCTCATCTTGAAGAAGAAAAACAAAAAAAATTGTTTAACAGGTCTATTACATGTATTTTCAGAAAAGTTAGGAAAATTTGCTATGATTTGAACAACAAATTTTCCATACTTTAAGCTCAAAGACTACAGACTCAATTTTATTTTCCAAGAGATGTACCACGTACTGAACGGTAAAAACATGATTAAACTTTAAATAAACCTAGCATGAATCACAGCACACCTATTTAAAATTTTGAGAACGCACTGCTCTCCTAAACTAAATAAAAATTTGAGATTCTCTCTCAGTAAGCAGAAAGATGTCAAGTTTGATAATCTCTGAACAATGTCGTCGGCAACGATTATTCCCTTCAAGAATGTTTTTAATAGTTGTTTCAATGCAGTAAATTTGAAAAAGATTTCTTCCAGTTATATGAGTGGCCATAAAACTCTTTTCTTGCTTCCAAGAATTTGTATATAAACAATATTGCTGTCGAATTATTAATTGTAAGTAGAAAGGCCCCTATTGATCCGGGGGGGCACCATATTTGGGCATAGAGTCCCTACTAGTACTCCAGGGGGGACTCCTATTTGGGCATAGAGTCCCTACTAGTACTCCAGGGGGGACTCCTTACTTGGGCATAGAGTCCCTAGGAGATGGTTTTTTGTCACTGAGAATGCAAAAACAGAATTTTTCTCACTTGAAAAAACAGGATTTTTCTCACTTTTATTGATGTTTTTTTGGACGGTTATGTGTGTTGGTCAATTTATTTGATGTTTTTCATGGATGTCAACATCAATTTATGTCTGTTTTATGGTTTTTGTCAGTGAGAATGAAAAAAACAGGAATTTTCTCACATTAATAGATGTCAACAGCAATTTATGTCTGTTTTTTATGGTTTTTGTCAGTGAGAATGGAAAAACAGGATTTTTCTCACTTTGATGGATGTTTTTCTGGATTCTGGATTTGATGGATGATTCTGAGTCTAATGGGGAACAGGGTCAATGACCTCAATTCCCCTTTCGTGAATCAATAATTCCCCTTAGAAACAACAAATTAATTCCCCTTTCATGACAAATCAATCAACCATGACATCATCTGTCAGACATTAAAAAACTTCCCCTTGGAAACAATTCACCTTGACATCACCTGTCAAATATTAATAAACTTTGCCCTGTGGAAACATTTCTGGTCAAACTCCAAAGATATTAATAAACATCGCCCCGGAAACAATTCTCCAAGAAACTCCGGCGAATGTTTTTGATCTTAGAGATGAAGAGATGCGCGGGAAAGGGTTTCCCAGTAATTTCAAATGTAACAGCGCAGGGATGCCAAAAACAAAAGGAACACGCAGAAATTACGTTTAGAGATTATTTGGGCGAAACCGTTTTAGACATTTTAGGGAATTATTTCGGCGAAACAGTTAGAGACATTTTAAAAGATGATTTTAGAAGATGTTTTAGAAGAGGTTTTGAGTGTGGTCGTTATAATACACAAGTTCCATTTGAACAGTGTTATGAGGTCCTCTACCCCAAACCCCAAAGGGCTCCGATCCCCCTACCCCAACCCAAAGGGCTCCAATACCCCTACCCCAAACCCCGAAGGAAGCCCCCTGGACCCCAAAGGTCCCCCGGGCTCCCAAAGGACCACCCGGCCCCTCAAGAGCCCCCCGGACCCCAAAAGCCCCCCCGGGCCCCAAAGAGTCCCCTCCCTATTTTTTAATACTTTTTAAGGCTTTATTATATCTTTTCAGAACAAGTTATTTTCTTAATGTCCATCCTAAACCCATTTTACAAGTTGAAATGGGCGAAACCGTTTTAGGCATTTTAGGGAATTATTTCGGCGAAACAGTTAGAGACATTTTAAAAGATGATTTTAGAAGATGTTTTAGAAGAGGATTTGAGGGTGAAACTCTGTGGTCGTTATAATACACGAGTTCCATTTGAAGAGTGTCGTGAGGTCCCCTACCCCAATCCCAAAGGCCCCCGGTCCCCCTAATGCCCCTCGAGCCCCCAAAGACCACCGGAACCCCACCCCCCCCATTTTTTAAAAATAATTTTTGAATTTTTTTAACATGGTATTTTTTTTAGCTTTTTTACGTATCTTAAAATGACATGAAATATGCTTACGGCTCTACCAATCGTACACTATGCTTGTTCATAGACACGACGCGGCTTTCCCACTGGTACTCTATGGCAGGTTATCGACACTACCTAGTTTATTGCGTGCATTAAATCAGTATTTTTTACGCAGTGGAAGGATAAACACACAATTCGTATCTGTAAAAAAGTGAAGATGAATTATTCGACGAAAGTATGTGCACATGAAAAAATCATCGTCGTGTTGAATGCTGACAAGGAGAAATACCTGAACTATGAAACGAGTGCAAGTGGTAACACTATTGGAAATGTGTGCATGCGTTGTCATGACAGCGAGAAGTTAGATTTCTTTGGAGTACCCAAGAATTTCAATCGTGTAAACAGTGGATATGCGAGAGTAACATTACCAGAGAAATTAATGCTCAAAGAGAATGCAAACTTAAAAATAATTGTCGATGATTGGGGACAACTCCTTGCTACTGTTTGCTTTAACACATTACCTGTTGATACATCCTATCATCATCTTTCCGGTATTAGCATTTTAAAGAGAACAAGAAGAAGACAAGCATACTCCTGCAATAATGTCATTAATCATATCTTGTCAATATGTCAAAACTGCTATCTTTGTAAAAAAAAAATGTGACAATAGACAGTGAAATCGCAGGCAGAATAAAAAGGACATTGGCAGACAATATAATCAATGAATATAAAGATGAATTGACGGAAAGTGAAGCGCAAGTGTACTAATAATGTATAATAATGTATTTAAGGTATTTTTATATTAATATTCTACATGTCGTTATTTCATTATAAATATCTTATGCATTATTTTGTTAAGTGTTCATTTTTTTAGGGTATGCTAGAACGTCAAACGTTCAGAATATCTATTAAAAAGGTCAGAGATGTAAGAAAAAGAATTTTTAGAGATAAAGATACTACTAGCAGGCTCAAATTTTCATAGAAGATAGAAAAGTTCAAGATCTCTTCTGAATTTTTACCAGAGAACACAATTCAATTCTAATTTCACCAGAGAAAATAAAAAGCTTCCACTTCAGTTTTAAGTTCACCAAGACATAAAAAAAATTTAAAGTTCATTTCTTAATTTTTCCATAGAAGATAGGAAAAGTTATACCATGATTGTGATTATTTTCTTTCTATGAAGATAAAAAGTTTCAATTTAATTCTAAATTTTCTTAAATTCAGTTCCGACCTTTCTCAAAGAGATGAAAAAAATTTAAAGTTCTGTTCCAAATATTTTCCCGGAAGAAGAAAAGTTCAACTTCGATTCTGAATTTTCTTAATGAAAATGAAATAAGTTATTGATCAATTCTATTTTCCCAAAAATAATATAAAAATTTTCTACTTCAGTTCAGATTTTTCACAAAGAGCTGAAAAAATTTAAAATACTGTTCCAAATTTTTCATAGAAGATAGAAAAGTTCAAGTTCTCTTCTGAATTTACCAACGAACACAATTCAATTCTAATTTCTCCAGAGAAAATAAAAAGCTTCCACTTCAGTTTTAAGTTCACCAAGACATAAAAAATTTAAAGTTCAGTTCTAAATTTTTCCGTAGAAGATAGGAAAAGTTATACCATGATTGTGATTATTTTCTATGAAGATAAAAAGTTTCACTTTAATTCTAAATTTTATTAAATTCAGTTACCTTTCTCAAAGAGATGAAAAAATTTAAAGTTCTGTTCCAAATAGTATTTCCCGGAAGAAGAAAAGTTCAACTTCGATTCTGAATTTTCTTAATGAAAATGAAATAAGTTATTGATCAATTCTATTTTCCCAAAATAATATAAAAATTTTCCACTTCAGTTCAGATTTTTCTCAAAGAGATGAAAAAATTTAAAATACTGTTCCAAATTTTTCATAGAAGATAGAAAAGTTCAAGTTATCTTCTGAATTTTACCAACGAACACAATTCAATTCTAATTTCTCCAGAAAAAATAAAGAGCTTCCACTTCAGTTTTAAGTTCACCAAGACATAAAAAATTTGAAGTTCAGTTCTAAATTTTTCCGTAGAAGATAGGAAAAGTTATACCATTATTGTGATAATTTTTCCATGAAGATAAAAAGTTTCACTTTAATTCTAATTTTCTTAAATTCAGTTCCGACTTTTCACATAGAGATGAAAAAAAAATTTAAAGTTCTGTTCCAAATATTTCATAGAAGATTGGAAAAGTTATACTTTGATCGTGAATATTCAAGTTCTCTTCTGAATTTTACCAAAGAACACAATTCAATTCTAATTTCTCCAGAGAAAATAAAAAGCTTCCACTTCAGTTTTAAGTTCACCAAGACATAAAAAATTTAAAGGTCAGTTCTAAATTTTCCGTAGAAGATAGGAAAAGTTATACCATGATTGTGATTATTTTCTATGAAGATAAAAAGTTTCACTTTAATTCTAAATTTTATTAAATTCAGTTCCGACCTTTCTCAAAGAGATGAAAAAATTTAAAGTTCTGTTCCAAATATTTTCCCGGAAGAAGAAAAGTTCAACTTCGATTCTGAATTTTCTTAATGAAAATGAAATAAGTTATTGATCAATTCTATTTTCCCAAAATAATATAAAAATTTTCCACTTCAGTTCAGATTTTTTCTCAAAGAGATGAAAAAATTTAAAATACTGTTCCAAATTTTTCATAGAAGATAGAAAAGTTCAAGTTCTCTTCTGAATGTTACCAACGAACATAATTCAATTCTAATTTCTCCAGAGAAAATAAAGAGCTTCCACTTCAGTTTTAAGTTCACCAAGACATAAAAAATTTAAAGTTCAGTTCTAAATTTTCCGTAGAAGATAGGAAAAGTTATACCATTATTGTGATAATTTTCCATGAAGATAAAAAGTTTCACTTTAATTCTAAATTTTCTTAAATTCAGTTCCGACTTTTCACATAGAGATGAAAAAATTTAAAGTTCTGTTCCAAATTTTTCATAGAAGATTGGAAAAGTTATACTTTGATCGTGAATATTCATGTTCTCTTCTGAATTTTACCAAAGAACACAATTCAATTCTAATTTCTCCAGAGAAAATAAAAAGCTTCCACTTCAGTTTTAAGTTCACCAAGACATAAAAAATTTAAAGTTCAGTTCTAAATTTTCCGTAGAAGATAGGAAAAGTTTATACCCATGATTGTGATTATTTTCTATGAAGATAAAAAAGTTTTCACTTTAATTCTAAATTTTATTAAAAATTCAGTTCCGACCTTTCTCAAAGAGATGAAAAAATTTAAAGTTCTGTTCCAAATATTTTCCCGGAAGAAGAAAAGTTCAACTTCGATTCTGAATTTTCTTAATGAAAATGAAATAAGTTATTGATCAATTCTATTTTCCCAAAATAATATAAAAATTTTCCACTTCAGTTCAGATTTTTCTCAAAGAGATGAAAAAATTTAAAATACTGTTCCAAATTTTTCATAGAAGATAGAAAAGTTCAAGTTCTCTTCTGAATTTTACCAACGAACACAATTCAATTCTAATTTCTCCAGAGAAAATAAAGAGCTTCCGCTTCAGTTTTAAGTTCAGCAAGACATAAAAAATTTAAAGTTCAGTTCTAAATTTTTCCGTAGAAGATAGGAAAAGTTATACCATTATTGTGATAATTTTCCATGAAGATAAAAAGTTTCACTTTAATTCTAAATTTTCTTAAATTCAGTTCCGACTTTTCACATAGAGATGAAAAAAATTTAAAGTTCTGTTCCAAATTTTCATAGAAGATTGGAAAAGTTATACTTTGATCGTGAATATTCAAGTTCTCTTCTGAATTTTACCAAAGAAACACAATTCAATTCTAATTTCTCCAGAGAAAATAAAAAGCTTCCACTTCAGCTTTAAGCTCACCAAGACATAAAAAATTAAAGTTCAGTTCTAAATTTTTACAGAAAGATAGGAAAAGTTATACCATGATTGTGATTATTTTCTATGAAGATAAAAAGTTTCACTTTAATTCTAAATTTTCTTAAATTCAGTTCCGACTTTTTCACATAGAGATGAAAAAAATTTAAACCTCTGTTCCAAATTTTCTTAGAAGATAGAAAAGTTCAAGTTCTCTTCTGAATTTTACCAAAGAACACAATTCAATTCTAATTTCACCAGAGAAAATAAAAAGCTTCCACTTCAGTTTTAAGTTCACCAAGACATAAAAAATTTAAAGTTCAGTTCTAAATTTTTCCGTAGAAGATAGGAAAAGTTATACCATGATTGTGATTATTTTCCATGAAGATAAAAAAGTTTCACTTTAATTCTAAATTTTCTTAAATTCAGTTCCGACTTTTCACATAGAGATGAAAAAAATTTAAAGTTCTGTTCCAAATATTTTCCCGGAAGCAGAAAAGTTCAACTTCGATTCTGAATTTTCTTAATGAAAATGAAATAAGTCATTGATCAATTCTATTTTCCCAAAATAATATAAAAATTTTCCACTTCAGTTCAGATTTTTCTCAAAGAGATGAAAAAATTTAAAATACTGTTCCAAATTTTTCATAGAAGATAGAAAAGTTCAAGTTCTCTTCTGAATCTGAATTTTACCAACGAACACAATTCAATTCTAATTTCTCCAGAGAAAATAAAAAGCTTCCACTTCAGTTTTAAGTTCACCAAGACATAAAAAATTTAAAGTTCAGTTTCTAAATTTTTCCGTATAAGATAGGAAAAAGTTATAATACCATGATTGTGATTATTTTTCCATGAAGATAAAAAGTTTCACTTTAATTCTAAATTTTCTTAAATTCAGTTCCGACTTTTCACATAGAGATGAAAAAAAAATTTAAAGTTCTGTTCCAAATTTTTCATAGAAGATTGGAAAAGTTATACTTTGATCGTGAATATTCAAGTTCTCTTCTGAATTTTACCAAATAAACACAATTCAATTCTAATTTCTCCAGAGAAAATAAAAAGCTTCCACTTCAGTTTTAAGTTCACCAAGACATAAAAAATTTAAAGTTCAGTTCTAAATTTTTACATAGAAGATAGGAAAAAGTTATACCATGATTGTGATTATTTTCTATGAAGATATAAAAAGTTTCACTTTAATTCTAAATTTTCTTTAAATTTCAGTTCCGGCTTTTCTCAAAGAGATGAAAAAATTTAAAGTTCTGTTCCAAATATTTTCCCGGAAGAAGAAAAGTTCAACTTCGATTCTGAATTTTCTTAATGAAAAAGAAATAAGTTATTGATCAATTCTATTTTTCCAAATAATATAAAAAGTGTCCACTTCAGTTCAGATTTTTCTCAAAGAGATGAAACAATTTAAAATACTTTTCCCAAATTTTTCTTAGAAGATAGAAAAGTTCAAGTTCTCTTTCTGAATTTTACCAAAGAACACAAATTCAATTCTAATTTTACCAGAGAAAATAAAAAGCTTCCACTTCAGTTTTAAGTTCACCAAGACATAAAAAATTTAAAGTTCAGTTCTAAATTTTTTCCGTAGAAGATAGGAAAAGTTATACCATGATTGTGATTATTTTCTATGAAGATAAAAAGTTTCACTTTAATTCTAAATTTTCTTAAATTCAGTTCCGACCTTTCAAAGAGATGAAAAAATTTAAAGTTCTGTTCCAAATATTTTCCCGGAAGAAGAAAAGTTCAACTTCAATTCTGAATTTTCTTAATGAAAATGAAATAAGTTATTGATCAAATCTATTTTCCCAAAATAATATAAAAAAATTTTCCACTTCAGTTCAGATTTTTCTCAAAGAGATGAAAAATTTAAAATACTTCCAAATTTTTCATAGAAGATAGAAAAGTTCAAGTTCTCTTCTGAATTTTACCAACGAACACAATTCAATTCTAATTTCTCCAGAGCAAATAAAAAGCTTCCACTTCAGTTTTAAGTTCACCAAGAAATAAAAAATTTAAAGTTCTGTTCTAAAGTTTTTGCGTAGAAGATAGGAAAAGTTATACTATGATTGTGATTATTTTCCATGAAGATAAAAAGTTTCACTTTAATTCTAAATTTTCTTAAATTCAGTTCCGACTTTTCACATAGAGATGAAAAAAATTTAAAGTTCTCTTCCAAATTTTTCATAGAAGATTGGAAAAGTTATACTTTGATCGTGAATATTCAAGTTCTCTTCTGAATTTTACCAAAGAACACAATTCAATTCTAATTTCTCCAAAGAAAATAAAAAGCTTCCACTTCAGTTTTAAGTTCACCATGACATAAAAAATTTAAAGTTCAGTTCTAAATTTTTACATAGAAGATAGGAAAAGTTATACTATGATTGTGATTATTTCCTATGAAGATTAAAAGTTTCACTTCAATTTTAAATTTTCTCAAAGAAGTGAAGAAAAGTTCAACTTCGATTCTGAATTTTCTCAATGAAAATGAAATAAGTTAATTGATCATTTCTATTTTCCCAAAATAATATAAAAATTTTTCACTTCAGTTCAGATTTTTCTCAAACAGATGAAAAATTTAAAACACTTTTCCAAATTTTTCCATAGAAGATAGAAAAGTTCAAGTTCTCTTCTGAATTTTACCAAAGAACATAATTCAATTCTAATTTCTCCAGAGAAAATAAAAAAGCTTCCACATCAGTTTTAAATTCACCAAGACATAAAAAATTTAAAGTTCAGTTCTAAATTTTTCCATAGAAGATAGGAAAAGTTATACTATGATTGTGATTATTTTCCATGAAGATAAAAAGTTTCATTTAATTCTAAATTTTCTTAAATTCAATTCCGACCTTTCTCAAAGAGATGAAAAAATTTAAACTTCTGCTCCAAATATTTTCCTGTTAAAGAAAAGTTCAACTTCGATTCTGAATTTTCTCAATGAAAATGAAATAAGTTATTGATCAATTCTATTTTCCTAAAATAATACAAAATTTTCCACTTCAATTCAGATTTTTCTCAAAGAGGTGACAAAATTTAAAATATTGTTCCAAATTTTTCATAGAAGATAGAAAAAGTTATACTTTGATTGTGAATATTCTTCATGAAGATATGGAGCTCCACTTTAATTCTAAGCTTTCTCAAAGAAGTGCAAAATGTACAAGTTCTCTTCTGAATTTCTTAGAGAGGAGAAAAAAAAGTTAGCTCAATTTTGAAATTTACCAATGAAAATGAAAAAGCTTCCATTTCAGTTCATAATTTCTCAAAGACATAAAAATTTAAAGTTCAATTCTAAATTTTTTCCATAGAAGATAGGAATGGCTATACTATGATTGTGATTATTTACCATGAAGGTAAAAAGTTTCACTCTATTTCTAGTTTTTTCTTAAATTCAGTTCATTCATCTAACCACCAAAAACAATAGGTTAGGTTAGGTATAAATAAATATTAATAAAATAATTAGAAACATTTCTCCAGGTTTAAGTTAGGCTAGGTTAGGTTAACTTATCATGAGTGCTCATGATAAGCTAACCTAACCTAACTTAAACATGGTAAAAAGATTAAATTAGGTTAGGCTAGGCTAGATTAAGTTAGTTCAGGTTAAGTTAGGATAGGTAGCCTACGTACGCGCACGTACGTAGGCTAACCTAACCTAAGCTAACTTAACCTGACCTAACTTAATCTAGCTTAACCTAACCTAATTTAATCTTTTTACCATGTTTTAAGTTAGGTTAGGTTAGCTTATCATGAGCGCTCATGATAAGTTAACCTAACCTAACCTAACTTAAACCTGGAGAAATGTTTTCTAATTATTTATTAATATTTATTTATACCTAACCTAACCTAACCTATTGTTTTTTTTGGTGGTTAGATGAATGAACTGAATTTAAGAAAAATTAGAAATAGAGTGAAACTTTTTATCTTCATGGTAAATAATCACAATCATAGTATAGCCATTCCTATCTTCTATGGAAAAATTTAGAATTGAACTTTAAATTTTTATGTCTTTGAGAAAATTATGAACTGAAATGGAAGCTTTTTCATTTTCATTGGTAAATTTCAGAATTGAGCTAACTTTTTTTTCTCCTCTCTAAGAAAATTCAGAAGAGAACTTGTACATTTTGCACTTCTTTGAGAAAACTTAGAATTAAAGTGGAGCTTCATATCTTCATGAAAAATATTCACAATCAAAGTATAACTTTTTCTATCTTCTATGAAAAATTTGGAACAATATTTTAAATTTTGTCATCTCTTTGAGAAAAATCTGAATTGAAGTGGAAAATTTTATATTATTTTAGGAAAATAGAATTGATCAATAACTTATTTTCATTTTCATTGAAAAATTCAGAATCGAAGTTGAAATTTTCTTTTCCGGGAAAATATTTGGAGCAGAACTTTAAATTTTTTCATCTCTTTGAGAAAGGTCGGAATTGAATTTAAGAAAATTTAGAATTAAAATGAAACTTTTTATCTTCATGGAAAATAATCACAATCATAGTATAACTTTTCCTATCTTCTATGGAAAAATTTAGAACTGAACTTTAAAATTTTTATGTCTTGGTGAACTTAAAACTGATGTGGGAGCTTTTTTATTTTCTCTGGAGAAATTAGAATTGAATTATGTTCTTTGGTAAAATTCAGAAGAGAACTTGAACTTTTCTATCTTCTATGGAAAATTTGGAACAGTATTTTAAATTTTTTTCATCTGTTTGAGAAAAATCTGAACTGAAGTGGAAAATTTTTATATTATTTTGGAAAATAGAAATGATCATTAACTTATTTCATTTTCATTGAGAAAATTCAGAATCGAAGTTGAACTTTTCCTCACTTCTTTGAGAAAATTTAAAATTGAAGTGAAACTTTTAATCTTCATAGGAAATAATCACAATCACAGTATAACTTTTCCTATCTTCTATGTAAAAATTTAGAACTGAAACTTTAAATTTTTTATGTCATGGTGAAACTTAAAACTGAAGTGGAAGCTTTTTATTTTCTCTGGAGAAATTAGAATTGAATTGTGAAAGACAGTAGGAAACTAGAAAGACAGTAGGATCTCTTATAGACATTTTCTAGTTAGAGTCTTAAAAAATAGCTCTCATGAAGCACTTCAAATCATTATCTTTGCAGGTCTCTAGAAAAAACTTAAAAAGGCTTACACCTTTCTTGTTGCTGTTAAACTTGAAAGTCTTATTAGATGTTCTCATGCGTCTAAGATAATTCCCAAAAAAGATTTGCTAAGCTGTTCTAAAAGGGAGAATCAGCAGGGCAGTTTATGTTCAATTACACTTTGATCTTCCTGATATAAGTTGCCCTGCTGATACTCCCTTGGAGAAAAGCTTACAAAATGTCTTCCAGAGATTACCTCAGAAGGGTAAGAATATCAGACCTTTAGTTATGAAAGTAACCAAATAGTCCTTCAGGTTTCATTTCAAATGGTCTCAACGAAAAATATTGGGTTTACCAGGAAAACCTTAATTGTTGGCCGTTTGTTTTACCGTTATATACCCGCTCTTTCTCGAATGGGTTCGTCCCCGAATGGGGTGAAGGGATGTCCCAAGGAAAGGTTCAAGGGAAATCGATAATAAAGTTCATTATTTCCTATATTATATCGTTAGAGATTGAATACTCTGCTTTTGCTCAATTTTTCATTACCATTACACATTCCTACCGCTTTCTACTATTGTTTTTACATTGTGAGAGAACGTGCTATCAGAATGTCTCACAGATTTATTATCTGAATAAATACCAAAATGTAAGAAAAACTGTTGTATTACGCGATTTCTCATAGATTTATTATTTGAATAGATATCATATTATATAGCAAAAGCAGTAAGCTATCGGAGAAGGTAAAAAGCCACAAAACGTCTAATGAAACGGTGACAGTCAGTATATAATAGATAACCAGGCATAAATAACCGGTTTTCCCGTATCCAATTACCACTATTCACTGATCATTGCTCTTTTTTAAATTGCCCCCTCCCCCTAACAAAATCCACCTGAACTTGCGGAAACTTCAGGCAATCTGGCAAAACTGTTTCTGCCATGCCTAGAGATCGTATCCTACATCTTCTCGCTTCTGAGGTTTGTACCAAAAAATATTTGCTAAGCTGTTGTCAAAGAGAGAATCAGCTGGACAGTATATGTTCAGTCACACTTGGGTCTTCCTGATATATATCGATTTCCTGATCCTCCCTTGGAGAACAGCTTTGGAGAAGGTTTTTTTGTAAAATATTTCAGAAGTGCAGGAATGTCGGATATGACATATTTGGCATGGTAGTGACATTTTGCAAAATGATGTAGAATTAAAAAATGGCTATTACCAGTGAGATTCTCCTTATATCATCAATCATCTTGATAATTTTACCCTTTTGTCCTTCTATTGTTGATGCAAATTTTTGAGACGTATTTTGCAACGTCCGATACCGTCTGATGAGCTCTTCAATTCCTGTCAACTCTTCGATTACATCATCGGCTACCTCAAGACATTTCTACAAAAAAGTAAAATTTTATTTTAAAGGATAATTTTTTGCTTCTTCGACTTACATTTTTAGAGGGGGGGGGGGAGAACCTGTTGTTGGTTCTAATCTGAGAATGTGAATTTTTAGATTTGTTCTAACACATTTCTTTAGCATTTCATATCCCTACAGAAACTTTGTGTTTGTTTCCTCGTATTCTTTAATTCAATGTTCTAGAACAGCCTCTTCACTCTCCTTTTTCGTTTTTGCCTCTTGTTTCTCTATTTCTTTTTCCTTTCTATCATTTAGCCTCTTGGTCTCTTTTTATTTAACCTGTGGATTGTTTGTATCTAATGACTTCATGTTGTCGTTTCCTTTGTACTTTAGTATATCGTATTCCTCAGAACATTTTACATTCTATATTTTAACCTCTTACATTAGTAGAGATGACCCTAAAGGTCCTACTGGGGCTCCTTATATGGGTCATAGAACCACGTGGTTAATGGGGTCAATGGCCTCTTTCTCCAGGTGTGTTTTTGGCACGCTCTCAACGAAGGTCAATGTTGTTATTGTTTCCGAGGCAAAATGCCAAGGTCAATGTTATTGTTGTTTTGAACAGAGTCATTAGAGAGAACACGTGGTTAATGGGGTCAATGTTGTGTTTGTTGTAAGTGCACGCTCGAGGCAGATGTTATGATCCAGAAATAGTATTTGTTATTGTTATTCGAGCAAGATGTTATGAGGTTCCGAGAAACAGTTAATGACACTTCCTTCCTGTTCGAGGCAGATGTTATGATCCGGAAATAGTATTTGTTATTGTTGTTTCCAAGCCAGATGTTACGAGTTCCGCGGAAAACAGTTAATTAATGTCTGACAGATGACGTCAAGTTAATTAATGTCCTTGCATTTCCAAAGAGAAATGTTTCCGAGAAACAGTTAGATCACACATGATGTCATGTTTGTTTGAATTGTCTCCGGCGCGAAGTTTATTATGTCTGGAGTTCTAACAAGAGAATCGTTTCCGAGCAGACGTTTTGATCCTAGCGCGCGAAAAAGGTTTCCAAATAATTTGAAATGCATTGGCGCAGAGATGCCAAACAAAAGGAACATGCCGAAATTCCGTTTAGGATAATTTTGGCGAAACCGTTTAGCTAGAACTATTTCGGCGAAACAGCTAGAGACATTTTAAAAGGTGATTTTTGAAGAGATTTTGGAGGAGGTTTTGAGTGTGGTCGTTATAATACACAAGTTTGTATTTTAACAGTGTTGCGAGGTCCTCTACCCCAACCCAAAGGCTTCTCATACCCCACCCCAACCCCGAAGGAAAGCCCCCGGTCCTCAAAGGCCCCCAAGCTCTCAAAGGGCCCCCGGCCCCCAAAGGCCCCCACCCCAGACCCCCAAAGACCATCCCCGGGTCCCCCAGAGGCCCCATCGAGCTCCCGAAGGACCAACGGGATCCCAAAGGCACTCCATCGGCCCCCAAATGTCCCACAGGCCCTCAACTGCCCTCCCTGTGCCCCGGAAGGACCCCCGATCCTCAAAGCCCCCAAAGCTCTCAAAGGGCCACCGGAGCCCCCCAAAGGCCCCACCCAGACCCCCAAAGGCCATCCCCGGGCCCCCCAAAGGCCCATCGAGGCTCCCGAATGACAACGGACCAACGGTCCCAATGTCCCGAAGCCTTCTCAACTGCCCTCCCTGTGGACCCACCAGGTCCCCTGTTGATGCCCAATGTCCCCCCCCCAAGTGATGTTGTGACTAAGTTTCTCAAGCCCTCAACTGCCCTCCCTGTGGCCCAAAGGCTCTCCCTGTGCCCCAAAGGCTCTCCCCCCCCCTGTGCCCCAAAGTGCCCTCCCCCCCCCCCGCGCAAAGGCCCCCCAAGGTCTCAAAGGGCCTCCAGAGCCCCCAAAAGGCCCACCCAGACCCCCAAAGGCCATCCCCGGGCCACCCAAAGGCCCTCCCCAGGCTTCCAAAGGCCCTCCCTCGGTCCCCAAAGGTCCCCCATGCTCCCAACTGGCCCCCGGACCCCCCAAAGGCCTTCCCCCGGCACCCAAAGGTCCCCCAGGCTCCCAACTGGCCCCGGACCCCAAAAGGCCTTCCCCCGGCACCCAAAGGTCCACCGGACTCCCAAAGGACCAATCGGCAGTCAAGGGCCCCCAGACCCCCAAAGGCCCTTCCCGGCTCCCAAAGGACCACCCAGCCCTTGCTTTAGTTTAGTTAAAAGTATAGAATGTTTTAGCTTAGAGTCTTAACTTAGAGTTTTTGTTGAAGTTCTAGTTTAGTTTAATTTTAGTTAAGAGTTTGATGTTTTACCTTTGAATTTCAGTTGGAGTTTTAGTTTGGTTTAGTTAAGAGTTTGGTGTTTTAGCTTAGAGTCTTAGCTTAGAGTTTAAGTTAGAGTTGAAGTTTATTTTAGTATTAATTAAGAGCCTAGAGTTTTTAGCTTAGAGTCTTAGCTTAGAGTTTTTTTTTGTTAGAGTTCTAGTTTAGTTTAATTTTAGTTAAGAGTTTGATGTTTTTACCTTTGAGTTTCAGTTAGAGTTCTAGTTTAGTTTAGTTTTAGTTAAGAGTTTTAGAGTTTTTAGCTTAGAGTCATAGCTTAGAGTTTTTGTTGAAGTTCTAGTTTAGTTTAGTTTTAGTTAATAGTTTTAGAGTTTTAGCTTAGAGTCTTAGCTTAGAGTTTTTTGTTGAAGTTCTAGCTTAGTTAAGAGTTTGATGTTACTTACCTTTGAGTTTCAGTTAGAGTTCTAGTTTACTTTAGTTTTAGCTTAGAGTTTAGAGTTTTAGCTTAGAGTCTTAGCTTAGAGTTTTTGTTGAAGTTCTAGTTTATTAAGTTTTAGTAAATAGTTTAGAGTTTTAGCTTAGAGTCTTAGCTTAGAGTTTTTGTTAGAGTTCTAGTTTTAGTTTAATTTTTATTTTAGAGTTTAGAGTTTTAGCTTAGTCCTAGCTTAGAGTTTTTTTTTGTTAGAGTTCTAGTTTAGTCTAATTTTAGTTAAGAGTTTGATTTTTTTTACCTTTGAGTTTCAGTTAGAGTTTTAGTTTAATTTTAGTTAAGAGTTTGATGTAATACCCTTGAGTTTCAGTTAGAGTTCTAGTTTAGTTTAGTTATAGTTAAGAGTTTAGAGTTTTTAGCTTAGAGTCATAGCTTAGAGTTTTTGTTGAAGTTCTAGTTTAGTTTAGTTTTAGTTAATAGCTTAGAGTCTTAGCTTAGAGTTTTTGTTAGAGTTCTAGTTTAGTTTAATTTTAGTTAAGAGTTTGATGTCTTACCTTTGAGTTTCAGTTAGAGTTCTAGTTTAGTTTAGTTTTTAGTTAAGAGTTTAGAGTTTTAGCTTAGAGTCTTAGCTTAGAGTTTTTGTTGAAGTTCTAGTTTAGTTTAATTTTAGTAAATAGTTTTAGAGTTTTAGCTTAGAGTCTTAGCTTAAAGTTTTTGTTGAAGTTCTAGTTTAGTTTTAGTTTTAGTTAATAGCTTAGAGTTTCAGTTAGAGTTCTAGTTTAGTTTACTTTTAGTTAAGAGTTTTAGAGTTTTTAGCTTAGAGTCTTAGCTTAGAGTTTGTGATAGAGTTCTAGTTTAGTTTACTTTTAGCTAAGACTTCAATGTTTTTACCTTAGAGTCATAGCTTAGAGTTTTTAGTTAGAGTTCTAGTTTAGTTTAGTTTTAGTTAAGAGTTTAGAATTTTAGCTTAGAGTCTTAGCTTAGAGTTTTTGTTAGAGTTCTAGTTTATTTTAGTTTTAGTTAAGAGTTTAGAGTTTTTAGCTTAGAGTCTTAGCCTAGAGTTTTTTGATAGAGTTCTAGTTTAGTTTAGTTTTAGTTAAGAGTTTGATGTTTCACCTTAGAGTCATAGCTTAGAGTTTTAGTTAGAGTTCTAGTTTAGTTTAGTTTTAGTTAAGAGTTCCGAGTTTTAGCTGAGTCTTAACTTAGAGTTTTTGTTAGAGTTCTAGTTTAGTTTAGTTTTAGTTTAGAGTTTTAGTTTAGACTTAGAGTTTCAATTAGAGTTCTAGTTTGGTTTAGTTAAAGTTTTACGAATTTAGAGTTTTAGCTTAGTGTCATAGCTTAGATTTTTACTTAAAGTGATAGTTTGGTTAAGTTGTAGTTAAGAGTTTCCAGTTTTAGCTGAGTCTTAGCTTAGAGTTTTTGTTAGAGTTCTTGTTTAGTTTAGTTTTAGTTAAGAGTTTAGAGTTATAGCTTAGAGTCTTAGTTTAGAGTTTTTGTTGAAGTTCTAGTTTAGTTTAGTTTTAGTTTAGAGTTTTAGCTAAGACTTAGAGTTTTTGTTAGAGTTCTAGTTTAGTTTTAGTTAAGAGTTTAGAGTTTTACCTTAGAGTCTTAGCTTAAAGTTTTTGTTAGAGTTCTAATTTAGTTTAATTTTAGTTAAGAATTTGATGTTTTACCTTTGAGTTTCAGTTAGAGTTCTAGTTTAGTTTACTTTTAGTTAAGAGTTTTAGTCTTTTACCTTAGAGTCATAGCTTAGAGTTTTAGTTAGAGTTCTAGTTTAGTTTTAGTTAAGAGTTTAGAGTTTTACCTTAGAGTCTTAGCTTAGAGTTTTTGTTAGAGTTCTAGTTTAGTTTAATTTTAGTTAAGAATTTGATGTTTTACCTTTGAGTTTCACTTAGAGTTCTAGTTTAGTTTAGTTTAAGAGTTTGGTGTTTTAGCTTAGAGTCTTAGCATAGAGTTTTGGTTAGAGTTCTAGTTTATTTTAGTTTTAGTTATGAGTTTAGAGTTTTTAGCTTAGAGTCTTAGCGTAGAGTTTATGTTGAAGTTCTAGTTTAGTTTAGTTTTAGTTAATAGTTTAGAGTTTTAGCTTAGAGACTTAGCTTAGAGTTTTAGTTTTAGTTTAGTTTTAGTTAAGAGCTTAGAGTTTTAGCTTAGAGTCTTAGCTTAGAGTTTGTGATAGAGTTCTAGTTTAGTTTAGTTTTAGCTAAGACTTCGATGTTTTACCTTAGAGTCATAGCTTAGAGTTTTAGTTAGAGTTCTAGTTTAGTTTAGTTTTAGTTAAGAGTTTAGAATTTTAGCTTAGAGTCTTAGCTTAGAGTTTTTTGTTAGAGTTCTAGTTTATTTTAGTTTTAGTTAAGAGTTTTAGAGTTTTTAGCTTAGAGTCTTAGCCTAGAGTTTTTGATAGAGTTCTAGTTTAGTTTAGTTTTAGTTAAGAGTTTGATGTTTTACCTTAGAGTCATAGCTTAGAGTTTTAGTTAGAGTTCTAGTTTAGTCTACTTTTAGTTAAGAGTTTCGAGTTTTAGCTGAGTCTTAACTTAGAGTTTTAGTTAGAGTTATGGTTTAGTTTAGTTTTAGTTTAGAGTTTTAGTTTAGACTTAGAGTTTCAATTAGAGTTCTAGTTTGGTTTAGTTAAAGTTATGAATTTGGAGTTTTTAGCTTAGTGTCATAGCTTAGATTTTTACTTAAAGTGATAGTTTGGTTAAGTTTTAGTTAAGAGTTTCGAGTTTTAGCTGAGTCTTAGCTTAGAGTTTTTGTTAGAGTCCTAGTTTATAGTTAGTTTTAGTTAAGAGTTTAGAGTTTTAGCTTAGAGTCTTAGTTTAGAGTTTTTTGTTGAAGTTCTAGTTTAGCTTAGTTTTAGTTTAGAGTTTTTAGCTAAGACTTAGAGTTTTTGTAGAGTTCTAGTTTAGTTTTAGTTAAGAGTTTAGAGTTTTACCTAAGAGTCTTAGCTTAAAGTTTTTGTTAGAGTTCTAGTTTAGTTAATTTTAGTTAAGAATTTGATGTTTTACCTTTGAGTTTCAGTTAGAGTTCTAGTTTAGTTTACTTTTAGTAGTTAAGAGTTTAGTGTTTTACCTTAGAGTCATAGCTTAGAGTTTTAGTTAGAGTTCTAGTTTAGTTTAGTTTTAGTTAAGAGTTTAGAGTTTTACCTTAGAGTCTTAGCTTAGAGTTTTTTTGTTAGAGTTCTAGTTTAGTTCAATTTAGTTAAGAATTTGATGTTTCACCATTGAGTTTCAGTTAGAGTTCTAGTTTAGTTTACTTTTAGTTAAGAGTTTAGTGTTTTACCCTAGAGTCTTAGCTTAGAGTTTTAGTTAGAGTTCTAGTTTAGTTTAGTTTTAGTTAAGAGTTTAGAATATTAGCTTAGAGTCTTAGCTTAGAGTTTTTGTTAGAGTTCTAGTTTATTTTAGTTTTAGTTAAGAGTTTAGAGTTTTAGCTTAGAGTCTTAGCTTAGAGTTTTTGTTGAAGTTCTAGTTTAGTTTAGTTTTTTAGTTAATAGTTTAGAGTTTTATCTTAGAGTCTTAGTTTAGAGTTTTTGTTGAAGTTCTAGTTTAGCTTAGTTTTAGTTTAGAGTTTTAGCTAAGACTTAGAGTTTTTGTTAGAGTTCTAGTTTAGTTTTAGTTAAGAGTTTAGAGTTTTACCTTAGAGTCTTAGCTTAAAGTTTTTGTTAGAGTTCTAGTTTAGTTTAATTTTAGTTAAGAATTTGATGTTTTACCTTTGAGTTTCAGTTAGAGTCCTAGTTTAGTTTACTTTTAGTTAAGAGTTTAGTGTTTTACCTTAGAGTCATAGCTTAGAGTTTTAGTTAGAGTTCTAGTTTAGTTTAGTTTTAGTTAAGAGTTTAGAGTTTTACCTTAGAGTCTTAGCTTAGAGTTTTTTGTGTTAGAGTTCTAGTTTAGTTCAATTTAGTTAAGAATTTGATGTTTTACCTTTGAGTTTCAGTTAGAGTTCTAGTTTAGTTTACTTTTAGTTAAGAGTTTAGTGTTTTACCCTAGAGTCTTAGCTTAGAGTTTTAGTTAGAGTTCTAGTTTTAGTTTAGTTTTAGTTAAGAGTTTAGAATTTAGCTTAGAGTCTTAGCTTAGAGTTTTTGTTAGAGTTCTAGTTTATTTTAGTTTTAGTTAAGAGTTTAGAGTTTTTAGCTTAGAGTCTTAGCTTAGAGTTTTTGTTGAAGTTCTAGTTTAGTTTAGTTTTAGTTAATAGTTTAGAGTCTTAGCTTAGAGTTTTTGTTAGAGTTGAAGTTTAGTTTTAGTAATAGTTAAGAGTTTAGAGTTTTTTGCTTAGAATCTTAGCTTAGAGTTTTTGTTAGAGTTGAAGTTTAGTTTAGTAATAGTTAAGAGTTTAGAGTTTTAGCTTAGAGTCTTAGCTTAGAGTTATAGTTAGAGTTAAAGTTTAGTTAAAGTTAGGAATTTAGAGTTTTAGCTTAGTGTCATAGCTTAGATTTTTACTTAAAGTTCCAGTTTGGCTAAGTTTTTAGTTAAGTGTTTAGAGTTTTAGCTGAGTCTTAGCTTAGAGTTTTTGTTAGAGTTCTAGTTTAGTTTAGTTTTAGTTAAGAGTTTAGAGTTTTACCTTAGAGTCTTAGCTTAGAGTTTTTGTTAGAGTTGAAGTTTAGTTTAGTTATAATTAAGAATTTAGAGTTTTTTAGCTTAGAGTCGTAGTTTAGAGTTTTTGTTGGAGTTCTAGTTTAGTTTAGTTAAGAGTTTAGAGTTTTTATCATAGAGTCATAGCTTAGAGTTTTTGTTGAAGTTGAAGTTTAGTTTAGTCACAGTTAAGAATTTAGAGTTTTTTTAG
Source organism: Artemia sinica (assembly GCA_027921565.1). Lineage (NCBI taxonomy): Eukaryota > Metazoa > Arthropoda > Branchiopoda > Anostraca > Artemiidae > Artemia > Artemia sinica. The sequence continues at coordinate 5,570 of JAPEVW010000554.1, read as the reverse complement.
CTTAGATTCTTAGCTTAGAGTTTTACTTAGAGTTCTAGTTTAGTTTAGTTTTAGTTAAGAGTTTAGAGTTTTATCTCTAGAGTCTTAGCTCAGAGTTTTTGTTGAAGTTCTAGTTTAGTTTAGTTAAGAGTTTAGAGTTCTACCTTAGAGTTTTACTTAGAGTTGAAGTTGAAGTTTATTTTAGTTATAGTTAAGGGTTTAGAGTTTTAGCTTGGAGTCTTAGATTAGAGTTTTAGTTAGAGTTCTAGCTTAGTTTAGTTTTAGTTAAGAGTTTAGAGTTTTACCTTAAAGTCTTAGCTTAGAGTTTTAGTTAGAGTTCTAGTTTAGTTTAGTTTTAGTTAAGAGTTTTAAGTTTTACCTTAAAGTCTTAGATTAGAGTTTTAGTTAGGGTTGAAGTTTGGTTTAGTCTAGTTATAGTTAAGAGTTTATAGTTTTAGCTTAGAGTCGTAGCTTGGAGTTTTAGTTAGAGTTATTGTTTAGTTTAGTTTTAGTTAAGAGTTATAGCTTAGAGGTTTAGCCTAGAATCTTAGCTTAGAGATTTAGTTAGAGTTGAAGTTTACTCTAAACTAGCATAACCACAAAATTCCACAATATTGCATAGAAATACCAAAAACCATAGGTTAGGTTAGGTTAGAGGTTAGATTTCTCCACGTTTAAGTTGGAGGTTAGGTTTCTCCACGTTTAAGTTAGGTTAGATTAGGTTGGCTTATCATGAGCACTCAAACGATAATCTAACCTAATCTAACTGGTACAAAGTCGACATGGGGGGTTAGATAGCTTTTTGCACCGCGGGACCCGGGAAGCACCGGTGGGCCGGGAAAACCGCGGGAAGCGCTGCGAGATTAGGTTAGGTTAAGTCAGGTTAGGTAAGTTAGTTAGGTTAGCTAAGTTAGGTTAGGTTAGGTTAGGTTAGCCTACGTACGTGCGCGTACGTAGGCTAACCTAACCTAACCTAACTTAGCTAACCTAACCTAACTTACCTAACCTGACTTAACCTAACCTAATCTCGCAGCGCTTCCCGCGGTTCTTCCCGGCCCACCGGTGCTTCCCGGGTCCCGCGGTGCAAAAAGCTATCTAACCCCCCATGTCGACTTTGTACAGTTAGATTAGGTTAGATTATCTTGAGTGCTCATGATAAGCCAACCTAATCTAACCTAACTTAAACGTGGAGAAACCTAACCTCTAACTTAAACGTGGAGAAATCTAACCTCTAACCTAACCTAACCTATGGTTTTGGTATTTCTATGCAATATTGTTGGGAATTTTGTGGTTATGCTAGTTTAGAGTAACTTCAACTCTAACTAAATCTCTAAGCTAAGATTCTAGGCTAAACCTCTAAGCTATAACTCTTAACTAAAACTAAAAACTAAACAATAACTCTAACTAAAACTCCAAGCTACGACTCTAAGCTAAAACTATAAAACTCTTAACTATAACTAGACTAAAACCAAACTTCAACCCTAACTAAAACTCTAATCTAAGACTTTAAGGTAAAATTAAAACTCTTAACTAAAACTAAACTAAACTAGAACTCTAACTAAAACTCTATGCTAAGACTTTAAGGTAAAACTCTAAACTCTTAAACTAAAACTAAACTAAGCTAGAACTCTAACTAAAACTCTAATCTAAGACTCCAAGCTAAAACTCTAAACCCTTAACTATAACTAAAATAAACTTCAACTCTAAGTAAAAATACTCTAAGGTAGAAACTCTTAAACTCTTAACTAAACTAAACTAGAACTTCAACAAAAAAACTTCTGAGCTAAGACTCTAAGATAAAACTCTAAACTCTTAACTAAAACTAAACTAAACTAGAACTCTAATGTAAAACTCTAAGCTAAGACTCTAAGCTAAAACTCTAAATTCTTAACTGACTGTGACTAAACTTTAAACTTCAACTTCAACAAAAAACTCTAAGCTATGACTCTATGATAAAACTCTAAACTCTTAACTAAATCTAAAATAGAACTCCAACAAAAACTCTAAACTACGACTCTAAGCTAAAAAACTCTAAATTCTTAATTATAACTAAACTAAACTTCAACTCTAACAAAAACTCTAAGCTAAGACTCTAAGGTAAAAAACTCTAAACTCTTAAACTAAAACTAAACTAAACTAGAACTCTAAACAAAAACTCTAAGCTAAGACTCAGCTAAAACTCTAAACACTTAACTAAAACTTCGCCAAACTGGAACTTTAAGTAAAAATCTAAGCTATGACACTAAGCTAAACTCTAAATTCCTAAACTTTAACTAAACTTTAACTCTAACTATAACTCTAAGCTAAGACTCTAAGCTAAAACTCTAAACTCTTAAACTATTACTAAATCTAAACTTCAACTCTAACAAAAACTCTAAGCTAAGATTCTAAGCAAAAAACTCTAAACTCTTAACTATTACTAAACTAAACTTCAACTCTAACAAAAATCTAAGCTAAGACTCTAAACTATTAACTAAAACTAAATCTAAACTAGAACTTCAACAAAAAACTCTAAGCTAAGACTCTAAGCTAAAAAACTCTAAACTCTTAACTAAAAAAACTAAAATAAACTAGACTCTAACAAAACTCTAAGCTAAGACTCTAAGCTAAAATTCTAAACTCTTAACTAAAACTAAACTAAACTATGAACTCTAACTAAAACTCTAGAGCTAAGACTCTAGGGTAAAACACTAAACTCTTACTAAAAGTAAAACTAAACTAGAAACTCTAACTGAACTCAAAGGTAAAACATCAAATTCTTAACTAAATTGAACTAAACTAGAACTCTAACAAAAAAAACTCTAAGCTAAGACTCTAAGGTAAAACTCTAAACTCTTAACTAAAAACTAAACTAAACTAGAACTCTAACTAAAACTCTAAGCTCTGACTCTAAGGTAAAACACTAAACTCTTAACTAAAAGTAAACTAAACTAGGACTCTAACTGAAACTCAAAGGTAAAACATCAAATTCTTAAACTAAAATTAAACTAAACTAGAACTCTAACAAAAAACTTTAAGCTAAGACTCTAAGGGTAAAACTCTAAACTCTTAACTAAAACTAAACTAGAACTCTAACAAAAACTCTAAGTCTTAGCTAAAACTCTAAACTAAAACTAAGCTGTAAACTAGAAACTTCAACAAAAACTCTAACTAAGACTCTAAGATAAAAACTCTAAACTATTAACTAAAACTAAACTAAACTAGAACTTCAACAAAAACTCTAAGCTAAGACTCTAAGCTAAAAACTCTAAACTCTTAACTAAACTAAAATAAACTAGAACTCTAACAAAAACTCTAAGCTAAGACTCTAAGCTAATATTCTAAACTCTTAACTAAAACTAAAACTAAACTAGAACTCTAACTAAAACTCTAAGCTAAGACTCTAGGGTAAAACACTAAACTCTTAACTAAAAGTAAACTAAACTAGAACTCTAACTGAAACTCAATGGTTAAAAACATCTCCAAATTCTTAACTAAATTGAACTAAACTAGAACTCTAACAAAAAACTCTAAGCTAAGTCTCTAAGGTAAAACTCTAAACTCTTAACTAAAACTAAACTAAACTAGAACTCTAACTAAAACTCTAAGCTATGACTCTAAGGTAAAACACTAAACTCTTAACTAAAAGTAAACTAAACTAGAACTCTAACTGAAACTCAAAGGTAAAACATCAAATTCTTAACTAAAATTAAACTAAACTAGAAACTTCTAACAAAAACTTTAAGCTAAGACTCTTAGGTAAAACTCTAAACTCTTAACTAAAACTAAACTAGAACTCTAACAAAAACTCTAAGTCTTAGCTAAAACTCTAAACTAAAACTAAGCTAAACTAGAACTTCAACAAAAACTCTAAACTAAGACTCTAAGCTAAAACTCTAACTCTTAACTAAAACTAAACTAACTAGGACTCTAACAAAAACTCTAAGCTAAGACTCAGCTAAAACTCGAAAAACTCTAAACTAAAAAAAAACTTAACCAAACTATCACTTTAAGTAAAAATCTAAGCGAAAAAATCTAAGCTATGACACTAAGCTAAAACTCCAAATTCCATAAACTTTAACTACACCAAACTAGAACTCTAATTGAAAACTCTAAGTTCTATAACTAAAACTCTAAACTAAAACTAAACTAAACCATAACTCTAACTAGAAACTCTAAGTTAAGACTCAGCGAAAACTCGAAACTCCTTAACTAGAAGTAGACTAAACTAGACACTCTAACTTAAAAACTCTAAGCTATGACTCTAAGGTAAAACATCAAACTGTCTTATATTAAAACTTAAACTAACTAGACTCTATCAAAAACTCTAGGCTAAGACTCTATAGGCTAAAAACTCTAAAACTCTTAACTAAAACTATAAATAAACTAGAAAAACTCTAACAAAAACTCTAAGCTAAGACTCTAAGCTAAAATTCTGAACTCTTTAACTGTAAAAACGAAACTAAACTAGGAACTCCTTATACTTACAAGCCGCTAAGCTTATGACTCTAAGGGAAAACATCGAAGTCTTGTCTAAAACTAAACTACACTAGAACTCTATCACAACTTCTAAGCCTAAGACTCTAAGCTTAAAACTCTTAAGCTCTTAAACTAAAAACTAGACTAAAACTATAACTCTAAGCTAAGTCTCTAAGCTACAACTCAAACATTAAACTAAAAACTAGAAACATACACTAGAACTTCAACATAAACTCTACGCTGAAGACTCTTAATCTAAAAAACTCTAACTCATAACTAAAACTCTAAATATAAACTTAGAACTCTAAACCAAAACTCTATGCTAAGGACTCTAAGCTAAAAACACCAAATCTCTTAACTAAACTAAACTGAACTCTAAGTGAAACTCAAAGGTATTAAAACATCAAATTCTTAACTAAAAATTAAACTAAACTAGAACTCTAACAAAAAATTCTAAGCTAAGACTCTAAGGTAAAACTCTAAACTCTTAACTAAAACTAAACTAGAACTCTAACTCAACAACTCTAAGCTATGACTCTAAGGTAAAACACCTAATACTATCTTAACTAAAAGGATAAACTAAACTAGAACCTCTAACTGAAACTCAAAGTTAAAACATCAACTTCTTAACTAAATTAAACGAAATTAGAACTCTAACAAAAAACTTTAAGCCAAGACTCTAAGGTAAAACTCTACAGCAATACTTAACAAAACTAAACTAGAACTCTAACAAAAAAAACTCTATAGTCCTTAGCATAAAACTCTAAACTAAAAAAAACTAAACTAAAACTAGAACTTCAACTAAAAAAGCTCTAAACTAAGACTCTAAGCTATAACTCTAAAAACTTCATTAACTAAAAACTAAACTAAAAAACAGAACTCTAACACAACCTCTAGCTATACAGCACTCAGCTAAACTGGAAACTCTTAACTAAAACGTTAACCATAACATATCACTTTAAGTAAAAAATCTAAGCTGATGCACTAAGCTAAAACTTCTAAATTCGTAACTTTAACTAACCAAACTAGAACTCTACTGAAACTCTAAGCTAAACTAAAACTCTAAACTAAAACTAACCTAAACTATCCCTCTTAACCAAAAACTCTAAGTTAAGATCAGCTTAAACTCGGAA
>JAPEVW010000553.1:0-79720 GCA_027921565.1 Artemia sinica | reverse complement strand
TGTTTTGTGTGTCGTGTCTGCGCGTGTCTGTCTCTATATGTGTGTCATCTCAGTGGGGTGTGTGTCTAAAAAACCAGTCTGTTGAAAACGTGATCCAATGAGTGACTCACAGAAAGAAAATGTTACCGACTGAGAATGTTTTCATGATTTCTTGATTAAATTTTACTCGTGTAGCTAAGTAAAATTGTTTGTGATGAAAGAGAAAAAAAAGTTACTACTTGCTTTTTTTTCATAATTTCTTGAATAAATTTCTACATCGTTGTAGCTAAGTAAAAATGTTTGTGATAAAGAGAAAAAAAAGTTACTTACTTGCGTTTTTTTTCATAATTTCTAGTGAAGTATCTGTACTGTATATCCAAGTGGTGAAATCAATAAAGATGTTTGCTACTTACTTACAAATTTTCATAAATTCTTGAATGAAATTCTGTATTGCTGTATCCAAGAGTGACTTCAAGAAAGGCAAATTGTTACTTACTGAGAATTTTTTTCATAATTTCTTGAATTAAATTTCTAACATCGTATATCTACTCGTGAAAACAATATAAAGAGTTTGTTACTTACTTTAGAATTTTGTCATAATTTCTGAACGAATGTTTTTGTTTATTCCAACAGGTGAATCAAGAACAGAAAGAATTTGCTACTTAGTTACAATTTTTCATAATTTCTAATAAATACCCCCCTGCTCTGAGTGGTGAAAATGATTTCCACAACATATTTTAGGTTTTTTTTCTTGTTTCCAACATTTTTTATCATGAACGTTTTAGAGACAAATTTGATGAACTTGGAGAAAGTTTCAAATAGAATCGTTACTGTATTGATATTATTCGTGGTAAACTACAAACTGATAAAAATTCCAGAAACTTTTTTTTCTTATAGCCTTTGACTTCGATTACATATTCTCCATCTTAATTGGCTTTTTACAATAAATGCAAAATAAGTAGCCTAACCGTCGTTTGCTTTGTTGAATTATGAGCAAACAACAAGGAATTTGTAACATCTGATGGCCCTCATTTGTATGCAATTCAAGTCAGTGTGAAAAGAATGAAACGTCTTGAGGACATTTAAAAAAAAAGTAAAATTGTTGTTTCTCTATGATTCAATCCCAACACCCCCCGCTCTGAGTGTGTTTGTGAAAATGATTTCACGACATTATTTTAGGTTTTTTTCCTTGTCCCAAACTATTTTTTTTTATTATGAAACCGGTTATAGAACATGGTTAATCCCATGTGTCTGACAATAGATGTATTCGAATTCCTTTTCTACATCTCCAATGTTTTTAATAGACATTCTTAAAACGTTTTTTGATATGCTGGCTTACTCTAAAAAAGAATGTAAAACACGTAACAATGTAATGCATTAAGTTATACATTTTAATGAAAATAACACCATGTTATAGAAGATGTGATACAAAAAATATATTATGATACATTATTAATATCCAATGATCAACTTTGGACATTTTGAATCTGTTCCATAAAATAGTTCACCCATTGTGCTCTCTTTGATATTGTTAGCTATCGTCTTCTCTTAACTCGTAATCGGTTAGGGAATAATCAATTATTCCATTGAGTCCACACAATATTTACTGCGTGTGTCACCGACAGGTTTCAATAATACGTTTCATCTTTGATATTGATTTTGGATTCATCGAGTGTTTGATTTAATGGATAGTAACGTTGGCTGGCACTTTGTTTCTCATCAATTCATTCTTTGATATTCCTCTAGTGATATTGTCCTGACAATGCCCTTTTTATTTTTCTGGCCAATTTCACTGGTCTATTATTACATTATTTTTACACAGGTAACAGTTTCGGCACGTAGGCCAAGATATGGTTTATGATATTCGTAGAGAAGAGTAGGGCCTTTCTTTATTGACATTCCGTTGAACGCTAATACCTAAAAGATGTGACGATTAGATTTAATCAGTATGTTAATGTCCTACCTGCAACAGTAGCAAGGAGTTGTACTCTATCATCAACGATTATCTTTTAGGTTGGCATCTCTTTGGAGTGCAATCATATAAGGAGATCGCAATCTCGCATATCCACCATTTGTACAATGGAATCTTTTCAGGTATTCCAAAAGAAAATTAAATTCCTTTACTGTAATAACAAGCATGCCAGTACATTCCAATAGTGCTTACCAATTGTTCGCTTTTATACTTGTTTCATAGTTTAAAATACTTCTCCTTGTTGGCATTCAATGCTAACAATAACATTGTCATTGGGAACACACTTTATTAAAATGTTCCATAATTCACTTTTTTTTTTAAGATATGACTTATGTGGTTATCCTTCCAACTGCGTAAAAAATACTAATTTAATGCATGCAATAAAACTAGGTAGTGTCGATAAACCGCCCATAGAGTTACCAGTGGGAAAGCCGCATCGTGTCTCTGGAAAATCATAGATTACAAATTGTTAGAAACAAGTAAGCATATTTTGTCATTGTAAGATACATACAAAAAAAATAAAAAAAATAAAAAATAAAAAAAAATAAGTTTGAATAATTTCGAAGGTTTCTTAAAAAAATTATTGTTTTTATAAAACAAAAAAAATCATTGACTTAAAAAAAAAGGACTTTTTAAAACTCAACCAGACCACTATTTGGGATGACGCAAATGGTTCGCGCCCTCGCTAAACATCCAAAAAACGATGGGTATTAGACGTTAGCCTGAGGGTAAGGTTTTAATTAATTCAGGAAAATCCTGTTGCAATTAGGTTTTATTGTAAAGTAACTGATTGAGTTAATTATAAGAACTGCACCTCCGTATGTTCACAGCGGGCTCTTTAATATTTTCCATTGCATTTGTAATCTGTTCCACAGTTGCTAGTCCATACATGGAAGCTTGATCATTAAAAAATTCGACATTTCTTTTGGATTTTACGCATGGAATTTTGCCAGCAGAGCCTTTCCATCTGACTTGTGAACAACAACAGCTCTTTCAAAGATAATTTGTTTCGTCTGTATTTAGTACATTATTTCAGTCCTCTTAAAAACCATTCATAAAATATTTCGCAAATTTACGAAGATCAGCTTGCATTTTTGCCATCTTCGTGTACTCTCTGAATGTAATTTTTAACTTTGTCTGTATGCCTTCTTTGGTACCGACACCGCAGAGGTTTTAATTTGTTCATTTATTAGCTTTTGTCATCCCACTATCTACCAAGCATCCCACGGTAAAACAACTATTTTTCTTATAACTGGTTTCTGGTAAATCTTATCTCTTATCATACCTCTCCTTGCTCCTTTTGTTTCGGCTCTATCAAATGTTACTTATGTTCTACAATCGTCATTATTATCATACCGCTGTTGGGCTCCTCAATTATTGGTTTTTTTTCTCTATAATCTTGTCATCATTAAACCAAACCAATGTCTTGCGCTTTTGTTGTTTGACTATCTCAATTGTACTTTTCAATAATCTCATCATTTTTGATAACGGCTTTTCTTGATGTTTTTGAATTTTTACTTCTTGATACAATACTGGTCGGTTAAATACCTTTTTATTCTTTAATTAACATGAGCTTATTATAGTGCTATAGAAAAAATGCAGTTTTTTTTTTTTTGTAGAAACACTGATTATATTAAAAAAATTGTTTAAAAGGTATTTTCAACTCCATCGCATTTATTTTAAAATTAGCTATTAAAACAGCTCCTCTACAAGGGTTCTAGTGCCCCACTATCCGCGGGAAAAGAAAAAAAACAAAGAAAGAAAAACAAAGATGCCCGTATAGCAGGAATATTGTGGTGGTGCAGTCACCTTATCTTGATGATTAAGCCATTATTTTTCACCCTGGTTGTTTCAAGACAAGGGGCGGTCAATATTCTGGATAGGGGTTTCGGACAAGGTGGTTCTAATAGTATACTTTTTTGTGTTGATCTGACTCTATTTTTCGGGAGTTATGGGTTGTTATATTTCTTTAGTATTGGACGTGATCATCTATTTAAATAGGTTCCTAGCTACTGCTGCCAACCTGTGTAAAAAGACAATAGGTTTTATTGAAATTGAAAGTTGTATTGAACATGAGAAGCAACCTAGTTTTTAGCTGTGTTCTTTTATTTTGTCACAACATAACAAAATTAAGAAAAAAAACTCATCATCCTAATCAACATTGCTGAAAAAATGATTTTGAATTGGGAGCTTAATTTATATTTTTTCTAATATTCGTTCTGTAAAATTCTTATTATTATTTTTTCTTTTTCCTTAATTTTTTTTCCTGCTAAAAAAGGATCCTGGACCGTGGAGCCAAAATTTTGGATTTTTTCTAACTATTTAAAACTTTCGTTGTTGTTTTTCTGTGCTTTTGTTCCACTACTTTTTTTATGTTAGCTCGTTTTTCTTTCTTAAATTTTTTGTAACCATCAATTGGAGTCACTGTTATATGCATAGACAAAATTCAGTAAGTTAAAACTTTCCTGGTTATTTAAATGCAGTGTTGATGAACTGTAAAAAAACCACTAATATTTTAAAATTATGACCCTCAAAATCAATAATATTTAAAATTTTCTGCAACAATATCGAAGTTGTTCATTGAAGTTCACTGTACAGTCTTAACGCTGATATTTAAGTTTAAAATGAGGCTCTTTTTTTTAAAAATCATGCTTTAAGTTGTCAGCCAAATTTTTGACGAAAGTAGTTCAGGCTATTGGGTACTTCTTCTTTTTTATTATTTTTTTAAAATAAGCAGGTTTAAATTTGATACTCAAAATACCAGCATTTCGTCGATGCCTCAGATTGAATTGAATCCCTTGTGAAATGAACGTATTTGTTTATATTTTTTAACCGGTTTAAGTTTGTTTTATCGTTTAAAGTTGGTAATGAGGTACTGATCAAATTTTCAAGTAGCTACATTTTGAATACCCAGTTTTTAAATCAAAAGTCAGTCTTTTTGCAATTTATTAACAATAGATTTAGCTCTTTTTCGATAAAGTACTGCTTCTGTTTATGAGCAAATAGGGGAAACAAAAAACTTTTAATTTTCAGACGTTTTTTATAAGAAAAAACAGGAACAATTTTAATTCTTAAGAATTTGAGTTGTGCATAGCCATCAGTATAACATAATTACAAAGTTCATCACACTGAACTTTGAAAACTTGTCTCTTAGCGTGATTTGTCTCTGGTTGAGCAAAACTTGAATATAATCGAAATTTTTGTTTTGCAAATTTTTTTTTCTTTTTCAGACGTTCGGCCATGATGGAATTGATTTTAAGAAGCATTGTAAAAGACGTGTATGGATTTAACTCTTTCATCCATATCATCCTTGTCTATCTTGAAATTGGTTGATATCCTCAGTTATTTGTATGTTTGTCTTATTTTGCACCGATGATCTGTTTAAGTTCTAAAGCAATCTTAATGGATTTTTGTGTTTTAGGTCTAAAGTTTGTAATCAGATTGTTCTCGTCAATTCTTCTACAAGTCTCAGTTGTGAAGGTATGCTGTGAAGTAACCCCAGGTGTATTGTTACGACTTAATTGTTGTAAATTTCTGGTCTAAGAAACTCTGTTAGTTCTTAATCTCAAAAACAAGACTGAGAAACTATTTTTTGCAAATGTTACCCCAAATTATTTTCAATGTTACCCAAGCTCTTATACATTTGGTATGTAATGGGTATCTCCAAGCTGTTTATACATTATCTAGAAATATTTTATAATATTAATAAGGATCTATAATGTGTAAAATTGGAATTGGCATCAGATTCAAGTTAGGCATAGCCATTTCACTTTTACAAATTCAAAGAAGAATGAGACAAAAGACAGTTTATATTTAAAAGTTCTCTTCTGGATACTTAGCTGGCTACTTGCCTAACTTGGGGTCTGCCCTAACTTGAACTTGATCTGATGCTATGCCTTACTTGATCTGATACAAATCCAATTTTACACACTATAGACTCCTATTAATTTAAACGATAATAAATAATGTATACTAGCTTGGAGATACCCCAATAAAAAGACAGGTGTTGTAGTTGTTTAACCACATAGATTGATAGATTCCCAATTATTTATTTTTTCAGTAGAAAAATTTGGGTGGTAAGGCCTAACTTAACTCTATGTATAACTATTATTGACTCACTTGTGACTGTAGCCACAAATACTACTAACTCTTTACACTCCTACAAAAGGTGTTGGGAAGAGTTGCTAGGATCACTTCAAGGGTTTTAGTTCTAGCTTGTGGGTATTTTTAGGCTATTATTTGTATAGGAATGGTTAATTTGTTGGACTTTTTTCTTGTTTTTGTGTGTAGTTGAAAAAAAAAACTTGTATGGCTTTCCAATGAATCTGAAAGCTTTAACGGAAGCGTGCCCTTTTCTTTAATTTTTCTTAGGGTTGAGAGGACAGGGAACACTTCTATTAAGGAGCTAAACTTAACCCGTTCAAAAGGTGATACCTTATTCTGTGTCTAATCGTATTATACACCTTTAAAGAAAATTACATCAGTAACGGGTTTCTCATAAAGATAATCATAAGTATCAGTTGATAGTCTTTATCGATCAACTGACGATGCATAAGCTGAACCCCATTTAATGGTGGAACAATTTCTAATTTTTTCCCCCTTGTCTATCGGCATTTATAAGTAGTTACATAAATTTTTGATCTAATTCATTGACAACCTATTGATTAAAAAACCTCTAAAATCGTACGCTTTTAGGTCTTTTAATTAGTGAAAAAATTAAAGAGAAAGAAATAGAGTAATGTTTCATTTAATTCTAATCCACCAGTGACGCTTATCTGTTTTTGAGGTCAATTGAGGGCCATTACTCTAGATGTTAGTTAATATTCAACAATAATTATCAGAAAAAAATGTTATCAAAAAGAGGCAATAGCAGTATAGTGAGCTTAGTGAGTTGATAATAATCAGTTTTGCAGTTGAAACATGAGCTAGTGCTTATAACTTTAGAATATATTTAATTAGCCTCTTTGGTATTAGCTAAAGTGGCTGTCTACTTATCAAATGTATCAGAAAAGATATAACCTATTGGGAAGGAAAGGGCTTTCCAGTTAAAGTTTAAAAGGAATAAAAAACAGATAACATGGAATGCACAATTGCAAGCATGCAGTAAAAACCCTTTTTTTGGTTGTTGATTTATCATTGAACTTTGAAGCTATAGGCTCTGTTGTGGGACGAAGTGAATATTCAGGAAATTACTTAGAATTTTTAGACATTATAGAGAATTTTGGTTAGACCTATTATTTATAAAGCTTGAATTAAAATCTAAATTAGTGTTTGTAAATTAGTGGTCTAAATTATTGCTTGTGCAATATGAATAATCTTGGACTGGTTAATTGATCCTTGGCGATGTAATCAATAACGGAATCATAAATTGTATGTAGCGTAGAGCCTTAGAATTGGTTAAACACGCTGTACTAAGTATATTTGTTCATTTTCAACAAATGAAAACACACTAGCAAGGTTTTTGTTCTTCTTGTGAATTCCTTATTTCTGAATATTAGTTCTCCTTCTCCAGTTAGTTAGTTTCTATACCCCTAAAGTGGAATACAGTCCAAAATCATCATTCAGCGTCGCAATCTATGTTTGAAATAGAAGGAGCAATTTGAAAGATGAATTGAAGGGCAAATTGAAGGACTTGTTAGTAGTTAGTCGGTTATTGCTAGTTGATGCTGCCACTTTTGTTTTTCTTTTTCTCTTATTGCTGTTTTATTTCCTTCAGAGGAGGTTTCTCTATGCTATGTACAACGCCTATTAAGTAACAAAACATGTCACTTAGTTTTAGCTCTGTAGGACGGAAAGTCTTTCCAACACAGAGTTGAAGAAAGAAACACTGGCTAAAAATCATGCGAAGATAGTTTACAGTGATATGTGGAGTCACTTTAATGCAAATTATATGATAGGTCGTAATGTAAGGGAAAGACGACAATGCAGTCGAGGCATTTATGGGCACACCCCACCCACTCCCCCATCCCTTGTTACGTACCTCGCGATGCTTTCTCTACTGCTGGGAAGGGGAATTGAATGATTCCAGTATTTTTTTTGTTTTTATACAGCCAAATATACTCTCATATTACTTATTTAGAAACCAGAAAAAAAGACTACAAATTTTTGGTTTTGTTTTGCTTTTTCAGTATTTAAGCATATCAGGATGTAAACAGGGAAAAAAAAAAAACGAAATTCTAACGGAAAAAATATGAAATATACAAAATCACACTCGTATTACTTATTTAGACCAGAAAAAGACTAAAAATTAAGAAAATATGACTGGAGTTTAAAAATAAAAGGGGAAAAACTGATTAAAAACGACAAAAATTACCCTGTCTCTACTACTGCTCTCAACTATTCACACTGTGTGAGTTTGCTAATATCAATATTTAGCTAATGGTACGACTTGATTGGGTGGGCACCGACTAGCTGAGACAGAAAGTTTTCCCATGTAAATTTACTTGTTTAAACTCTTAGTATAATGTATACGGCTAAGGATTCCATATAGCTCTAAATAGTTTGAGAGCTTTAACAGATTTCAAGTAAAATGTGTTCTTGGGTTAACCTAGCTCTGGACTTCTCAGATGAAGGGTCTGATTCCCAAAATCAGCGCTAGGCAAATCTTAGAATCGGTAAAATCTGTTTTGTAATAACCTTTATCGATGTGGAAATCAAAAAAAATAATATTATTTTGTATCATCGGATGCAAAAATAATGTCTCTCGTTTTGGTAAATCTTTCTAAATAAACTTTAGAGTGTTTTTTTAAGGGGAGGGGGGAGGGTGCTACACGTTGATACGGGATGTGACAAGAAATATTTCTATACTGGATTTGCAGAAAAAATTGTTGCACAGAGGTTGAATTATTTTATATTCAACCTCTATATTTCTCTCTATCTTTTATATTTGTTATTATAACTGAAAAGAGCATGTTTTCCAATTGAGACTGCTGACTGCTGATATATCCTTTGTTTTCGGGAGGGGGAGCGGGGTCGTAAATTTTTATAAATGCTTTGAAAATCTTTTAAATTTGGATGAAAATCGTTTTTCCCATGTGGATGTTGACTAAAATTTTCCTATAAAAATAATGATTAGTAAAAAATCAGTAGTATGTAATTATAAATTGTGGTAAAAATGTTTGTTGTTTTATTTTTTTCATTTTTATAGTTGCTCTAATATAGAAGTTATATCCCCTTAGGATCAATAGTTTTTCTAATGGAATTAGGTTTGTTTCTGTTTTAAAGGATTCTCAATAGTTTAGTTTTTGTTGCGTATATTGAAGGCTAGCATTTGTCTAATTCTTTTTTTTTTGGAGGGTGGAGGGGGAGTCCTTACGATCAAAAATCAGGATAATTTTTTTTTTTCTGCAGATGAATACTTTTTCAATTAGGCTTTTATAACATACGAGCGAGGCTAGTTTTGTATATTATTATGTTATGTATGTAAATGTGTATAAGATGTGTATCATATTACCGAGTATTACCGCCAGTTGTTTTGAATATTTTACCAGGTATAGTTACCAGGGTGTTATTTGGCCTGCTGAATATGCATTGTATTATCTATATGCCCCCTGTTGTAAATAATTTAAGCTAGTAGGAATAAAAATTCTTTATTGAAATAAATTGTTTTAATTAGACTTCGAATAGAAATGAATGCTGTTCTACTTACTTTTAGGTTATAGAAATCAAGTTCATGCATTTTTCAAGTTCATGCACAGTTTCTGCATTTTTCTGGCACTCGTTCCTTTCCTTTTAGGGAAATACAGGCTTAAAGAAAATTATTTATTAATGCCAGATTCTTCCGTAAGATAATCATAAGTTTTAGCTGTTAATCTTTATCGTTCAACTGACCATGTAGCAACTGACCATGCTCACCCCAAAAATGTGGAAAAAAAATTCATGTTTTCCCTTATTCATCGCCACTATAAGTTATTACATGACTTTTTGTTTGTTCATATAAACATATTTGATTGAGAAATCTTTAAAAAGCTTAAAATCTTACTCCTTAGTTTTTATTTATTAGTAATCAAACAGTTCTTGGTAACGAACTGTAAGGGTCTACTCGGCTGAATTTAGTAACCGAAATTTTAAAAAAATGTGATTTTGATATCAATATGGATACATCAAATGAATGGGATTTTGATGATGATTTTCAAATATTTAGGTTTTAATTAAGTTTAGTTATACACATCAAAAGTAAAGAGGGGAAAGCCTTTGAAAAAGGGTATAAAACACCCTATAAATATCATAGAATTTTAATGAAAATCACACACCATCAAATTCAGCGTATCAAGAACCTTACTATAGAGGTTTTAAACTCTTATCTGCAAAAAGAGTAGAATTTTGTATTTTATGCCAGAAGAAAGATCACGGATGCGTGTTTTTTTGTTTGTTTGTTTTTTGTTTGTTTTATTTTTGTGTTTTTTCTTGAACTAACCAAAAACACAACATTTGCAGAACTACTGCTATTTCTACTACGAGCAATGGGCACCGGCAGAAAATTTTCCAGGGGGGGGATCAAAATAGACGTGGTAGTTGGGGGAAAGTTTAGGTGGTTTTTAGGGCACCAAAACTACAACTTTTACTCCGAAGGGGGATAACTTTGTAATCAATTTAAAATCCTGAGAAGCTAATTGATGTTAAAGCATCATAACTATATCTAAGACCTCCCAGTTGCAAAAAAGTAATGCCACACGATGGCAGAAAGAGAGAGTACTGGACTCAACCAAGTTGATTTCGATTTTTTGTAATGAAATTCGGCTACGTCTGGTCATCTGTAATTGTGTATCAGCTATAATGAGAGGGGGGGGGGGGGGGGAGTTATTGTTTAGGTGGGGTTGGGTGGAATTCCCAAAAAACTAAATTTTAATTTACTCTTCATGATGGTTTCAGATAATGTTGAAAGAGGTAGGAGTAGGAATTAATTACAATTTTTCTCTACATACAGCTAATATGTTCTATTCCCATTTAGAGCCGCACATGTTATATTCCCATCTACCAGCACAGAGGTGGAAAGGGCAAGGCCGTTCATTATCAGCCCTGCCATGAAAAATCTTTGGGTGGCAAATACTGCTAGGAAACTTAGTTTTTCAGCAATTTCAAATGGTAGTATTTTTTTTTGCCGCTTTATATGCAGTACCTCATTGTATTAAAAAAAAAATGTATCTAATCTATTTATCCGATAATGAAGATCCTATTATAGAGGTTTGTGATGGCTTCAGTTATGTAAAGATCAAAAGTCTCACAGAATTTTCATCATACAAAACATAATAATACTCCTTTTCATCCAACCAAAAATTATTAAAGTAACATTAGCAAGGACTTTTCACCAAAATTACTATTTATCGCCAAAATTTTTTAAGTTATATTCAAAATTTTATCCAAAATTAAATGCAAAATTTTTAACGTAGGACGGTACTAACAAACATACAATTATTGACTTGCACATTTTAAAAGAAAATTAACGAGGGATTTAAGGGACGGTGTCTCAGATTGTATCTTGATTAGCCTAGGTATGATTGGAAAAACAATTTGGAAATAAAAAAAGCTTTTCAAACTGAAAGCAAGTTACAGATTTGAGACCTATTTTGAAACAGAATATTCTTTGTATATGAAGGGGGCTGTCTCCTCCTTTGCTCCTTAATCTTTACTGTGAAGTTGGATTTTTTTTTTCTAATTTTTAAAGAAAATTTGCCATTGAAAAAAACACAGATTTTCAAAGCACTAAAAGCTTTTGTTTAATGAGCAGGTTTTGAGAAGGGGGTGTGTCCTACCCTTATATATAAAGTAATTTATTTTTGTTTTAGGTTTTAAAGTTGTTCTTTCTTTGGTTGAAAACCCTTTTTTGATTTGTGAGGTTAATTACATTTCATGAAAGTGTAAAGTTTTATGAATACAGTAATTATGGTAACACACAAAAAAGATCAATATTTCTATGATCTCTGTTATAGACATGTCAAAAGAATTGGCTTATTGTACTTATTCCAGATATATAAGGTTTCATAAAAAATTCTCAAAAATCAATGCAGCCAATCTTCAAAATGCTTTTTGTTTTCATCAGTGTCTGACCAGGCCCTGTCTATAAGTCCTTTAAGCTACAAGCCTATTAAAAGCCGAAAAAATTGGGTCCGTTTGGCGTCACGAACCAATACTACCCAAAATTAGTTTCAATTGTGTTCTGTATAGGGGTCTACCTTGCCAAGAACAAACTTGTGAACGTCAATTCCGTAGCGTTTTGCAAAAAAAGGCCCAAGTCCAGTTTTCTAATTTTAAAGGAGAGCAAAATGAAAAAAAAATCTTTGTCACAAATCAGAGTTTAAGGAACTGTAAAGACTGACTCCTAGTTTAACCTTTCGGTCAGAATTCGCTGGACATGTCCGTGAAATTGCTGAACTGCTTTGTTACTTAGACAGATAAGGGATTTACCACTGCTTTTTTACACACTTTTTGGAAGCGTTTATATACTCCGTCAGAATTAAAGATAAACCCATTTTGAATAGACCAATCGATATATTTCTTCGATTACTTTCGAAACCGTATGCTTGACTCATTTTCAGAAAAAAATAAGTGGTCATTAGGTCCTTTCTGCAATACGCCATGGAATTTAAGAAAAGGCCCCATTTTTGTGCGTCTTGACTCTGAGTCTGGGGTGGAATGTTCAAGACCCAAAAATGTTTTTGACCTTTTTTCTCAGGCGGGGCAGTTTTTTTTTTGAAGTTTTTGCTGTGCATAACAGTGACCATATTTTAGCGTATTTTAAGTTTAAATGAAAAGTATGCAATAAAATTAAATTTGATTTTTTTTGAAATTCATTATCATTTTTATAGAAACTGCAATAGTTTCACGAGACCTCTTTTAGTGTATTTTAAGTTTAAATGAAAAGTATTCAATTTTTGAACAGCTCTATTTGGATTAGATGTGTTAGATTTATTTTGCGAGAAGAATTAGAACAATATTAAAAGAATCAATGTGCAGCGCAATAGCGCTCTGCCTATGTAAAGAACGACGGTTGTTGCACAATGTATTTTTCATTTAGTTTTTTTGGTTGGGTGGCTGTTTTAGACCAGGGCACTTCGTATCGAATGACTTGTCGTAGAAACTTCGAAAATGCTCATTCGATTGGAAATTGGAAGGGCTTGTGCCCTTTAATAGTTGAAAATGATTGAATGGCAACTAATACCCATTCTACGTCACCATTTCACAAGCACATCCAGTCTAAATTTTGAGATAACTATTTTGTTCAATATAGTTGAAAAAGATCTGGTAATTAGGGTCTTTGAGGTACCCACAGCCGTCAGGGCAAGGGTTGTAATTTCTGTCCTGGGGGCATCCATCTGTGTTATTCTCGGCCTTTACGGTTCCCATCCTGTGTTATTTGTAGCCTTTACGTTCCTTGGTGCCTTTCCAGAGCATCGTACTATGGATTTGGGGCCTTAACGTCCTTCTATGTCATTGGGGCCTTCCTATGCTCTTTTCAAAGGAGAGTGAGTAACATTTTGCAAAAAAGGGGTAATTAGTGATTGGATAATTTTTTTAACGTGAAAATCTCTGAATAAAATATTTTTGGAGCAGTAATTGACGATGGATAAAAGGGTTAAGGTTATTAGCCATTACGAGCAAGGATCCCTCCACTGGGTTCCTGGCAGTAGGCTACGCATATAAAAATTGCTGTACTGTGGGTTAGTAACATGATTAAACACGCTCTTTTACAATCGGAATTCATGATTGAGCATTTGCAAAAAAAGGGGTAATAGTGATCTGGATATTTTTTAACGTGAACAGGGTCAATTTTGGAGGAAACCAAAAATGTTCAGAATCGAAATAAATGGGATCTGCCTCAAGGGCAAGGCTCAGAGGCCCTTCAAAAAATTCCCCCATGTCTGGGGGCAGGGGAGGGGGGTCAATTTGGAGGAAAATCAAAAATACTCAGAATCAAAAAATCAAAGTTTGATATGCCTCAAGGGCAAGGCTCAGGAGGCCCCTCGTTCCCCCATTTCTAAGGGCAGGGGAGGGGGGAGGTCGATTTTGGAAGGGAAACCCAAAATAACTCAGAATCGAAAAAACTAAACGAGATCTGCCTCAAGGGGAAGGCTCGGAGGTCCTTCCGTTCCCACATTTCTGAGGGCAGGGGAGGGGGAGGGGGAGTTAATTTCAGAGGGGGAAAAGCCAAAAATACTCAGAATCGAAAATAAACGGGATCTGTCTGATGGGCAAGGCTCAGAGGTCCTTCGTTCACTCCAGTTCTGAGGGGCAGGAAAAGGGAGGGGGTCAATTTGAGAGAGAGAGGAAAACAACAAATAATAAGAATCGAAAATAAACGGAATCTGCCTCAAAGGGAAGGCTCAGAGGCCCTTCGTTCACCCATTTCATGAAGGACAGGGAGGGGCGGGGGGGTTAATTTTGGAGGGAAAACCAAAAATACTCCAGAATCGAAAATAAACGGGATCTACCTCAGGGGAAGGCCCTGGGCTGATGTTTTGCAAGTCAAAGAATTTGTCTTTGTTGGTTTTGAATGTCTAAAAGTGCTGTCTTTCTCTGTTTACATGTCTGATTCTGTTTGTTTGCATGTCCCGGATTGGTGTTTGCAAGTCCAAGTTTGGTTTTCAGACCTACGTTTTTTTTTTAGATTTTCGTGGGTGTTTTGGTTCCCGGGGTTATTATTTGAGGATTTAACTTAGTATTTCGTGATTTGACGTGCCTGAAATCATAGAATTAGAATAGTCAATTAGCTGTTTGGTCTTTCAGACCTAGTTTTTAGATTTTCGTGGGATGTTAGGGGTCCTGGGATTTATTATTGAGAAGTTAACTTTAGTATTTCATGGTTTTGACGGCCTGGAAATCATGATTGAATAGTTAATTAGCTGTTTGGTTTTCACCAGACCTAGTTTTTTAGATTTTCGTGGGTGGTGTTAGGTTCTGGGGTTTATTATTTGAGAAGTAAGTAACTTTAGTATTTTGTGATTTTGACGTGCCTGAAATCAAGAATTAGAATAAGTTAATTAGCTGTTTGAGTTTTCAGACATAGGTTTTTTAGATTTTCATGGTGTTAGGTTTCCTGAGATTTATTATTTGAGAAGTTAACTTTAGCATTTCATGGTATGACTTGCCTGAAATCATGAATTAGAATATCTAATTGGCTGTTTGGGGATTTTCAGACCTTGGTTTTTTAGGTTTCGTGGATGTTTGTTTCCTGGAGGTTTATTATTTGAGAAGTTAACTTTAGTATTTTGTGGTTTTTACGTGCCTGAAATCATGAATTAGAATAGTTAATTAGTGTGGTTGGGTTTTCAGACCTAGTTTTTTTAGATTTTCGTGAGGTTTTAGGTCCTGGGATTTATTATTTGAGAAGTTAACGTTTAGTATTTTCATGGTTGACTTGCCTGAAATCATGAATTAGAATATTTAATTGGATTGTTTGGGGATTTTCAGACCTAAGTTTTTTAGTTTTCGTGGGTGTTTGTTTCCTGGAGTTTATTGTTTCAGAAGTTAAACTTTAGTATTTTGTGGTTTTACGTGCCTGAATCATGAATTAGAATAGTTAATTAGCTGTTTTGGTGTTTCAGACCTAGTCTTTTAGATTTTCGCTGGGTGTTAGGTCCCTGGGATTATTATTTGAGAAGTTAACTTTAGTATTTCATGGTTTGACTTGCCTGAAATCATGAATTAGAATATTTAATTGGCTGTTTGGGGATTTTTTTCAGACTAGGCTGTTTGTAGGTTGGATATACTGTACAGATACTTCATTCAAGAAATTATGAATAAAAAATCGCAAGTAAGTAACAAACTCTTTTTATTGTTTCACCTTTTGGATATACAATGCGGATATTTCATTCGGATAAATTATAGGAAAAAATTGTAAGCATGTAACAAACTACTTTCCTGAAGTCACAGTCTTGGATACACATTGCAGAAATTTCATTTAAGAAAAAACTATGAAAAAATAGTAATAAGTAAGTAACAAATACTTTCTTGAAGTCACCTCTTAGGATGCACAATGCAGAGTTTCATTAAAGAAATTATGAAAAATTGTAAGTAAAGTAGCATATTCTTTCTTGAATTCACCTGCTCGGATGAAACAAAAAAGACATTTCGTTCAAGAAATTATGACCAAATTCTAAGTAAGTAACAAACTCTTTCTTGAAGTACCTCTTGGATACACAATGCAGAAATTTCATTTAAGAAATTATGAGAAAAATTGTAAGCAAGAAAACAAACTCTTTGCCTGAAGTCCCCTCTTGGATACACAATGCAGAAACTTGATTTAAGAAACTATGAAAAAATTGTAAGTAAGTAAAGTAACAAATTCTTTCTGAAGTCACCTCTTGGATACACAATACAGAAATTCATAAAACGAAAATTATGAAAAAATTGTAAGTAAGTAGCAAATTCTTTCTTGAATTTTCACCTGCTGGATAAAACAAAAAGACATTTCGTTCAAGAAATTATGACAAAATTATAAGTAAGTAACAAACTCTATATTGTTTTCACGACTTAGATACACGATGAAATACGAATTTAATTCAAGAAATTTTTTTTTTTTTTTTTTTTTTTTTTGTTTTTTTGAAAAAATCTTCAGTAAGTAACAATTCGTTTCTTGAAGTCAACTCTTGGATACACAATACGGAAATTTCATTCAAGAAATTATGAAAATATTTGTAAGTAAGTAAACAAACTCTTTATTGATTTCACCTCTTTGGATATACAGTACAGATACTTCATTCAATAAATTATGAAAAAAAATCACTCAGAATCGAAAATAAACGGCGATCTGTCTCATGGGCAAGGCTCAGAGGCCCTTCGCGTTCCTCCATTTCTGAGGGCAGGAGAGGGAGGGTGTGGTCAATTTGGAGGAGGGAAAACAACAAATAATAAGAATTGAAAATAAACATGAAAATCTGCCTCAAGGGGAAGGCTCAGACGCCCTTCGTTCACACCATTTCTGAGGACAGGGGAGGGGGAGGGGGGTTTGTTTAATTTTGGCTATGGGAAAACCAAAAATAATCAGAATCGAAAATAAACGGGATCTTACCTCAAGGGGGAAGGACTGGGCTGATGTTTGCAAGTCAAAGAATTTGACTTGCAGGTTTACGTGCGCGCACGTAACCTCGTCTAAATTACCTTAAAAAAATGAAATAAAGCTATGTCGACTCTTATACATGTCTCTCTCACTATATATGCACCGTCGCCGGTTGTAACCAATCACCAATCAAGTTATCGTATATTGAGCAACCTCCGCTGTCTCTGATTAGGTCCCTGAAAAAATGGGTGTTGTCTAAAAAAACAGTCTGGTTTGAAAACGTGGAGTTTTCGTACTGCTCACTTTTTTGCAATGTGTAGGAACCAGTAGGGAATCATACCGCTCGTTCGGAAAGGTACCAAGCGGAAAGGCAAGCAAATAGCATGTAGTTTCAAAACGCGTTTAATCACGTGTAAAGGTCCAATCGAATGGAAATTTCTGTATTGTGCATGCAAACGGCGAAATTCAAGAATGAGATTTTTTACTTACTTAGAATTTAGTCATAATTTCTTTGAATGAAATGTCTTTTTTTGTATCCAAGAGGTGAAATCAATAAAGAGTTTTTGTTACTTACTTTCCTTTTTTTATAATTTCTTGACTATAAAATATCCGATAATGTGTATCCAAGAGTGGGAATTCAAAGAAAGAGATCTGTTACTTACCTGGAATTTTCTCATAATTTCTTGAATAAATATTTCTGTATAGTAAATTGTGCATCGCAGGAGGAGAATTCAAAGAAACAGTTTACTACTTACTTACAATTTTTATCATAATTTCTTGAGTGAAATTGCTGTAATTGTCTGTCCAGGAAGCGAGTTCGAGAAAGAGTTTTGTTTGCAATGTTTTTCATAGTTTCCTGAATTAAATTTCTGTAATTGTGCAGCCATGGCGAATTCAAGAAAGGGTTTGTTACTTATTTAGAATTTTGTCATAATTTCTTGAATGAAATGACTTTTTTTGTTTATCCAAGAGGCGAATTCAAGAAAAAGAATTTGTTAACTTACTTACTTATACTTACAATTTTTTCATACTTTCTTAAATGAAGTTCTGCATTGTGTATCCAAGAGTGGACTTCAGGAAAAGTTAGTTGTTACTTGCTTACAAGTTTTCATAATTTATTGAATGAAATTTCCGTATTTGTATATCCAAGAGGTGAAAACAATAAAGAGTTTTTTACTTACTGGCGATATTTTTCATAATTTATTGAATGAAGTATCTGTACTGTATATCCAAGAGGTGATGAAATCAATAAAGAGTTTGTTACTTACTTACAAATATTTTCATAATTTCGTTGAATGAAATTTCCGTATTGTGTATCCAAGAGTTGACTTCAAGAAAGAAATTGTTACTTACTGAGAACTTTTTTCATAATTTCTTGAATGAAAATTTCTACATCGTGTATCTAAGTCGTGAAAATAATAAAGAGTTTTGTTTACTTACTTAAAAATTGTTTGTCATAATTTCTTGAACGAAATGTCTTTTTGGATTATCCAGCAGGTGAATTCAAGAAAGAATTTGCTACTTACTTACAATTTTTTCATAATTTCTTTTATGAAATTTCTGTTATTGTGTACCAAGAGGTGACTTCAAAGAGTTTGTTACTTGCTTACACAGTTTCATAATTTATTGAATGAAATTTCCATATTGTATATCCAAGAGGTTGAAAACAATAAAGAGGTTGTTACTTACTTGTTTTTTTTTGCGATTTTTTTCATAATTTATTGAATGAAATATCTGTACTGTATATCAAAGAGGTGAAATCAATAAAGGAGTTTGTTACTTACTTACAAATATTTTCATAATTTCTTGATATTAGTATACAGATATGTACTGTATTAGTTACAGATATTAGTACAGAGCATGTACAAATCCATAGGTACATGCTCTGGAAAGGCACCAAGGAACGTTATAAAGGCCAAAATAACACAGGATGAAACGTAAAGGCTGAGAATAACACAGGATGCCCCCAGGACAGAAATTACAACCCTTGCCCTGACGGTGCTGTGGGTACCTCAAAGACCTAATTACCCAGATCTTTCAACTACATTGAACAAAATAGTCTATCTTCAAAAGTTAGAGACTGGATGTGCTTGGTGAAATGGTGGGACGTAGAATGGGTGTTAGTTGCCATCCCAATCACTTTCAACTATTAAAAGGGCACAAGCCCTTCCAATTTCCAATCGAATGAGCATTTTCGAAGTTTCTACGACAAGTCCTTCGATACGAAGTGCCCTGGTCTAAAACCAGCCCAATCCCGTTTATTTTTCGATCTGAGTGATTTTTTCATAATTTATTGAATGAGTATCTGTACTGTAATATCCGAAGAGGTGAAATCAATAAGAGTTTGTTACTTACTTACAAATATTTTCATAATTTCTTGATATTAGTACAGATATGTACTGTATTAGTACAGATATTAGTACAGAGCATGTACCATATCCATAGGTACATGCTCTGGAAAGGCACCAAGGAACGTAAAGGCCGCAAATAACACAGGATGGAGAGTAAAGGCTAGAGAATAAACAAGGATGCCCCCAGGACAGAAATTACAAACCCTTGCCCCTTTGGACGGCTGTGAGGTACTCAAAGACCTATTACCAGATCTTTCAACTACATTGAAACAAAATAGTTATCTCAAAATTTAGACTGGATGTGCTTGGTTGAAATGTGCGGACGTTAGAATGGGTGTTAGTTGCCATTCAATCACTTTCAACTATTAAAAAGGGCAAAGCCCTTCCAATTTCCAATCGAATGAAGCATTTCGAAAGTTTCTACGACAAGTCCTTCGATACGAAGTGCCCCTGGTCTAAAAAACCAGCAACCAACCAAAAAAAAAAATAAATGAAAAATACATTGTGCCAACATCGTTCTTTACATAGGCAGCGCTATTGCGCTGCACATGATTCTTTTAATATTGTTACTAATTCTTCCTCACAAAATAAAATCTAACATTCTAATCCAAATAGAGCTGTTAAAATTGAATACTTTTCATTAAACTTAAAATACGCTAAAAGATGGTTTTCATGAAACTATTTGCAGTTTTATAAAAATGAATGAATTTCAAATCAAATTAATTTTCTGGAATACTTTTCATTTAAACTTAAAATACGCTAAAAAATGGTCCCCATGAAACTATTGCAGTTTCTATAAGAATGAAAGAATTTCAAATCAAATTTAATTTTTCATTGAAATACTTTTCATTTAAGCTTAAAATACGCTAAAAGATTGTTTCCCGTGATGAAACTATTGCAGTTTCTATAAAAATGAATGAATTCAAAATCAAATTAATTTTTCATTGAATACTTTTCATTTAAACTTAAAATACGCCTAAAAGATGGTATTTCACAGATGATTAAGGGGCTTTTATAAACAAACAGAAAAAAACCTGTTTGCTTTAAATTAGTTTATTACGACCAAACTCCTCAAAACAGAGTTTGACTACATTATACCTTGCCAAGTTTAAAAAACCTCGACTTTAGTGTGCCAACTTTAAAATATTCACGCGTGAGTATAGTGTCTTAGGCATGGCTTTTCCTTGCGCAATTCATGTGTAGTTGTATGTGTAATTCGCGCTAATTGATACGATTACTACTCATAAACCCCTTTGGCCCAATGCTCATGGGTATAAGTTCCAGGCTTTATTGTTTCTTGGACGAATCCCAATTTAGGGTACCACAAATATTTCTTGTTTCAGGGACGTAAAGCTGATTTGATTTTTTTTTTTTCTCTCATTTTTATGAAGCAATTGCTTTACATGTTAGGTGTTTAAATATTATGAGATCTGATTCATAATCCTCCTCTAGAGGCAATGGAACTTTTTGAGGGGGAATTGTAGATTGTCGTGTAATTATTGTACTGTTATATGGAAAAATAAATCTATCTATCTAAACAATGACCATCTGTTGGTGTCTTCTGTGCTAAAAACTTCTTTTTGAACAATGGGTGGTTTATATAACTTAGGGCAATTGCCCCTGTTTGCAGTGAGGTTTGACGTAAACCCCAGTGGGCATGCTTATTAGACTTATGAACGTCTAAGAACAAAAAACCCTATCTTAAGATATTTATGCAATATTATGGGGGCTACGTGGGGGGTTGTGGGGGGGGGGGGGGGGGGGGGGGGGGGGGGGGGGGTGGGGGTTGGTTACGGGTGGGGGGGGGGGGGTGGGGGGGGGGGGCTGGGCGGGGGGGGGCTGGGGGGGGGGGTGGTTGTAGAAAAGAGTATAAGAATGATAGGCTTGTTGGCATCCAAATTTGTATTCATTCCATAAACAATTTCTAGCTTCACGTTCACTTGCCCTCATGTCTTTCTCTCAATCTCTCTCACCCTTCCTGAAAGCGTTTGCGTGCATGCTCTTCCCTCTCTTTCTCTTCCTCCCTTTGTCATTCTTGGTCTACAAAGGGATTATGCCCTTTTTAAGGTCAAAAACTGATTGGATGGCGACTAGTCTCACTCCCACCACACCTTTACACCCTCCCATTTTGCCCATTATGTTTAAAAACTAAATGTTGCCTTAAGAATAAAATCACAATGCACTGGCGTTTTTTTAACGCTAAATGTCCGAATAAGACATCTCAGCAGTATCCCATAGAACGAGTGAAGGGTATTAACGTTAAAAATTCGGTCGTGCTATTTTTGGCTTTTAAAATTTAACCAAATAAAGATATTTATGCAATATTGATGGGGGCTACATGGGGGGTGGGGGTGTAGATAAAAGGGTAAGAAAAGAAGGATGCTGGGTGGCATCAAAATTTGTATCCATTCCATAAAAACAATTTCCTTGCCTTTCAAGTCACCTGTTCAATTGCCTTCACGTCTTTCTTCAATCTCTCTCCACCCTTCCTTGAAAACGCTGTTTGCGTGCATGCTCTTCCCTTCCTCTTTGTCTCTCCTCCCTTGGTCATTCGTTGTATACAAAGGGATTATGCACCTTTTTAATGGTCAAAACTGATTGGAGGGCAATTAGGGTCTCCCTCCACCACCGACCTACCCTCCCATTTTTTTTTTTCGCCTCATTATGTTTAAAACACTAAAATGTTGCCTTAAGATTAAATCACAATGGCACGGTGTGTGTAACGCTAATTTCCAATTACGGTATCTCAGCAGTAATCCAAAGAACGACTGAGGGTATTATGTTTAAAATTGTTCCGGGGCTACTTCTCTGCTCTTAAAATTTAATCCAAATCAATGATAGTGTAAGTGTACACATGGGCCCCAAAAACGTGATGTCATTATGTGTGTACATAAATATATATAATATATATATATAATATATATATTATATATATATATATATATATCATATATATATTATACTATATATATATATATATATATACTATCTATATAGGATTATAATATATATATATATATATTATATATATATATATATATATATACTATATATATATATATATATATATTAGATATATATATATTATTATATATATAGATTATATATATATATATATATATTATATATATATTATATTTATATATATATATATAATATATATCTAATTATATATCATATTATATATATATATATATATATATATATATATAATATATATATATATATATATATATATATATATATATATATACTATATATATATATATATACGATATATATAATATATATATATATTTATATATAGATATATATATATAATTATCTATATTATCTATAGATATATATATATATATATATATAGATATATATTATATCATATGATATATATAGAGATATATATACTATATATATTTATTTTATATATATATATATATAGATGATATATATATAATATATAACATATATAGAACATATATATATAAACTGATTGGAGGGGAAAACTAGTCTCCCTCCCACGCCCACCCTTCCATTCGCGGCATTTTACTGTGTTAAAAAAACTAAATGTTCTGCCCTTAAGATAAATCACAATTGCACTGTGTTTTAATGCGTAATACCCAATAAGGTATCTCAGCAGTATCCCAAAAGAACGACGGAGGGTTATTATGTTAAAAATTTTCGGGGCTACTTCTGCTCTTAAAATTTAACCAAATCAAGAATTTTAGTGTAAGTGTTAAGGCATGGGGGCCCCAAAACGTATGTATTAGTGTGGCTGACATATATATATTATACATATATATATATGTAGTATATATATATATTAGTATATAGATATATATCATATATATCTAGTATATATTATATATATATCATAATAATATATGATATATAATATATATATATATAATATAGATATATATATCTATATATATATATATAGATATATATGATATCTAATATATAGCTATATATATATTATGATATATACTATATATATATATATATGATATATATATAATATATATATATATACTATATATATATATATATATATTAATGATATATATATTATATATATATATATATATATAGATATTTATATATAGCTAATAATATATATAGATTATATATAGTCTATATATATGATATAATATATATATATATATATATAATATAAATATTATATATAATAGTATATATATATATATAATATATATATAGATAGTACATATATATATAGTATGTATATATATATACTATCATATATACGTATAGTATATATATATATATATATATATTCTATATATAATATACTATCTAGATGTATGAGTAGGTGTATATATATATATATATATAATATATATATATATATATATAGAGATAGAGTATGAGATATATATAGGTATAATATTAGCTAATATAATATATATATAGTATTATATATATATATATATGGTATAGATATATAGATATATATTATATATGATAGTAGAGTAGATATATCTATATATAGAGATATATAGATATATATATATATATATATATTAATATATATCTATATAGATATATATATATATATATATATATATATATATATATATACTATACTATATATATATATATATATATATATCATGATATATATATACATATATATATATATAGATATATATATTATAGATATATATATATATATATATATGTATATAGACTCTATATATATATATATATATATAATCTATCTATAATATTATATAATTATTATATTATATATATATGATATATATATTGTATACTATATATGATATATATATATATATATATATATAGATATATATAGATATTATATATATAGTATATGTATAGAGTAGGCCTAGTATAGATATAACGAATTATAGAGCGGTGTGTGTCTCCCCATATAGCTATAAACGATAAGTTAGGCGCACAGGTCCAACCATCTATCTATCAATGATTAACAACAAGAAGTCCCACCATACAATCAGACAGTACAATGACCGGATTCAACCACAATGGAAAAAATCGTGCTTTTCACGAAAACAATGGTTTTGGAGTGTTAAATAACATTTTTTTGTATAGAGTCCTGGCGTTAACATATCTAATGTGTTAAACATTGATTATTCCTTTTGGTTATGGATTATAGGCGTTGACAGAAAAATGAATAAAGGTAAACCATCTGAGGGATTGCTAACCGATTCAGAAATACATATCGGTTTTTATATTGAAGTGATTCTCAAACTGTGTTGGGGTATAATACACAACTACCTTGTGAACAGTGTTGTTAGTTCCCCTACCCCAATCCCAAGGATCCCCTCACTCCCCAAACCCTTTTTGCCCCTCACCTCCAAACTTGTTTTAGCCCCTCCCACCCTCCAACGCCTGCCCCGAACTTACCCCCCGCACCCTCCCTGCAAAACCCCCCCCCCCAAAAAAAAAAAAAGTACATGATCTTTTGTTTCAACTTTTTTTTGCATGTCTTTCGAATGAAGATGAAATATACTTAACGTCAGTAGTGTTTGTTCGGTGGGTTTACCTTGTCACAGTTACGGTTATCTTGACTTTTTCAAAGTTTCATTTTGAATTTCCTTTCGTTTTTTTAAATGAAAGAGTTGGAATATTGCAGTAGTGTTTTGTCATGGTTTACCTTGCCACAGTTACATTTCT
Organism: Artemia sinica; assembly: GCA_027921565.1. Classification (NCBI taxonomy): domain Eukaryota; kingdom Metazoa; phylum Arthropoda; class Branchiopoda; order Anostraca; family Artemiidae; genus Artemia; species Artemia sinica. Next base: position 54,741 of record JAPEVW010000553.1, on the reverse strand, counting down.
CTTGATTTTTCAAAGTGCATTTTGAAATTTCCTTTCATTGAACAATGCAAGAGTGTTGGAATATTTCAGTAGTTTTTTGTCGGGGCGGTTTACCGTTGGCACAGTTACATTTCTTTGATTTTTTTTAAAATTTTCATTTGAATTTCTTCGTCGTGAAATGCAAGATTGTGGAATATTTGAGTAGTGTTTTGTCGTGGTTTACCTTGGTCCACAGTTACAAGTCTCTTGACTTTTTTTTTTCTCAAAAGGCCTTTCCCTTCCGTCTCTTTACTTCATCTCCTTCCCTCATTTGTTTGGATTTCTATTATTGAAATAAAGAGTTGGAATAGTTCAGTAGTGTTTGTTTATATGGTATACCTGGTCACATTTACATTCTCTTGAATTTCTGCAATGTTTACATTTTTGATTTCTTAATTGAAATGCAAGGAGTTGGAATATTGCAGCAGTTAGTGTTTTGTCAATGGTTTACCATGTCCACATTTACTTTCGTTTGATTTTTTAAAGTTCATTTTGAATTTCTTTCATGTGACATTGCAAGAGTTGAATATTTCAGTAGTTGTTTTGTCGTGTTTACCTTTGTTGTCACGGTTACATTCTCTTAAATTTTTCAAATTTCATTTGTGAACTTCCTTCGTTGATATGCAAAGAGTTGGAATATTTCAGTAGCGTTTCGTCGTGTGGTTTACTTTGGTCACAGTACCATTCTAATGTTTTTCCCAAGTTTATTTTGGAATTTCTTTAACTGAAAGTAAGATAAGAGTTGGGATTATTTCAGTAGTGTTTTCTTGTGGTTTACCTGGTCACATTTACATTTGCTCTGATTTTTCAAAGTTCATTTTGGATTTCGTTCGTTGAAAGTGCCAGAGTTTGAATATTTCATTGTGTGTTTTGTCGTGTTTACCGTTGTTGTCAAAGTTAAATTTCTCTTGATTTTTCAAAGTTCATTTCGGATTTCTTTCATTTGAAATGCAAGAAGTTGGAATATTACCGTAGTTGTTTTTCTCGATGATTTACCCTTGTCACAGTTACATTTTCTTGAATTTTTCAAAGTTCAGTTTTGGGATTTTTACATTCTATTGATTTTTTAAAGTTTCATTTTGGATTATCTTTTCCCTTGAAATGTAAGCGTTGGCTTATTGTCTAGTAATGTCTTGTTGTTGCAAATACCTTGTAATCAAGTTACATGTCTTTTGATTTTTCAAAGTTCATGTTGGATTCTCTTGCGGTAAAATGCAAGAGAGTTGGGAAGATTTCAGTAGTGAGTAGTTGTTTTGGTGTGCTTTACCTTGTCCAGTTACATTCTCGTGGATTTTTCAAAGTTAATTTTGAAAGTTACTTTCGTGAAAATGCAAGAGTTGGAATATTTCAGTAGTGTTTGATCGTGGTTTACCATGTCACCATTTACATTCTTCTTGATTTTTCCAAAGTTTCATTTTGAAAATTCATTTTCATGAAATGAAAGATGTTGGAAATATCTCTCAGCAGTTGTGTATATGTGGGTCTTACCTTGTCGAAGTTATATTCTCTTGAAATTTTTTTCAAAAGTTTCATTTTTGATTTTCTTCCCTTGACAATGCAAGAGTTGGGATATTTCAGTAGTGTTTTTTCGCTGGATTTTTACCTTGTCGCAGTAGTTACATTCTATTGATATTTTCAAAGTTCCATTGGGATATTTCTTTCCTGGAATGCAAGAAGTTAGTTGGACTATTTCATTAGTGTTTTGTCGTGTTTTACAATGTCAAAAGTTACATTCTCTTGATTCTGTCACAGTTCATGTTGAATTTTCTTTCCGTGAAATGGCAAGAAAGAGTTGGAATATTTTTCAGTAGGGTTTTGACGTGGTTGTACCTTGTCACAGTTACATTATCTTGATTTTTTCAAAGTTCATTTTGGATTTCTTTAATTGAATGCAAAGAGGTGGAATATTTCACTAGTTGATTTTGTCGTGGTTACCTTGTCACAGTTACATTTTCTTGATTTTTTCAAAGTTTATTGTTGGCATATTTACACTTCTTCTTGATTTTTCATAGTATCATTTTGACATTTCGAATATTTTGAGTAGTGTTTTAGTCGTGAGTTTACCATGTCCACAGTGACATCCTGCCTGATTGTCAAAGTCCATTTTGGATTTCTTTCGTTGAAATGCAAGATTTTGCGAATCTTTCAATTGTGTTTTGTCGTGGTTTACCGTATGTCCAAAGTTACATTTCTCTGAATTTTTCAAAGTTGCATTGTCGGATTTCTTTCATGGATATGCAAGAAGAGGTGGAATATTTCAGTAGGGTTTTTCTCGTGGGTTACCTTGTCACAGTTACATTTCTTGATCTTTTCCAAATTTGCAGTTTTGGGATTTTTACATGCTATGATTTTTCAAAGTTCATTTTTGGATTGTCTTTCCTTGAAATGTAAAGAGTTGGCATTATTTCAGTAATGTGATGTTGGTGCAATATATTGGCAGAGTTACCTTCTCTTGATTGTCTTTCAAAAGTTCATTTTGTGGATGTCTTTTTCGTTGAAATGCAAGAGTTGGAATATTTCAGGTAGTGTTTTGTTGTGCTTTACTATGTCCCAAATCAGTTACATTTCTCGTGATGTTTTCAAAAAAGTTCATTTTGAATTTTCTTTCGTGAATGAAATGCCAAGAGTTGGAATATTTCAGTAGTGTTTTTTTCGTTGATTTACCTGGTCACATTTACATTCTATTGATTTTTCAATAAGATTCATTTTGGATTTCTCTCCCTGAAATGCAAGAGTTCGGAATATTTTCATGCTAGTGTTTGGTCGTGTTTTCCAATGGAACAGTTACATTCTCTTGATTTTTCAAGTTCATTTGAATTTCTTTCCGTGAAATGCAAAAGAGGTGGAATATGTTTCAGTAGTCGTTTTGTCGTGGTTTACCCTTGTTCACAGTTACATTATCTTTGATTTTTCAAGAAGTTCATTGTTGGATTCTTTAATTTGAAATGCAAGAGTTGAATATTTCACTATGGGTTTTGTGAGGGGTTTACCTTTTTTTATGTCACAGGTACATTTTCTTGATTTTTCCAAAGTTAATTTTGGATATTTACAGTCTCTTGCATTTTCATTAGTTCATTTTTTTGGAATTCGAATATTTCAGTAGAGTGTTTTGTTCGTGGTTTTTACCCATGTCACAGTGACATTCTCTTGATTTTACAATAGTTCATTTGGATATTTACATTCTCGGATTTTTCAAAGTTCATATTGAATTTCATTCGTGAAATGCATGAGTGGGAATATTTCAGTAGGATTGATTAGTATTTTTACCATGCTCACCGTTACAATTCTCTTGATTTTTCAACAAGTTCATTTTAGATTTTTAACATTCTCTGACTTTGCAAAGTTCATCTGTTGAATTTCTTTCGTTGAAAAGCAAGAGTTGGACTATTTCAGTCGTTGTCTTGTTGTTGCTTTCACATGTCACTTGTACATTCTCTTGATTTTTCAAAGTCTCATTTTGGATTTTTGTCGTTTTGAAAATGCAAAGAGTTGGAAATATTGTCAGTAGTGTTTTGTTGTGCTGTACCTTGGGCACGATAAAATTCTCTCTGATTTTTCAAAGTTCATTTTGAGATTTCTTTCCTTGAAATGCAAGAGTTGAAAACAAAAAAAAAAAATTTTTCAGTAGTGTGTTGGTTGTGCTTACCTTGTCATAGTTACATTCTCTTGATTTTTCAAAGTTCATTTTGAGTTTTCTTTCGTGAAATGCCAAGAGTTGGAATAGTTCAGTAGTGTGTTGTAGTGATTTACCATGTCACAGTTACATTCTGCTTGATTTTTCAACGTTCATTTTGAATTTCTTTCGTGAAATGCAAGGCGTTGGAATGTGTTTCAATAGTGTTTTTATCGTGGTATACCTTATCAAAGTTACAATCTCTTGATTTTTCACATTTCATTTTGGATTTCTTTCCTTGAAAAGCAAGATTTGGAATATTTAAGTAGTAGTATTTGTCGTGGTTTACCTTGTCACAGTTACATCTGTCTTGGATTTGTTCAAAGTTAATTTTGGATTTCTTTCCTTGAAATGCAAGAGTTGGGAATATTTCAGTAGTGTTTGGTCAGGGTTTTACTTTGTCACCCCCAGTTAATTTTCTCTTGACATTTCAAAGATTCATTTTTGGATTTCTTTCATTGAAATGCAAGAAGTTAGAATATTTCAGTAGTGTTTTGTTATGGTTTACCTTGTCACACTTACAATTCTCCCTTGATTTTTCAAAGTTCATTTTGGATTTCTTTCCTTGAAAAAAATGCAAAGAGTTGGAAATTTTCAGTCAGTGGGTTTCGCTCGTGGTTTCCTTGTCACAGTTTACACTCTATTGGTTTTTTCAAAGTTCATTTTGGATTTCTTTCCTTGAAATGGCAAAGAGTATGGGAATATTTTCGTTTGTGTTTTGTCGTGGGTTTATCGTGTTCACAAGAGTTTACATTTCTCTTGATTTTTCAAAGTTCATTTTGGGTAGGTTTGTTTTTTTCATTGGAAATGCAAGAGGTTGGAAATTATTTCAGTAAGTTTTTTCTCGTTGTTTACCTTGTCACAGTTACATTCTCTTGATTTTTCAACGTTCAGTTTTGGATTTTTACAATTCTCTTGATTTCTTCAAAGTTAATTTTGAATTTCTTTATTGAAAATGCACTAGTGGATTATTTCAGTAGTGTTTTGTCGTGCGTTTACATTGTAACAGTAACATTCTCTTCAAGTTTTCAAAGTTTCATTGGATTTCTTTCTTTGAAATTGCAAGGGCGGTGGGAATATTTCAGTAAGTGTCTGTTGGGTGCTTTACCTGGTCACAAGTTACATTCTCTTGATTGATCAAAGTTAATTTTAGATTTCGTCACTTGCAATGCAAGGAGTGCTAATATTTCAGTAGTGTTTTGTTGTGATTACCTTGTCCCACTTACATCTATGATTCTAAAAGTTCATTGGATTTCTTTTCTGAAATGCATAGAGTGGAATATTTCATAGTGTTTTGTCGTGGTTTACCTCTTCACAGTTACTTTCTCTTGATTTATCAAAGTTCATTTTGGATTTCTTCCTTGAAATGCAAGATGTTGCGTAAATTTCAAGTAGTGGTTTTGCGTGGTTTACCTTGTCACAGTTACATTCTATGATTTTTCAAAAGTTCATTTTGGATTTCTTTTTGAAATGCAAGAGTTGGAATATTTCAGTAGTGTTTGTCGGGATTTACCAGTCACAGTTACATTCTCTTGATTTTTCAACGTTCATTTGGATTCTTCTTACAATGCAAGAGTTGGAATATGTCATTAGTGTTTTTGTCATCGTTACCTGCCACAGTTACATTCTCTTGATTTTTCAAAGTCATTTTGAATTTCCTTTCATGAAATGCAAGAGTTGGAATATTTCAGTAGGTTTTCTTGAATCTCCTTGTCACAGTTTTAAATTCTATTGATTTTTAAAAGTTCATTTGGATTTCTTCTTGAATTGCAAGAGTTGGGAATATTTCAGTAGTGTTTGTCGTGTTTTACATGTCACAGTTTAAATTCTCTTGATTTTCAAATTTCATTTTGATTTCTCCGTGAAATGCAAGTTGGAATATTCAGTTAGTGTTTTTGTCGTGGTTAACCTTGTCACAGTTACATTATCTGATTTTTCAAGTTCATTTTGGATTTCTTAATTGAAATGCAAGAGTTGGAATATTTCACGTAGTGTTTTGTCGGGTTTTACATGTCACAGTTACATTCTCTTGATTATTCAAAGTTCATTTTGAATTTCTTCGTGAAATGCAGAGTTGGAAATTTCAGTAGGTTTTGTCGTCGTTACCTTGTCACAGTACATTCTCTTGATTTTTCAACGTCATTTTGGATTTCTTCTTTAAATGCAAGGGTTGGAATATTTCAGTAGTGTTTTGTCATGGTTACCTTGCCCCAGTTACATTCTCTTGATTTTTCAAAGTCATTGAATTTCTTCATTGAAATGCAAGAGTTGGAATATTTCAGTAGTGGTTTTTTCGTGATTTACATTGTCACAGTTACATTCTATTGATTTTTCAAAGTTCATTTGGATTTCTTTCCTTGAAAATGCAAGCGTTGGAATATTTCATATGTTTTGTCGTGTTTTACCATGTAACAGTTACATTCTCTGATTTTTCAAACAGTCATTTTGAACTTCTTTCCGTGAAAATGCAAGAGGTGGATATTTCGTAGTGTTTGTCGTTGGTTTACCTGGTCACAGTTAAATTATCTTGATTTTTCAAAGTTCATTTTGGATTTATATTAATGAAATGCAAGAGTTGATATTTCACTAGTGTTTTGTCGTGGTTTACCTTGTCACAGTTCACATTCTTGATTTTTCCAAAGTTCATTTTGGATATTTACCATTCTCTTGATTTTTCATCGTTCATTTTTGAATTTCGAATATTTCGTATGTTTGTCGTGGTTTTCCATGTCACGTTACATTCCTTGATTTTCAAAGTCATTGGAAGTCAATTCACTTGATTTTTCAAAGTCATTATTGCATTTGCATTCGTGAAATGCATGAGTTGAATATTTCAGTAGTGTTTAGTCGTCGGTTTACATGTCACAGTGACATCTCTTGATTTTTCAAAGTTCATTTTAGATTTTACATTCTCTTGACTTGTCAAAGTTCAGTTTTGAATTTCTTTCGTTGAAATGCAAAGAGTTGGAATATTTCAGGTGTCTTGTTGTGCTTTACCTTGTCACTGTTACATTCTCTCTGATTTTTTCCAAAGCTTATTTTGATTCTTTCGTTGAAATGCAAGAGTTGGAAATATTTCAGTAGTGTTTGTTGTGCTTTACCTTGGTCACAGATACATTCTCTTGATTTTTCAAAGTGTCAGTTGATGGCTTCCTGAAAATGCAAGAGTGGAATATTTCAGTAGTGTTGTGTGATTTACATTTTCACAATGACATTCTATTGATTTCTCAACAGTTCATTTTGGATTTTTTTCCTTGAAATGCAAGAGTTAGGATTATTTCGAGTAATGTCTTGTTGTGCTTTACCTTGTCACAGTTACATTCTCTGATTTTCAAAGTTCATTTTGGGATTTCTTTCTTGAATGCAAGATTGGAATATTTCAGTAGTGTTTTGTCATAGTTTCTTTGGTCACAGTTAACATTCTCTGATATTTCAAAGTTCTATTTTTGGATTTCCTTTCATGAAATGCAAGAGTTGGAATATTCAGTAGGGTTTTGTTTTGGTTACTTGTCACACTACATTCTCTTGATTTTCACAAGTTCATTTGGATTCTTTCCTGAAATGCAAGAGTTGGAATATTCAGTAGTGTTTCGTCGTGTTTCCCTTGTCACATTTACATTTTCTATTGTTTTTTAAAGTTATTTTCGGAGTTCTTTCCTGAAATGCAAGAGTGAATATTTTAGTTGTGTTTTTGTCGTGGTTTACCATGTAACAGTTACATTCCTTGATTTTTCAAAGTTCATTTGGGTTTTTTCATTGACAATGCAAGAGTTGGAATATTTCAGAAGTTTTTTATCGTTGGTTTACCTTGTCACAGTTACCTTCTCTTGATTTTTCAAAGTCAGTTTGGATTTTACATTTCTCTTGATTTTTCAAAGTTAATTTTTGAATTTCGTTCATTGAAATGCAATAGTTGGATTATGTCAGTAGTTTTGTAGTGGCTTTTACCTTGTCACAGGAACATTCTCTTAATTTTTCAAGTCATTTTGGATGTCTTTCCTTGAAATGCAAGGGTGGAATATTCAGTAGTGTCTTGTTGTGCTTTACCTTGTCACAGTTACATTCTCTTGATTTTCAAGTTCATTTTAGATTCTTCACTTGAAATGCAAGAGTTGGAATATTTCAGTAGTGTTTGTTGTGATTTACCTTGTCACACTACATTCTATTGATTTACAAAGTCATTTTGGATTTCTTTCTTGAAATGCAAGAATTGGAAAATTTCAGTAGTGTTTTGTCGTGTTTACCTGTCAAGTTACATTTCTTCTTGGGGATTTTATCAAAGTTCATTTTTGGATTTCTTCCTTGAAATGCAAGAGTGTAAATTCAGTGTGTTTGTCGTGGTTTACTTGTCACAGTTACATTCTATTGATTTTTCAAAGTTCATTTTGGATTTTCTTTCTTGAAATGCAGATTGGAATATTTCAGTAGGATTTGTCGTGGTTGAAACCATGTCAATATACATTCTCTTGATTTTTCAAAGTTCATTTTGAACTTCCTTCGTTGAAAGCAAGAGTTGGAAGATTTCAGGAGTGTTTCGTCGGGTTACCTTGTCACAGTTAAGTTCATGTTTTTCCAAAGTCATTTGAATTTTCTTTCACTGAAAGGTAAGAGTTGGATTATTCAGTAGTGTTTCTTGTGCGTTTACCTTGGAAATTACATTCTCTTGATTTTTCAAAGGTCATTCGGATTTTCTTTCGTTAATATGCAAGAGTTGGAATATCTCAATGTGTTTTGTCGTGGTTTACCGTGTCAAACGTTACATTCTCTGATTTTTCAAAGGTTCATTCGGATTTCCTCATTGAAAATGCAAGAGTTGTGAATATTTCAGTAGTGTTCTTCTCGGGTTTACCTTGTCGCAAGTTCATTTTCTGATTTTTCAAAAGTTCAGTTTGTGATTTTACATTCTTGATTTTCAAAGTCATTTTGATTTTTTCCTTGAAATGCAAGAGTTGGAGTTTTAGATTATTCAGTAAGTCTATGTTGTGCTTTACCTTGTCACAGTTACATTCTTTGATTTTTCAAAAGTTCATTTTGGATTCTTTCGTTAAAATGAAGAGTTGGATATTTTAAGTAGTGTTTTGTTGTATGCTTTATCTGTGTCACAGTTACATTCTCTTGAGTTTTTCAAAGTTCATTGAATTCTTTCGGGAAATGCAAGAGTGGAATTATTTCAGTAGTGTTTTGTCGTGTTTACCATGGCACAGTTACATCTCTTGATTTTTCAAGTTCATTTGAAATTCTTCCATGAAATGCAAGAGTTGGAATATGTTCAGCAGTGTTTTATAGTGGTTTACCTTGTCACAGTTATATTCCTGATTTTTCAAAGGTATTTTGGATTTCTTCCCTTGAAATGCAAGAGTTGGAATATTCAGTAGTGTTTTTGTGATTTTACCTTGTCACAGTTACATTCTATTGATTTTCAAAGTCATTTTGGATTCTTTCTTGAAATGCCAGAGTTGGATATTTCAGTAGTGTTTGTCCGGTGTTTTTACCATGTCCACAGGTACAGTCTCTTGATTTTTCAAGTCAGTTTGGAAATTTCATTCCGTGAAAGCAGAGTTGGAATATTCAGTAGTGTTTGTCGTGGTTACTTGTCACAGTTACATTATCTGGAATTTTTCAAAGTTCCATTTTTGATTTCTATTATTGAAATGCAAGAGTTGGAATATTTTCAGTAGTGTTTTGTCGTGGTTTACATGATCACAGTGACATTCTCTTGATTTTGCAAAGTTCATTTTGGAATATTTTACATTCTCTTGATTTTTTCAAAGTTCATATTGAATTTCATTCGTGAAATGCATGAGTTGGAATATTTCAGTAGTGTTTAGTCGTGTTTCCCTGTCACAGTTACATTTTCTTGATTTTCAAAGTTCATTTAGATTTTTACATTCGCTGACTTTTAAAGTTCATTTTGAATTTCTTCGTTGAAATGCAAGAGTTGGAATATTGCAGTAGTGTCTTGTGTGCTTTACCTTGTCACTGTTACATCCTCTGATTATTCAAAGTCATTTTGGATTTCTTTCGTTGAATGCAAGAGTTGGAATATTTCAGTAGTGTTTGTTGTGCTTTAGCTTGTAACAGATACATTCTCTTGATTTTCAAAGTTTATTTGATTGTCTTTCCTTGAAAGCAAGAGTTGGAATATTTCAGCAGTGTTTTGTTGTGCCTTTACCTTGTCACAGTACAGTCTCTTGATTTTTCAAAGTTCATTTTGAATTTCTTTCGTGGAAAAGCAATAGTGGAATATTTCAGTAGTGTTTTTGTCGTGAGTTTACCATTCACAGTCCAATTAAATTCTTCTTGAATTTTTCAAAGTTCATTTTGAATTTCTTTAGTGAAAAATGCAGAGTTCGAATATTTCAATAGTGTTTTATCGTGGTATTACGTTATCAAAGTTACATTCTCTTGATTCTTCAATTTCATTTGGAGTTCTTTCCTTTAAATGCAAGAGTTGGATATTGCACTTGAATTGTGAATAGTGTTTTGTCGTGGTTTTACTAATTTCTTTCCTTGAAATGCAAGAGTTGGAATATTTCAGTAGTGTTTTGTCGTGGTTTACCTTGTCACAGTTACATTCTCTTGATTTTTCAAAGTTCATTTTTGGATTTCTTTCGGTGAAATGCAAGAGTTGCAATATTCCGGTAGTGTTTTGTTATGGTTTACATCTTGTCACAGTACATTCTCTTGAATTTTCAAAGTTCATTTTGGATTTCTTTCCTTGAAATGCAAGAGTTGGAATATTTTAGTAGTGTTTTGTCGTGGTTTATCTTGTCACAGTTACATTCTCTTGATTTTTCAAAGTTCATTTCGGATTTTTACATTCTCTTGATTTTTCAAAGTTAATTTTGCATTTTTTTTCGTTGAAATGTAAGAGTTGGAATATTTCAGTAGTGTCTTGTTGTGCTTTACCTTGTCACTGTTACATTCTCCTGATTTTTCAAAGTTCATTTTGGATTTCTTTCGTTGAAATGCAAGAGTTGGAATATTTCAGTAGTGTTTTGTTGTGCTTCACCTTGTCACAGTTACATTCTCTAGATTTTTCGAAGTTCATTTTGAATTTCTTTCGTGAAATGAAAGATTTGGAATATTTCAGTAGTGTTTTTGTCGTGGTTTACTATTGTTGTGCTTTACCTTGTCACATTTACATTCTCTTGATTTTTCAAAGTTCATTTTGATTTTCTTTCGTGAAATGCAAGAGTTGGAATATTTCAGTAGTGTTTTGTCGTGGTTTACTAATTTCTTTCCTTGAAATGCAAGAATTGGAATATTTCAGTAATGTTTTGTCGTGGTTTACCTTGTCACAGTTACATTCTCTTGATTTTTCAAAAGTTTATTTTGAATTTATTTCGTGAAATGTATGGGTTGGGATATTTCAATAATGTTTTATCGTGGTTTATCTTGTCACAGTTACATTCTCTTGATTTTTCAAAGTTCATTTTTGGATTTCTTTCGTTGAAATGCAAGAGTTGGAATATTTCAGTAATGTTTTATTATGGTTTACCTTGTCACAGTTACATTCTCTTGATTTTTCAAAGTTTCATTTTGGATTTCTTTCATTGAAATGCAAGAGGTGGAATATTTCAGTAGTGTTTTGTCATGGGTTTTACCTTGTCACAGTTACATTCTCTTCATTTTTCAAAGTTCATTTTGGATTTTTACATTCTCTTGATTTTTCAAAGTTTATTTTGAATTTCTTTCGTGAAATTCAAGAGTTGGAATATTTCAGTAGTGTTTTGTTGTGGTTTACCATATCACAATTAAATTCTCTTGATTTTTCAATTTTCATTTTGAATTTCTTTCGTGAAATGCAAGAGTTGGAATATTTCAATAGTGTTTTATCGTGGTTTACCTTGTCACAGTTACATTCTCTTGATTTTTCAAAGTTCATTTTGGATTTCTTTCCTGAAATGCAAGAGTTGGAATATTTCAGTAGTGTTTTGTCATGGTTTACCTTGTCACAGTTACATTCTCTGATTTTTCAAAGTTCATTTTTGGATTTCTTTCGTTGAAATGCAAGAGTTGGAATATTTCAGAAGTGTTTTGTCGTGGTTATCTTGTCACAGTTACATTCTCTTGATTTTTCAAAGTTCATTTTGGATTTATTTCCTTGAAATGCAAGAGTTGGAATATTTCAGTAGTGTTTTGTCATGGTTTACCTTGTCACAGTTACATTCTCTTGATTTTTCAAAGTTCATTTTTGGATTTCTTTCGTTGAAATGCAAGAGTTGGAATATTTCAGTAGTGTTTTGTTATGGTTTACCTTGTCACAGTTACATTTTCTTGATTTTTCAAAGTTCATTTTGGATTTCTTTCCTTGAAATGCAAGAGTTGGAATATTTCAGTAGTGTTTTGGCGTGGTTTACCTTGTCACAGTTACATTCTCTTGATTTTTCAAAGTTCATGTTGGATTTCTACATTCTCTTGATTTTTCAAATTTTTATTTTGAATTTCTTTCGTGAAATTCAAGAGTTGGAATATTTCAGTAGTGTTTTGGTGTGGTTTACCATATCACAAATTACATTCTCTTGATTTTTTTCAAACTTCATTTTGAATTCCTTTCGTGAAATGCAAGAGTTGGAATATTTCAATAGTGTTTTATCGTGGTTTACCTTGACACAGTTACATTCTCTTGATTTTCAAAGTTCGTTTTGGATTTCTTTCCTCGAAATGCAAGAGTTGGAATATTTCAGTAGTTTTTTGTCGTGGTTTACCTTGTCACAGTTACATTCTCTTGATTTTTCAAAGTTCATTTTGGATTTCTTTCCTTGAAATGCAAGGAGTTGGAATATTTCAGTAGTGTTCTGTCATGGTTTACTCACAGTTACATTCTCTTGAATTGTGAATAGTGTTTTGTTGTGGTTTACTAATTTCTTTCCTTGAAATGCAAGAGTTGGAATATTTCAGTAGCGTTTTGTCGTGGTTTAGCTTGTCACAGTTACATTCTCTTGATTTTTCAAAGTTCATTTTGGATTTCTTTCGTTGAAATGCAAGAGTTGCAATATTCCAGTAGTGTTTTGTTATGGTTTACCTTGTCACAGTTACATTCTCTTGAATTTTCAAAGTTCATTTTGGATTTCTTTCCTTGAAATGCAAGAGTTGGAATATTTTAGTAGTGTTTTGTCGTGGTTTACCTTGTCACAGTTACATTCTCTTGATTTTTCAAAGTTCATTTGGATTTTTACATTCTCTTGATTTTTCAAAGTTAATTTTGCATTTTTTTCGTTGAAATGTAAGAGTTGGAATATTTCAGTAGTGTCTTGTTGTGCTTTACCTTGTCACTGTTACATTCTCCTGATTTTTCAAAGTTCATTTTGGATTTCTTTCGTTGAAATGCAAGAGTTGGAATATTTCAGTAGTGTTTTGTTGTGCTTCACCTTGTCCCAGTTACATTTCTCTAGATTTTTCGAAGTTCATTTTGAATTTCTTTCGTGAAATGAAAGATTTGGAATATTTCAGTAGTGTTTTATTTCGTGGTTTACTATTGTTGTGTTTTACCTTGTCACATTTACATTCTCTTGATTTTTCAAAGTTCATTTTGATTTTCTTTCGTGAAATGCAAGAGTTGGAATATTTCAGTAGTGTTTTGTCGTGGTTTACTAACTTCTTTCCTTGAAATGCAAGAGTTGGAATACTTCAGTAGTGTTTTTGTCGTGGTATACCTTGTCACAGTTACATTCTCTTGATTTTCAAAGTTCATTTTTGGATTTCTTTCGTTGAAATGCAAGAATTGGAATATTTCAGTAATGTTTTGTCGTGGTTTACCTTGTCACAGTTACATTCTCTTGATTTTTCAAAGTTTATTTTGAATTTATTTCGTGAAATGTATGGGTTGGGATATTTCAATAATGTTTTATCGTGGTTTATCTTGTCACAGTTACATTCTCTTGATTTTTCAAAGTTCATTTTTGGATTTCTTTCGTTGAAATGCAAGAGTTGGAATATTTCAGTAATGTTTTATTATGGTTTACCTTGTCACAGTTACATTCTCTTGATTTTTCAAAGTTCATTTTGGATTTCTTTCATTGAAATGCAAGAGGTGGAATATTTCAGTAGTGTTTTGTCATGTTTGTCATGGTTTACCTTGTCACAGTTACATTCTCTTCATTTTTCAAAGTTCATTTGGATTTTTACATTCTCTTGATTTTTCAAAGTTTATTTTGAATTTCTTTCGTGAAATGCAAGAGTTGGAATATTTCAGTAGTGTTTTGTTGTGGTTTACCATATCACAATTAAATTCTCTTGATTTTTCAATTTTCATTTTGAATTTCTTTCGTGAAATGCAAGAGTTGGAATATTTCAATAGTGTTTTATCGTGGTTTACCTTTGTCACAGTTACATTCTCTTGATTTTTCAAAGTTCATTTTTGGATTTCTTTCGTTGAAATGCAAGAGTTGGGAATATTTCAGTAGTGTTTTGTCGTGGTTATCTTGTCACAGTTACATTCTCTTGATTTTTCAAAGTTCATTTTGGATTTATTTCCTTGAAATGCAAGAGTTGGAATATTTCAGTAGTGTTTTATCGTGGTTTACCTTGACACAGTTACATTCTCTTGATTTTTCAAAGTTCATTTTGGATTTCTTTCCTCGAAATGCAAGAGTTGGAATATTTCAGTAGTTTTTTGTCGTGGTTTACCTTGTCACAGTTACATTCTCTTGATTTTTCAAAGTTCATTTTGGATTTCTTTCCTTGAAATGCAAGAGTTGGAATATTTCAGTAGTGTTCTGTCATGGTTTACTCTCAGTTACATTCTCTTGAATTGTGAATAGTGTTTTGTCGTGGTTACTAATTTCTTTCCTTGAAATGCAAGAGTTGGAATATTTCAGTAGTGTTTTGTCGTGGTTTACCTTGTGACAGTTACATTCTCTTGATTTTTCAAAGTTCATTTTTTGGATTTCTTTCGTTGAAATGCAAGAGTTGCAATATTCCAGTAGTGTTTTGTTATGGTTTTACCTTGTCACAGTTACATTCTCTTGAATTTTCAAAGTTCATTTTGGATTTCTTTCCTTGAATGCAAGAGTTGGAATATTTTAGTAGTGTTTTGTCGTGGTTACCTTGTCACAGTTACATTCTCTTGATTTTTCAAAGTTCATTTTGGATTTTTACATTCTCTTGATTTTTCAAAGTTAATTTTGCATTTTTTTTCGTTGAAATGCAAGAGTTGGAATATTTCAGTAGTGTCTTGTTGTGCTTTACCTTATCACTGTTACATTCTCCTGAGTTTTCAAAGTTCATTTTGGATTTCTTTCGTTGAAATGCAAGAGTTGGAATATTTCAGTAGTGTTTTGTGTGCTTTACCTTGTCACAGTTACATTCTCTTGATTTTCAAAGTTAATTTTGCATTTTTTTCGTTGAAATGTAAGAGTTGGAATATTTCAGTAGTGTCTTGTTGTGCTTTACCTTGTCACTGTTACATTCTCCTGATTTTTCAAAGTTCATTTTGGATTTCTTTCGTTGAAATGCAAGAGTTGGAATATTTCAGTAGTGTTTTGTTGTGCTTTACCTTGTCACAGTTACATTCTCTTGATTTTTTCGAAGTTCATTTTGAATTTCTTTCGTGAAATGAAAGATTTGGAATATTTCAGTAGTGTTTTGTCGTGGTTTACTATTGTTGTGCTTTACCTTGTCACATTTACATTCTCTTGATTTTTCAAAGTTCATTTTGATTTTCTTCGTGAAATGCAAGAGTTGGAATATTTCAGTAGTGTTTTGTCGTGGTTTACTAATTTCTTTCCTTGAAATGCAAGAGTTGGAATACTTCAGTAGTGTTTTGTCGTGGTATACCTTGTCACAGTTACATTCTCTTGATTTTTCAAAGTTTATTTTGGATTTCTTTCGTTGAAATGCGAGAATTGGAATATTTCAGTAATGTGTTGTCGTGGTTTACCTTGTCACAGTTACATTCTCTTGATTTTTCAAAGTTTATTTTGAATTTATTTCGTTCATTGCATGGGTTGGAATATTTCAATAATGTTTTATCGTGGTTTTCCTTGTCACAGTTACATTCTCTTGATTTTTCAAAGTTCATTTTTGGATTTCTTTCGTTGAAATGCAAGAGTTGGAATATTTCAGTAATGTTTTGTTATGGTTTACCTTGTCACAGTTACATTCTCTTGTTTTTTCAAAGTTCATTTTGGATTTCTTTCATTGAAATGCAAGAGGTGGAATATTTCAGTAGTGTTTTGTCATGGTTTACCTTGTCACAGTTACATTCTCTTCATTTTTCAAAGTTCATTTTGGATTTTTACATTCTCTTGATTTTTCAAAGTTTATTTGAATTTCTTTCGTGAAATGCAAGAGTTGGAATATTTCAGTAGTGTTTTGTTGTGGTTTACCATATCACAATTACATTCTCTTGATTTTTCAAAACTTCATTTTGAATTTCTTTCGTGAAATGCAAGAGTTGGAATATTTCAATAGTGTTTTATCGTGGTTTACCTTGTCACAGTTACATTCTCAGGATTTTTCAAAGTTCATTTTGGATTTCTTTCCTTGAAATGCAAGAGTTGGAGTATTTCAGGAGTGTTTTGTCATGGTTTACCTTGTCACAGTATATTCTCTTGAATTTTCAAAGTTCATTTTGGATTTCTTTCCTTGAAATGCAAGAGTTGGAATATTTCAGTAGTGTTTTGTCGTGGTTTACCTTGTCACAGTTACATTCTCTTGATTTTTCAAAGTTCATGTTGGATTTCTTTCCTTGAAATGCAAGATTTGGAATATTTCAGTAGTGTTTTTGTCATGGTTTACCTTGTCACAGTTACATTCTCTTGATTTTTCAAAGTTCTTTTTTGGATTTATTTCGTTGAGATGCAAGAGTTGGAATATTTCAGTAGTGTTTTGTTATGGTTTACCTTGTCACAGTTACATTCTCTTGATTTTTCAAAGTTCATTTTGGATTTCTTTCCTTGAAATGCAAGAGTTGGAATATTTCAGTAGTGTTTTGTCGTGGTTACCTTGTCACAGTTACATTCTCTGATTTTTCAACGGTCATTTTGGATTTTTACATTCTCTTGATTTTTTAAATTTTATTTTGAATTTCTTTCGTGAAATGCAAGAGTTGGAATATTTCAGTAGTGTTTTGTTGTGGTTTACCATATCACAATTACATTCTCTTGATTTTTTCAAACTTCATTTTGAATTTCTTTCGTGAAATGCAAGAGTTGGAATATTTCAATAGTGTTTTATCGTGGTTTACCTTGACACAGTTACATTCTCTTGATTTTTTCAAAGTTCATTTTGGATTTCTTTCCTCGAAATGCAAGAGTTGGAATATTTCAGTAGTGTTTTGTCGTGGTTTACCTTGTCACAGTTACATTCTCTTGATTTTTAAAAGTTCATTTTGGATTTCTTTCCTTGAAATGCAAGAGTTGGAATATTTCAGTAGTGTTCTGTCATGGTTTACTCACAATTACATTCTCTTGATTTTTCAAAGTTCATTTTTGGATTTTTTCGTTGAAATGCAAGAGTTGGAATATTCCAGTAGTGTTTTGTTATGGTTTACCTTGTCACAGTTACATTCTCTTGAATTTTCAAAGTTCATTTTGGATTTCTTTCCTTGAAATGCAAGAGTTGGAATATTTTAGTAGTGTTTTGTCGTGGTTTACCTTGTCACAGTTACATTCTCTTGATTTTTCAAAGTTCATTTTGGATTTTTACATTCTCTTGATTTTCAAAGTTCATTTTGCATTTTTTTCGTTGAAATGCAAGAGTTGGAATATTTCAGTAGTGTCTTGTTGTGCTTTACCTTGTCACTGTTACATTCTCCTGATTTTTCAAAGTTCATTTTGGATTTCTTTCGTTGAAATGCAAGAGTTGGAATATTTCAGTAGTGTTTTGTTGTGCTTTACCTTGTCACAGTTACATTGTCTTGATTTTTCGAAGTTCATTTTGAATTTCTTTCGTGAAATGCAAGAGTTGGAATATTTCAGTAGTGTTTTTGTTGTGCTTTACCTTGTCACTGTTACATTCTCTTGATTTTTCAAAGTTCATTTTGAATTTCTTTCATTGAAATACAAGAGTTGGAATATTTCAGTAGTGTTTTGTCGTGGTTTTACCTTGCCACAGTTACATTCTCTTGATTTTTCAAAGCTGATTTTGGATTTCTATCGTTGAAATGCAAGAGTTGGAATATTTCAGTAGTGTATTGTTATGGTTTACCTTGTCACAGTTACATTCTCTTGATTTTTCAAAGTTCATTTTGGATTTCTTTCATTGAAATGCAAGAGGTGGAATATTTCAGTAGTGTTTTGTCATGGTTTACCTTGTCACAGTTACATTCTCTTCATTTTCAAAGTTCATTTTGGATTTTTACATTCTCTTGATTTTTCAAAGTTTATTTTGAATTTCTTTCGTGAAATCCAAGAGTTGGAATATTTCAGTAGTGTTTTGTTGTGGTTTACCATATCACAATTACATTCTCTTGATTTTTCAAACTTCATTTTGAATTTCTTTCGTGAAATGCAAGAGTTGGAATATTTCAATAGTGTTTTATCGTGGTTTACCTTGTCACAGTTATATTCTCTTGATTTTTCAAAGTTCATTTTGGATTTCTTTCCTTGAAATGCAAGAGTTGGAATATTTCAGTAGTGTTCTGTCATGGTTTACCTTGTCACAGTTACATTCTCTTGATTTTTCAAAGTTCATTTTGGATTTCTTTCATTGAAATGCAAGAGGTGGAATATTTCAGTAGTGTTTTGTCATGGTTTACCTTGTCACAGTTACATTCTCTTCATTTTCAAAGTTCATTTTGGATTTTTACATTCTCTTGATTTTTCAAAGTTTATTTTGAATTTCTTTCGTGAAATGCAAGAGTTGGAATATTTCAGTAGTGTTTTGTTGTGGTTTACCATATCACAATTACATTCTCTTGATTTTTCAAACTTCATTTTGAATTTCTTTCGTGAAATGCAAGAGTTGGAATATTTCAATAGTGTTTTATCGTGGTTTACCTTGTCACAGTTATATTCTCTTGATTTTTCAAAGTTCATTTTGGATTTCTTTCCTTGAAATGCAAGAGTTGGAATATTTCAGTAGTGTTTTGTTGTCATGGTTTACCTTGTCACAGTTACATTTTCTTGATTTTTCAAAGTTCATTTTGGATTTCTTTCGTTGAAATGCAAGAGTTGGAATATTCCAGTAGTGTTTTGTTATGGTTTACCTTGTCACAGTTATATTCTCTTGAATTTTCAAAGTTCATTTTGGATTTCTTTCCTTGAAATGCAAGAGTTGGAATATTTCAGTAGTGTTTTGTCGTGGTTTACCTTGTCACAGTTACATTCTCTTGATTTTTCAAAGTTCGTGTTGGATTTCTTTCCTTGAAATGCAAGAGTTGGAATATTTCAGTAGTGTTTTGTCATGGTTTACCTTGTCACAGTTACATTCTCTTGATTTTTCAAAGTTCATTTTTGGATTTCTTTCGTTGAAATGCAAGAGTTGGAATATTTTAGTAGTGTTTTGTTATGGTTTACCTTGTCACAGTTACATTCTCTTGATTTTTCAAAGTTCATTTTGGATTTCTTCCTTGAAATGCAAGAGTTGGAATATTTCAGTAGTGTTTTGTCGTGGTTCACCTTGTCACAGTTACATTCTCTTGATTTTTCAAAGTTCATGTTGGATTTCTTTCCATGAAATGCAAGAGTTGGAATATTTCAGTAGTGTTTTGTCATGGTTTACCTTGTCACAGTTACATTCTCTTGATTTTTCAAAGTTCATTTTTGATTTCTTTCGTTGAAATGCAAGAGTTGGAATATTTCAGTAGTGTTTTGTTATGGTTTACCTTGTCACAGTTACATTTTCTTGATTTTTCAAAGTTCATTTTGGATTTCTTTCCTTGAAATGCAAGAGTTGGAATATTTCAGTAGTGTTTTGTCGTGGTTTACCTTGTCACAGTTTCATTCTCTTGATTTTTCAAAGTTCATTTTGGATTTTTACATTCTCTTGATTTTTCAAATTTTATTTTGAATTTCTTTCGTGAAATGCAAGAGTTGGAATATTTCAGTAGTGTTTTGTAGTGGTTTATCATATCACAATTACATTCTCTTGATTTTTCAAACTTCATTTTGAATTTCTTTCGTGAAATGCAAGAAATGGAATATTTCAATAGTGTTTTATCGTGGTTTACCTTGGCACAGTTACATTCTCTTGATTTTTCAAAGTTCATTTTGGATTTCTTTCCTCGAAATGCAAGAGTTGGAATATTTCAGTAGTGTTTTGTCGTGGTTTACCTTGTCACATTTACATTCTCTTGATTTTTCAAAGTTAATTTTGGATTTCTTTCCTTGAAATGCAAGAGTTGGAATATTTCAGTAGTGTTCTGTCATGGTGTTTACTCACAGTTACATTCTCTTGATTTTTCAAAGTTCATTTTGGATTTCTTTCGTTGAAATGCAAGAGTTGGAATATTCCAGTAGTGTTTTATTATGGTTTACCTTGTCACAGTTACATTCTCTTGAATTTTCAAAGTTCATTTTGGATTTCTTTCCTTGAAATGCAAGAGTTGGAATATTTTAATAGTGTTTTGTCGTGGTTTACCTTGTCACAGTTACATTCTCTTGATTTTTCAAAGTTCATTTTGGATTTTTACATTCTCTTGATTTTTCAAAGTTCATTTTGCATTTTTTTCGTTGAAATGCAAGAGTTGGAATATTTCAGTAGTGTTTTGTTGTGCTTTACCTTATCACAGTTACATTCTCTTGATTTTTCGAAGTTCATTTTGAATTTCTTTCGTGAAATGCAAGAGTTGGAATATTTCAGTAGTGTTTTGTTGTGCTTTACCTTGTCACTGTTACATTCCCTTGATTTTTCAAAGTTCATTTTGAATTTCTTTCATTTGAAATACAAGAGTTGGAATATTTCAGTAGTGTTTTGTCGTGGTTTACCTTGCCACAGTTACATTCTCTTGATTTTTCAAAGCTGATTTTTGGATTTCTATCGTTGAAATGCAAAAGTTGGAATATTTCAGTAGTGTTTTGTTATGGTTTACCGTGTCACAGTTACATTCTCTTGAATTTTCAAAGTTCATTTTGGATTTCTTTCCTTGAAATGCAAGAGTTGGAATATTTCAGTAGTATTTTGTCCTGGTTTACTATGTCACAGTTACATTCTCGTGATTTTTCAAAATTCATTTTGGATTTCTTTCCTTGAAATGCAAGAGTTGGAATATTTCAGTAGTTTTTTTTTTCGTGGTTTACCTTGTCACAGTTACATTCTCTTGATTTTTCAAAGTTCATTTTGGATTTTTACATTCTCTTGATTTTTCAAAGTTCATTTTGAATTTCTTTCGTTGAAATGCAAGAGTTGGAATATTTCAGTAGTGTATTGTTGTGCTTTACCTTGTCACTGTTACATTCTCTTGATTTTTCTAAGTTCATTTTGGATTTCTTTCGTTGAAATGCAAGAGTTGGAATATTTCAGTAGTGTTTTGTTGTGCTTTACCTTGTCACAGTTACATTCTCTTGATTTTTCAAAGTTCATTTTGAATTTCTTTCGTGAAATGCAAGAGTTGGAATTTTTCAGTAGTGTCTTGTTGTGCTTTACCTTGTCACTGTTACATTCTCTTGATTTTTCAAAGTTCATTTTGGATTTCTTTCGTTGAAATGCAAGAGTTGGAATATTTCAGTAGTGTTTTGTTGTGCTTTACCTTGTCACAGTTACATTCTCTTGATTTTTCAAATTTCATTTTGAATTTCTTTCGTGAAATGCAAGAGTTGGAATATTTCAGTAGTGTTTTGTCGTGGTTTACCTTGTCACAGTTACATTCTCTTGATTTTTCAAAGCTGATTTTTGGATTTCTATCGTTGAAATGAAACAGTTGGAATATTTCAGTAGTGATTTGTTATGGTTTACCTTGTCAGAGTTACATTCTCTTGATTTTTCAAAGTTCATTTTGAATTTCTTTCGTTGAAATGCAAGAGTTGGAATATTTCAGTAGTGTTTTGTCATGGTTTACCTTGCCACAGTTACATTCTCTTGATTTTTCAAAGTTAATTTTGAATTTATTTCATTGAAATGCAAGAGTTGGAATATTTCAGTAGTGTTTTGTCGTGGTTTACCATGTCACAGTTACATTCTCTTGATTTTTCAAAGTTCATTTTGAATTTCTTTCGTGAAATGCAAGAGTTGGAATATTTCAGTAGTGTTTTGTCGTGGTTTACCTTGTCACAGTTACATTCTCTTGATTTTTCAAAGTTAATTTTGAATTTCTTTCATTGAAATGCAAGAGTTGGAATATTTCAGTAGTGTTTTGTTATTGTTTACCTTGTCACAGTTACATTCTCTTGATTTTTCAAAGTTCATTTTGAATTTCTTTCGTGAAATGCAAGAGTTGGAATATTTCAGTAGTGTCTTGTTGTGCTTTACCTTGTCACTGTTACATTCTCTTGATTTTTTAAAGTTCATTTTGGATTTCTTTCGTTGAAATTCAAGATTTGGAATATTTCAGTAGTGTTTTGTTGTGCTTTACCTTGTCACAGTTACATTTTCTTGATTTTTCAAAGTTCATTTTGAATTTCTTTCGTGAAATGCAAGAGTTGGAATATTTCAGTAGTGTTTTGTCGTGGTATACCTTGTCACAGTTACATTCTCTGGATTTTTAAAGCTGATTTTTGGATTTCTATCGTTGAAATGCAAGAGTTGGAATATTTCAGTAGTGTTTTGTTATGGTTTACCTTGTCAGAGTTACATTCTCTTGATTTTTTCAAAGTTCATTTTGAATTTCTTTCGTTGAAATGCAAGAGTTGGAGTATTTCAGTAGTGTTTTGTCATGGTTTACCTTGCCACAGTTACATTCTCTTGATTTTTCAAAGTTAATTTTGAATTTCTTTCATTGAAATGCAAGAGTTGGAATATTTCAGTAGTGTTTTGTTATTGTTTACCTTGTCACACTTACATTCTCTTGATTTTTCAAAGTTCATTTTGAATTTCTTTCCTTGAAATGCAAGAGTTGGAATATTTCAGTAGTGTTTTGTCGTGGTATACCTTGTCACAGTTACATTCTCTTGATTTTTCAAAGTTCATTTTTGGATTTCATTTCTTTCGTTGAAATGCAAGAATTGGAATATTTCAGTAATGTTTTGTCGTGGTTTACCTTGTCACAGTTACATTCTCTTGATTTTTCAAAGTTTATTTTGAATTTATTTCGTGAAATGCAAGAGTTGGAATATTTCAATAGTGTTTTATCGTGGTTTACCTTGACACAGTTACATTCTCTTGATTTTTCAAAGTTCATTTTGGATTTCTTTCCTCGAAATGCAAGAGTTGGAATATTTCAGTAGTTTTTTGTCGTGGTTTACCTTGTCACAGTTACATTCTCTTGATTTTTCAAAGTTCATTTTGGATTTCTTTCCTTGAAATGCAAGAGTTGGAATATTTCAGTAGTGTTCTGTCATGGTTTACTCTCAGTTACATTCTCTTGAATTGTGAATAGTGTTTTGTCGTGGTTTACTAATATCTTTCCTTGAAATGCAAGAGTTGGAATATTTCAGTAGTGTTTTGTCGTGGTTTACCTTGTGACAGTTACATTCTCTTGATTTTTCAAAGTTCATTTTTGGATTTCTTTCGTTGAAATGCAAGAATTGCAATATTCCAGTAGTGTTTTGTTATGGTTTACCTTGTCACAGTTACATTCTCTTGAATTTTCAAAGTTCATTTTAGATTTCTTTCCTTGAAATGCAAGAGTTGGAATATTTTAGTAGTGTTTTGTCGTGGTTTACCTTGTCACAGTTACATTCTCTTGATTTTTCAAAGTTCATTTTGGATTTTTACATTCTCTTGATTTTTCAAAGTTAATTTTGCATTTTTTTCGTTGAAATGCAAGAGTTGGAATATTTCAGTAGTGTCTTGTTGTGCTTTACCTTATCACTGTTACATTCTCCTGAGTTTTCAAAGTTCATTTTGGATTTCTTTCGTTGAAATGCAAGAGTTGGAATATTTCAGTAGTGTTTTGTTGTGCTTTACCTTGTCACAGTTACATTCTCTTGATTTTTCAAAGTTAATTTTGCATTTTTTTCGTTGAAATGTAAGAGTTGGAATATTTCAGTAGTGTCTTGTTGTGCTTTACCTTGTCACTGTTACATTCTCTTGATTTTTCGAAGTTCATTTTGAATTTCTTTCGTGAAATGAAAGATTTGGAATATTTCAGTAGTGTTTTGTCGTGGTTTACTATTGTTGTGCTTTACCTTGTCACATTTACATTCTCTTGATTTTTCAAAGTTCATTTTGATTTTCTTTCGTGAAATGCAAGAGTTGGAATATTTCAGTAGTGTTTTGTCGTGGTTTACTAATTTCTTTCCTTGAAATGCAAGAGTTGGAATACTTCAGTAGTGTTTTGTCGTGGTATACCTTGTCACAGTTACATTCTCTTGATTTTTCAAAGTTCATTTTTGGATTTCTTTCGTTGAAATGCAAGAATTGGAATATTTCAGTAATGTGTTGTCGTGGTTTACCTTGTCACAGTTATATTCTCTTGATTTTTCAAAGTTCATTTTGGATTTCTTTCCTTGAAATGCAAGAGTTGGAATATTTCAGTAGTGTTCTGTCATGGTTTACTCTCAGTTACATTCTCTTGAATTGTGAATAGTGTTTTGTCGTGGTTTACTAATATCTTTCCTTGAAATGCAAGAGTTGGAATATTTCAGTAGTGTTTTGTCGTGGTTTACCTTGTGACAGTTACATTCTCTTGATTTTTTCAAAGTTCATTTTTGGATTTCTTTCGTTGAAATGCAAGAATTGCAATATTCCAGTAGTGTTTTGTTATGGTTTACCTTGTCACAGTTACATTCTCTTGAATTTTCAAAGTTCATTTTAGATTTCTTTCCTTGAAATGCAAGAGTTGGAATATTTTAGTAGTGTTTTGTCGTGGTTTACCTTGTCACAGTTACATTCTCTTGATTTTTCAAAGTTCATTTTGGATTTTTACATTCTCTTGATTTTTCAAAGTTAATTTTGCATTTTTTTTCGTTGAAATGCAAGAGTTGGAATATTTCAGTAGTGTCTTGTTGTGCTTTACCTTATCACTGTTACATTCTCCTGAGTTTTCAAAGTTCATTTTGGATTTCTTTCGTTGAAATGCAAGAGTTGGAATATTTCAGTAGTGTTTTGTTGTGCTTTACCTTGTCACAGTTACATTCTCTTGATTTTTCAAAGTTAATTTTGCATTTTTTTCGTTGAAATGTAAGAGTTGGAATATTTCAGTAGTGTCTTGTTGTGCTTTACCTTGTCACTGTTACATTCTCTTGATTTTTCGAAGTTCATTTTGAATTTCTTTCGTGAAATGAAAGATTTGGAATATTTCAGTAGTGTTTTGTCGTGGTTTACTATTGTTGTGCTTTACCTTGTCACATTTACATTCTCTTGATTTTTCAAAGTTCATTTTGATTTTCTTTCGTGAAATGCAAGAGTTGGAATATTTCAGTAGTGTTTTGTCGTGGTTTACTAATTTCTTTCCTTGAAATGCAAGAGTTGGAATACTTCAGTAGTGTTTTGTCGTGGTATACCTTGTCACAGTTACATTCTCTGATTTTTCAAAGTTCATTTTTGGATTTCTTTCGTTGAAATGCAAGAATTGGAATATTTCAGTAATGTGTTGTCGTGGTTTACCTTGTCACAGTTACATTCTCTTGATTTTTCAAAGTTTATTTTGAATTTATTTCGTTAAATGCATGGGTTGGAATATTTCAATAATGTTTTATCGTGGTTTACCTTGTCAGAGTTACATTCTCTTGATTTTTCAAAGTTCATTTTTGGATTTCTTTCGTTGAAATGCAAGAGTTGGAATATTTCAGTAATGTTTTGTTATGGTTTACCTTGTCACAGTTACATTCTCTTGTTTTTTCAAAGTTCATTTTGGATTTCTTTCATTGAAATGCAAGAGGTGGAATATTTCAGTAGTGTTTTGTCATGGTTTACCTTGTCACAGTTACATTCTCTTCATTTTTCAAGGTTCATTTTGGATTTTTACATTCTCTTGATTTTTCAAAGTTTATTTTGAATTTCTTTCGTGAAATGCAAGAGTTGGAATATTTCAATAGTGTTTTATCGTGGTTTACCATATCACAATTACATTCTCTTGATTTTTCAAACTTCATTTTGAATTTCTTTCGTGAAATGCAAGAGTTGGAATATTTCAATAGTGTTTTATCGTGGTTTACCTTGTCACAGTTACATTCTCTGGATTTTTCAAAGTTCATTTTGGATTTCTTTCCTTCAAATGCAAGAGTTGGAATATTTCAGGAGTGTTTTGTCATGGTTTACCTTGTCACAGTTATATTCTCTTGAATTTTCAAAGTTCATTTTGGATTTCTTTCCTTGAAATGCAAGAGTTGGAATATTTCAGTAGTGTTTTGTCGTGGTTTACCTTGTCACAGTTACATTCTCTTGATTTTTCAAAGTTCATGTTGGATTTCTTTCCTTGAAATGCAAGAGTTGGAATATTTCAGTAGTGTTTTGTCATGGTTTACCTTGTCACAGTTACATTCTCTTGATTTTTCAAAGTTCTTTTTTGGATTTATTTCGTTGAGATGCAAGAGTTGGAATATTTCAGTAGTGTTTTGTTATGGTTTACCTTGTCACAGTTACATTCTCTTGATTTTTTCAAAGTTCATTTTGGATTTCTTTCCTTGAAATGCAAGAGTTGGAGTATTTCAGTAGTGTTTTGTCGTGGTTTACCTTGTCATAGTTACATTCTCTTGATTTTTCAACGGTCATTTTGGATTTTTACATTCTCTTGATTTTTTAAATTTTATTTTGAATTTCTTTCGTGAAATGCAAGAGTTGGAATATTTCAGTAGTGTTTTTTTGTGGTTTACCATATCACAATTACATTCTCTTGATTTTTCAAACTTCATTTTGTATTTCTTTCGTGAAATGCAAGAGATGGAATATTTCAATAGTGTTTCATCGTGGTTTACCTTGACACAGTTACATTCTCTTGATTTTTCAAAGTTCATTTTGGATTTCTTTCCTCGAAATGCAAGAGTTGGAATATTTCAGTAGTGTTTTGTCGTGGTTTACCTTGTCACAGTTACATTCTCTTGATTTTTCAAAGTTCATTTTGGATTTCTTTCCTTGAAATGCAAGAGTTGGAATATTTCAGTAGTGTTCTGTCATGGTTTACTCACAATTACATTCTCTTGATTTTTCAAAGTTCATTTTTGGATTTCTTTCGTTGAAATGCAAGAGTTGGAATATTCCAGTAGTGTTTTGTTATGGTTTACCTTGTCACTGTTACATTCTCTTGAATTTTCAAAGTTCATTTTGGATTTCTTTCCTTGAAATGCAAGAGTTGGAATATTTTAGTAGTGTTTTGTCGTGGTTTACCTTGGCACAGTTACATTCTCTTGATTTTTCAAAGTTCATTTTGGATTTTTACATTCTCTTGATTTTTCAAAGTTCGTTTTGCATTTTTTTCGTTGAAATGCAAGAGTTGGAATATTTCAGTAGTGTCTTGTTGTGCTTTACCTTGTCACTGTTACATTCTTCTGATTTTTCAAAGTTCATTTTGGATTTCTTTCGTTGAAATGCAAGAGTTGGAATATTTCAGTAGTGTTTTGTTGTGCTTTACCTTGTCACAGTTACATTGTCTTGATTTTTCGAACTTCATTTTGAATTTCTTTCGTGAAATGCAAGAGTTGGAATATTTCAGTAGTGTTTTGTTGTGCTTTACCTTGTCACTGTTACATTCTCTTGATTTTTCAAAGTTCATTTTGAATTTCTTTCATTGAAATACAAGAGTTGGAATATTTCAGTAGTGTTTTGTCGTGGTTTACCTTGCCACAGTTACATTCTCTTGATTTTTCAAAGCTGATTTTTCGATTTCTATCGTTGAAATGCAAGAGTTGGAATATTTCAGTAGTGTATTGTTATGGTTTACCTTGTCACAGTTACATTTTCTTGATTTTTCAAAGTTCACTTTGGATTTTTCATTGAAATGCAAGAGGTGGAATATTTCAGTAGTGTTTTGTCATGGTTTACCTTGTCACAGTTACATTCTCTTCATTTTCAAAGTTCATTTTGGATTTTTACATTCTCTTGATTTTTCAAAGTTTATTTTGAATTTCTTTCGTGAAATGCAAGAGTTGGAACATTTCAGTAGTGTTTTTGTTGTGGTTTACCATATCAAAATTACATTCTCTTGATTTTTCAAACTTCATTTTGAATTTCTTTCGTGAAATGCAAGAGTTGGAATATTTCAATAGTGTTTTATCGTGGGTTTACCTTGTCACAGTTACATTCTCTTGATTTTTCAAAGTTCATTTTGGATTTCTTTCCTTGAAATGCAAGAGTTGGAATATTTCAGTAGTGTTTTGTCATGGTTTACCTTGTCACAGTTACATTCTCTTGATTTTTCAAAGTTCATTTTTGGATTTCTTTCGTTGAAATGCAAGAGTTGGAATATTCCAGTAGTGTTTTGTTATGGTTTACCTTGTCACAGTTATATTCTCTTGAATTTTCAAAGTTCATTTTGGATTCTTTCCTTGAAATGCAAGAGTTGGAATATTTCAGTAGTGTTTTGTCGTGGTTTACCTTGTCACAGTTACATTCTCTTGATTTTTCAAAGTTCATGTTGGATTTCTTTCCTTGAAATGCAAGAGTTGGAATATTTCAGTAGTGTTTTGTCATGGTTTACCTTATTTCAGTAGTGTCTTGTTGTGCTTTACCTTGTCACTGTTACATTCTCTTGATTTTTTAAAGTTCATTTTGGATTTCTTTCGTTGAAATTCAAGATTTGGAATATTTCAGTAGTGTTTTGTTGTGCTTTACCTTGTCACAGTTACATTCTCTTGATTTTTCAAAGTTCATTTTGAATTTCTTTCGTGAAATGCAAGAGTTGGAATATTTCAGTAGTGTTTTGTCGTGGTTTACCTTGTCACAGTTACATTCTCTGGATTTTTCAAAGCTGATTTTTGGATTTCTATCGTGAAAATGCAAGAGTTGGAATATTTCAGTAGTGTTTTGTTATGGTTTACCTTGTCAGAGTTACATTCTCTTGATTTTTTCAAAGTTCATTTTGAATTTCTTTCGTTGAAATGCAAGAGTTGGAGTATTTCAGTAGTGTTTTGTCATGGTTTACCTTGCCACAGTTACATTCTCTTGATTTTTCAAAGTTATTTTGAATTTCTTTCATTGAAATGCAAGAGTTGGAATATTTCAGTAGTGTTTTGTTATTGTTTACCTTGTCACACTTACATTCTCTTGATTTTTCAAAGTTCATTTTGAATTTCTTTCCTTGAAATGCAAGAGTTGGAATATTTCAGTAGTGTTTTGTCGTGGTATACCTTGTCACAGTTACATTCTCTTGATTTTTCAAAGTTCATTTTTGGATTTCTTTCGTTGAAATGCAAGAATTGGAATATTTCTGTAATGTTTTGTCGTGGTTTACCTTGTCACAGTTACATTCTCTTGATTTTTCAAAGTTTATTTTGAATTTATTTCGTGAAATGCAAGAGTTGGAATATTTCAATAGTGTTTTATCGTGGTTTACCTTGTCACAGTTACATTCTCTTCATTTTTCAAAGTTCATTTTGGATTTTTACATTCTCTTGATTTTTCAAAGTTTATTTTGAATTTCTTTCGTGAAATGCAAGAGTTGGATATTTCAGTAGTGTTTTGTTGTGGTTTACCATATCACAATTACATTCTCTTGATTTTTCAAACTTCATTTTGAATTTCTTTCGTGAAATGCAAGAGTTGGAATATTTCAATAGTGTTTTATCGTGGTTTAACTTGTGACAGTTACATTCTCTTGATTTTTTAAAGTTCATTTTGGATTTCTTTCCTTGAAATGCAAGAGTTGGAATATTTCAGTAGTGTTTTGTCGTGGTTTACCTTGTCACAGTTACATTCTCTTGATTTTTCAAAGTTCATTTTGGATTTTTACATTCTCTTGATTTTTCAAATTTTATTTTGAATTTCTTTCGTGAAATGCAAGAGTTGGAATATTTCAGTAGTGTTTTTTGTGGTTTACCATATCACAATTACATTCTCTTGATTTTTCAAACTTCATTTTGAATTTCTTTCGTGAAATCCAAGAGTTGGAATATTTCAATAGTGTTTTATCGTGGTTTACCTTGACACAGTTACATTCTCTTGATTTTTCAAAGTTCATTTTGGATTTCTTTCGTCGAAATGCAAGAGTTGGAATATTTCAGTAATGTTTTGTCGTGGTTTACCTTGTCACAGTTACATTCTCTTGATTTTTCAAAGTTCATTTTGGATTTCTTTCCTTGAAATGCAAGAGTTGGAATATTTCAGTAGTGTTCTATCATGGTTTTACTCACAGTTACATTCTCTTGATTTTTCAAAGTTCATTTTTGGATTTCTTTCGTTGAAATGCAAGAGTTGGAATATTCCAGTAGTGTTTTGTTATGGTTTACCTTGTCACAGTTACATTCTCTTGAATTTTCAAAGTTCATTTTGGATTTCTTTCCTTGAAATGCAAGAGTTGGAATATTTTAGTAGTGTTTTGTCGTGGTTTACCTTGTCACAGTTACATTCTCTTGATTTTTCAAAGTTCATTTTGGATTTTTACATTCTCTTGATTTTTCAAAGTTCATTTTGCATTTTTTTCGTTGAAATGCAAGAGTTGGAATATTTCAGTAGTGTCTTGTTGTGCTTTACCTTGTCACTGTTTCATTCTCCTGATTTTTCAAAGTTCATTTTGGATTTTTACATTCTCTTGATTTTTCAAAGTTCATTTTGAATTTCTTTCGTTGAAATGAAAGAGAGTTGGAATATTTCAGTAGTGTTTTGTTGTGCTTTACCTTGTCACAGTTACATTCTCTTGATTTTTCAAAGTTCATTTTGGATTTCTTTCGTTGAAATGCAAGAGTTGGAATATTTCAGTAGTGTTTTGTTGTGCTTTACCTTGTCACAGTTACATTCTCTTGATTTTTCAAATTTCAATAAGGAATTTCTTTCGTGAAATGCAAGAGTTGGAATATTTCAGTAGTGTCTTGTTGTGCTTTACCTTGTCACTGTTACATTCTCTTGATTTTTCAAAGTTCATTTTGGATTTCTTTCGTTGAAATGCAAGAGTTGGAATATTTCAGTAGTGTTTTGTTGTGCTTTACCTTGTCACAGTTACATTCTCTTGATTTTTCAAAGTTCATTTTGAATTTCTTTCGTGAAATGCAAGAGTTGGAATATTTCAGTAGTGTTTTGTCGTGGTTTACCTTGTCACAGTTACATTCTCTTGATTTTTCAAAGCTGATTTTTGGATTTCTATCGTTGAAATGCAAGAGTTGGAATATTTCAGTAGTGTTTTGTTATGGTTTACCTTGTCAGAGTTACATTCTATGGATTTTTCAAAGTTCATTTTGAATTTCTTTCGTTGAAATGCAAGAGTTGGAATATTTCGGTAGTGTTTTGTCATGGTTTACCTTGCCACAGTTACATTCTCTTGATTTTTCAAAGTTAATTTGAATTTCTTTCATTGAAATGCAAGAGTTGGAATATTTCAGTAGTGTTTTGTCGTGGTTTACCATGTCACAGTTACATTCTCTTGATTTTTCAAAGTTCATTTTGAATTTCTTTCGTGAAATGCAAGACTTGGAATATTTCAGTAGTGTTTTGTCGTGGTTTACCTTGTCACAGTTACATTCTCTTGATTTTTCAAAGTTAATTTTGAATTTCTTTCATTGAAATGCAAGAGTTGGAATATTTCAGTAGTGTCTTGCTGTGCTTTACCTTGTCACTGTTACATTCTCTTGATTTTTTAAAGTTCATTTTGGATTTCTTTCGTTGAAATTCAAGAGTTGGAATATTTCAGTAGTGTTTTGTTGTGCTTTACCTTGTCACAGTTACATTCTCTTGATTCTTCAAAGTTCATTTTGAATTTCTTTCGTGAAATGCAAGAGTTGGAATATTTCAGTAGTGTTTTGTCGTGGTTTAGCTTGTCACAGTTACATTCTCTTGATTTTTCAAAGCTGGTTTTTGGATTTCTATCGTTGAAATGCCAGAGTTGGAATATTTCAGTAGTGTTTTGTTATGGTATACCTTGTCAGAGTTACATTCTCTTGATTTTTCAAAGTTCATTTTGAATTTCTTTCGTGGAATGCAAGAGTTGGAATATTTCAGTAGTGTTTTGTTATGGTTTACATTGTCAGAGTTACATTTTCTTGATTTTTCAAAGTTAATTTTGAATTTCTTTCATTGAAATGCAAGAGTTGGAATATTTCAGTA
This sequence comes from Artemia sinica, assembly GCA_027921565.1. Classification (NCBI taxonomy): domain Eukaryota; kingdom Metazoa; phylum Arthropoda; class Branchiopoda; order Anostraca; family Artemiidae; genus Artemia; species Artemia sinica. The sequence goes on along the minus strand of JAPEVW010000553.1, from coordinate 22,877 downwards.
GTGTTTTGTTATTGTTTACCTTGTCACAGTTACATTCTCTTGATTTTTCAAAGTTCATTTTGAATTTCTTTCCTTGAAATGCAAGAGTTGGAATATTTCAGTAGTGTTTTGTCGTGGTATACCTTGTCACAGTTACATTCTCTTGATTTTTCAAAGTTCATTTTTGGATTTCTTTCGTTGAAATGCAAGAATTGGAATATTTCAGTAGTGTTTTGTCGTGGTTACCTTTACCTTGTCACAGTTACATTCTCTTGACTTTTCAAAGTTTATTTTGAATTTATTTCGTGAAATGCAAGAGTTGGAATATTTCAATAGTGTTTTATCGTGGTTTACCTTGTCACAGTTACATTCTCTTGATTTTTCAAAGTCCATTTTTGGATTTCTTTCGTTGAAATGCAAGAGTTGGAATATTTCAGTAATGTTTTGTTATGGTTTACCTTGTCACAGTTACATTCTCTTGATTTTTCAAAGTTCATTTTGGATTTCTTTCATTGAAATGCAAGAGGTGGAATATTTCAGTAGTGTTTTGTCATGGTTTACCTTGTCACAGTTACATTCTCTTCATTTTTCAAAGTTCATTTTGGATTTTTACATTCTCTTGATTTTTCAAAGTTTATTTTAAATTTCTTTCGTGAAATGCAAGAGTTGGAATATTTCAGTAGTGTTTTGTTGTGGTTTACCATATCACAATTACATTCTCTTCATTTTTCAAACTTCATTTTGAATTTCTTTCGTGAAATGCAAGAGTTGGAATATTTCAATAGTGTTTTATCGTGGTTTACCTTGTCACAGTTACATTCTCTTGATTTTTCAAAGTTCATTTTGGATTTATTTCCTTGAAATGCAAGAGTTGGAATATTTCAGTAGTGTTTTGTCATGGTTTACCTTGTCACAGTTACATTCTCTTGATTTTTCAAAGTTCATTTTTGGATTTCTTTCGTTGAAATGCAAGAGTTGGAATATTCCAGTAGTGTTTTGTTATGGTTTACCTTGTCACAGTTATATTCTCTTGAATTTTCAAAGTTCATTTTGGATTTCTTTCCTTGAATTGCAAGAGTTGGAATATTTCAATAGTGTTTTATCATGGTTTACCTTGACACAGTTACATTCTCTTGATTTTTCAAAGTTCATTTTGGATTTCTTTCCTCGAAATGCAAGAGTTGGACTATTTCAGTAGTGTTTTGTCGTGGTTTACCTTGTCACAGTTACATTCTCTTGATTTTTCAAAGTTCATTTTGGATTTTTTTCCTTGAAATGCAAGAGTTGGAATATTTCAGTAGTGTTCTATCATGGTTTACTCACAGTTACATTCTCTTGATTTTTCAAAGTTCATTTTTGGATTTCTTTCGTTGAAATGCAAGAGTTGGAATATTCCAGTAGTGTTTTGTTATGGTTTACCTTGTCACAGTTACATTCTCTTGAATTTTCAAAGTTCAATTTGGATTTCTTTCCTTGAAATGCAAGAGTTGGAATATTTTAGTGGTGTTTTGTCGTGGTTTACTTGTCACAGTTACATTCTCTTGATTTTTCAAAGTTCATTTTGGATATTTACATTCTCTTGATTTTTCAAAGTTCATTTTGCATTTTTTTCGTTGAAATGCAAGAGTTGGAATATTTCAGTAGTGTCTTGTTGTGCTTTACCTTGTCACTGTTACATTCTCTTGATTTTTCGAAGTTTATTTTGAATTTCTTTCGTGAAATGCAAGAGTTGGAATATTTCAGTAGTGTTTTGTTGTGCTTTACCTTGTCACTGTTGCATTCTCTTGATTTTTCAAAGTTCATTTTGAATTTCTTTCATTGAAATGCAAGAGTTGGAATATTTCAGTAGTGTTTTGTCGTGGTTTACCTTGTCACAGTTACATTCTCTTGATTTTTCAAAGTTTATTTTGAATTTCTTTCGTTGAAATGCAAGAGTTGGAATATTTCAGTAGTGTTTTGTCATGGTTTACCTTGTCACAGTTACATTCTCTTGATTTTTCAAAGTTCATTTTGAATTTCTTTCATTGAAATGCAAGAGGTGGAATATTTCAGTAGTATTTTGTCGTGGTTTACTATGTCACAGTTACATTCTCGTGATTTTTCAAAATTCATTTTGGATTTCTTTCCTTGAAATGCAAGAGTTGGAATATTTCAGTAGTGTTTTGTCGTGGTTTACCTTGTCACAGTAACATTCTCTTGATTTTTCAAAGTTCATTTTGGATTTTTACATTCTCTTGATTTTTCAAAGTTCATTTTGAATTTCTTTCGTTGAAATGAAAGAGTTGGAATATTTCAGTAGTGTATTGTTGTGCTTTACCTTGTCACTGTTACATTCTCTTGATTTTTCAAAGTTCATTTTGGATTTCTTTCGTTGAAATGCAAGAGTTGGAATATTTCAGTAGTGTTTTGTTGTGCTTTACCTTGTCACAGTTACATTCTCTTGATTTTTCAAATTTCAATAAGGAATTTCTTTCGTGAAATGCAAGAGTTGGAATATTTCAGTAGTGTCTTGTTGTGCTTTACCTTGTCACTGTTACATTCTCTTGATTTTTCAAAGTTCATTTTGGATTTCTTTTCGTTGAAATGCAAGAGTTGGAATATTTCAGTAGTGTTTTGTTGTGCTTTACCTTGTCACAGTTACATTCTCTTGATTTTTCAAAGTTCATTTTGAATTTCTTTCGTGAAATGCAAGAGTTGGAATATTTCAGTAGTGTTTTGTCGTGGTTTACCTTGTCACAGTTACATTCTCTTGATTTTTCAAAGCTGATTTTTGGATTTCTATCGTTGAAATGCAAGAGTTGGAATATTTCAGTAGTGTTTTGTTATGGTTTACCTTGTCAGAGTTACATTCTCTTGATTTTTCAAAGTTCATTTTGAATTTCTTTCGTTGAAATGCAAGAGTTGGAATATTTCGGTAGTGTTTTGTCATGGTTTACCTTGCCACAGTTACATTCTCTTGATTTTTCAAAGTTAATTTTGAATTTCTTTCATTGAAATGCAAGAGTTGGAATATTTCAGTAGTGTTTTGTCGTGGTTTACCATGTCACAGTTACATTCTCTTGATTTTTCAAAGTTCATTTTGAATTTCTTTCGTGAAATGCAAGACTTGGAATATTTCAGTAGTGTTTTTGTCGTGGTTTACCTTGTCACAGTTACATTCTCTTGATTTTTCAAAGTTAATTTTGAATTTCTTTCATTGAAATGCAAGAGTTGGAATATTTCAGTAGTGTCTTGCTGTGCTTTACCTTGTCACTGTTACATTCTCTTGATTTTTTAAAGTTCATTTTGGATTTCTTTCGTTGAAATTCAAGAGTTGGAATATTTCAGTAGTGTTTTGTTGTGCTTTACCTTGTCACAGTTACATTCTCTTGATTTTTCAAAGTTCATTTTGAATTTCTTTCGTGAAATGCAAGAGTTGGAATATTTCAGTAGTGTTTTGTCGTGGTTTAGCTTGTCACAGTTACATTCTCTTGATTTTTCAAAGCTGGTTTTTGGATTTCTATCGTTGAAATGCCAGAGTTGGAATAATTCAGTAGTGTTTTGTTATGGTTTACCTTGTCAGAGTTACATTCTCTTGATTTTTCAAAGTTCATTTTGAATTTCTTTCGTGAAATGCAAGAGTTGGAATATTTCAGTAGTGTTTTGTTATTGTTTACCTTGTCACAGTTACATTCTCTTGATTTTTCAAAGTTAATTTTGAATTTCTTTCCTTGAAACGCAAGAGTTGGAATATTTCAGTAGTGTTTTGTCGTGGTATACCTTGTCACAGTTACATTCTCTTGATTTTTCAAAGTTCATTTTTGGATTTCTTTCGTTGAAATGCAAGAATTGGAATATTTCAGTAGTGTTTTGTCGTGGTTTACCTTGTCACAGTTACGTTCTCTTGACTTTTCAAAGTTTATTTTGAATTTATTTCGTGAAATGCAAGAGTTGGAATATTTCAATAGTGTTTTATCGTGGTTTACCTTGTCACAGTTACATTCTCTTGATTTTTCAAAGTCCATTTTTGGATTTCTTTCGTTGAAATGCAAGAGTTGGAATATTTCAGTAATGTTTTGTTATGGTTTACCTTGTCACAGTTACATTCTCTTGATTTTTCAAAGTTCATTTTGGATTTCTTTCATTGAAATGCAAGAGGTGGAATATTTCAGTAGTGTTTTGTCATGGTTTACCTTGTCACAGTTACATTCTCTTCATTTTTCAAAGTTCATTTTGGATTTTTACATTCTCTTGATTTTTCAAAGTTTATTTTAAATTTCTTTCGTGAAATGCAAGAGTTGGAATATTTCAGTAGTTTTTTGTTGTGGTTTACCATATCACAATTACATTCTCTTCATTTTTCAAACTTAATTTTGAATTTCTTTCGTGAAATGCAAGAGTTGGAAGAATATTTCAATAGTGTTTTTATCGTGGTTTACCTTGTCACAGTTACATTCTCTTGATTTTTCAAAGTTCATTTTGGATTTATTTCCTTGAAATGTAAGAGTTGGAATATTTCAGTAGTGTTTTGTCATGATTTACCTTGTCACAGTTACATTCTCTTGATTTTTCAAAGTTCATTTTTGGATTTCTTTCGTTGAAATGCAAGAGTTGGAATATTCCAGTAGTGTTTTGTTATGGTTTACCTTGTCACAGTTATATTCTCTTGAATTTTCAAAGTTCATTTTGGATTTCTTTCCTTGAAATGCAAGAGTTGGAATATTTCAATAGTGTTTTATCATGGTTTACCTTGACACAGTTACATTCTCTTGATTTTTCAAAGTTCATTTTGGATTTCTTTCCTCGAAATGCAAGAGTTGGAATATTTCAGTAGTGTTTTTGTCGTGGTTTTACCTTGTCACAGTTACATTCTCTTGATTTTTCAAAGTTCATTTTGGATTTCTTTCCTTGAAATGCAAGAGTTGGAATATTTCAGTAGTGTTCTATCATGGTTTACTCACAGTTACATTCTCTTGATTTTTCAAAGTTCATTTTTGGATTTCTTTCGTTGAAATGCAAGAGTTGGAATGTTCCAGTAGTGTTTTTTGTTATGGTTTACCTTGTCACAGTTACATTCTCTTGAATTTTCAAAGTTCAATTTGGATTTCTTTCCTTGAAATGCAAGAGTTGGAATATTTTAGTAGTGTTTTGTCGTGGTTTACCTTGTCACAGTTACATTCTCTTGATTTTTCAAAGTTCATTTTGGATTTTTACATTCTCTTGATTTTTCAAAGTTCATTTTGCATTTTTTTCGTTGAAATGCAAGAGTTGGAATATTTCAGTAGTGTCTTGTTGTGCTTTACCTTGTCACTGTTACATTCTCCTGATTTTTCAAAGTTCATTTTGGATTTCTTTCGTTGAAATGCAAGAGTTGGAATATTTCAGTAGTGTTTTGTTGTGCTTTACCTTGTCACAGTTACATTCTCTTGATTTTTCGAAGTTCATTTTGAATTTCTTTCGTGAAATGCAAGAGTTGGAATATTTCAGTAGTGTTTTGTTGTGCTTTACCTTGTCACTGTTGCATTCTCTTGATTTTTCAAAGTTCATTTTGAATTTCTTTCATTGAAATGCAAGAGTTGGAATATTTCAGTAGTGTTTTGTCGTGGTTTACCTTGCCACAGTTACATTCTCTTGATTTTTCAAAGCTGATTTTTGGATTTCTATCGTTGAAATGCAAGAGTTGGAATATTTCAGTAGTGTTTTGTTATGGTTTACCTTGTCACAGTTACATTCTCTTGATTTTTCAAAGTTCATTTTGAATTTTTTTCGTTGAAATGCAAGAGTTGGAATATTTCAGAAGTGTTTTGTTATGGTTTACCTTGTCACAGTTACATTCTCTTGATTTTTCAAAGTTCATTTTGAATTTCTTTCGTTGAAATGCAAGAGTTGGAATATTTCAGTAGTGTTTTGTCATGGTTTACCTTGTCACAGTTACATTCTCTTGATTTTTCAAAGTTAATTTTGAATTTCTTTCATTGAAATGCAAGAGTTGGAATATTTCAGTAGTGTTTTGTCGTGGTTTACCATGTCACAGTTACATTCTCTTGATTTTTCAAAGTTCATTTTGGATTTCTTTCGTTGAAATGCAAGAGTTGGAATATTTCAGTAGTGTTTTGTTGTGCTTTACCTTGTCACAGTTACATTCTCTTGATTTTTCAAATTTCATTTTGAATTTCTTTCGTGAAATGCAAGAGTTGGAATATTTCAGTAGTGTCTTGTTGTGCTTTACCTTGTCACTGTTACATTCTCTTGATTTTTCAAAGTTCATTTTGGATTTCTTTCGTTGAAATGCAAGAGTTGGAATATTTCAGTAGTGTTTTGTTGTGCTTTACCTTGTCACAGTTACATTCTCTTGATTTTTCAAAGTTCATTTTGAATTTCTTTCGTGAAATGCAAGAGTTGGAATATTTCAGTAGTGTTTTGTCGTGGTTTACCTTGTCACAGTTACATTCTCTTGATTTTTCAAAGCTGATTTTTGGATTTCTATCGTTGAAATGCAAGAGTTGGAATATTTCAGTAGTGTTTTGTTATGGTTTACCTTGTCAGAGTTACATTCTCTTGATTTTTCAAAGTTCATTTTGAATGTCGTTCGTTGAAATGCAAGAGTTGGAATATTTCAGTAGTGTTTTGTCATGGTTTACCTTGCCACAGTTACATTCTCTTGATTTTTCAAAGTTAATTTTGAATTTCTTTCATTGAAATGCAAGAGTTGGAATATTTCAGTAGTGTTTTGTCGTGGTTTTACCATGTCACAGTTACATTCTCTTGATTTTTCAAAGTTCATTTTGAATTTCTTTCGTGAAATGCAAGACTTGGAATATTTCAGTAGTGTTTTGTCGTGGTTTACCTTGTCACAGTTACATTCTCTTGATTTTTCAAAGTTAATTTTGTATTTCTTTCATTGAAATGCAAGAGTTGGAATATTTCAGTAGTGTTTTGTTATTGTTTACCTTGTCACAGTTACATTCTCTTGATTTTTCAAAGTTCATTTTGAATTTCTTTCCTTGAAATGCAAGAGTTGGAATATTTCAGTAGTGTTTTGTGGTGGTATACCTTGTCACAGTTACATTCTCTTGATTTTTCAAAGTTCATTTTTGGATTTCTTTCGTTGAAATGCAAGAATTGGAATATTTCAGTAATGTTTTGTCGTGGTTTACCTTGTCACAGTTACATTCTCTTGACTTTTCAAAGTTTATTTTGAATTTATTTCGTGAAATGCAAGAGTTAGAATATTTCAATAGTGTTTTATCGTGGTTTACCTTGTCACAGTTACATTCTCTTCATTTTTCAAAGTTCATTTTTGGATTTCTTTCGTTGAAATGCAAGAGTTGGAATATTTCAGTAATGTTTTGTTATGGTTTACCTTGTCACAGTTACATTCTCTTGATTTTTCAAAGTTCATTTTGGATTTCTTTCATTGAAATGCAAGAGGTGGAATATTTCAGTAGTGTTTTGTCATGGTTTACCTTGTCACAGTTACATTCTCTTCATTTTTCAAAGTTCATTTTGGATTTTTACATTCTCTTGATTTTTCAAAGTTTATTTTAAATTTCTTTCGTGAAATGCAAGAGTTGGAATATTTCAGTAGTGTTTTGTTGTGGTTTACCATATCACAGTTACATTTTCTTGATTTTTCAAAGTTCATTTTGGATTTCTTTCCTTGAAATGCAAGAGTTGGAATATTTCAGTAGTGTTTTGTCATGGTTTACCTTGTCACAGTTACATTCTCTGGATTTTTCAAAGTTCATTTTTGGATTTCTTTCGTTGAAATGAAAGAGTTGGAATATTCCAGTAGTGTTTTGTTATGGTTTACCTTGTCACAGTTATAGTCTCTTGAATTTTCAAAGTTCATTTTGGATTTCTTTCCTTGAAATGCAAGAGTTGGAATATTTCAGTAGTGTTTTGTCGTGGTTTACCATGTCACAGTTACATTCTCTTGATTTTTCAAAGTTCATTTTGGATTTCTTTCCTTGAAATGCAAGAGTTGGAATATTCCAGTAGTGTTTTGTTATGGTTTACCTTGTCACAGTTATAGTCTCTTGAATTTTCAAAGTTCATTTTGGATTTCTTTCCTTGAAATGCAAGAGTTGGAATATTTCAGTAGTGTTTTGTCGTGGTTTACCTTGTCACAGTTACATTCTCTTGATTTTTCAAAGTTCATTTTGGATTTTTACAATCTCTTGATTTTTCAAATTTTATTTTGAATTTCTTTCGTGAAATGCAAGAGTTGGAATATTTCAGTAGTGTTTTGTTGTGGTTTACCATATCACAATTACATTCTCTTAATTTTTCAAACTTCATTTTGAATTTCTTTCGTGAAATGCAAGAGTTGGAATATTTCAATAGTGTTTTATCGTGGTTTACCTTGACACAGTTACATTCTCTTGATTTTTCAAAGTTCATTTTGGATTTCTTTCCTCGAAATGCAAGAGTTGGAATATTTCAGTAGTGTTTTGTCGTGGTTTACCTTGTCACAGTTACATTCTCTTGATTTTTCAAAGTTCATTTTGGATTTCTTTCCTTGAAATGCAAGAGTTGGAATATTTCAGTAGTTTTCTGTCATGGTTTACTCACAGTTACATTCTCTTGATTTTTCAAAGTTCATTTTTGGATTTCTTTCGTTGAAATGCAAGAGTTGGAATATTCCAGTAGTGTTTTGTTATGGTATACCTTGTCAAAGTTACATTCTCTTGAATTTTCAAAGTTCATTTTGGATTTCTTTCCTTGAAATGCGAGAGTTGGAATATTTCAGTAGTGTTTTGTCGTGGTTTACCTTGTCACAGTTACATTTTCTTGATTTTTCAAAGTTCATTTTGGATTTTTACATTCTCTTGATTTTTCAAAGTTCATTTTGAATTTCTTTCGTTGAAATGCAAGAGTTTGGAATATTTCAGTAGTGTATTGTTGTGCTTTACCTTGTCACTGTTACATTCTCTTGATTTTTCAAATTTCATTTTGAATTTCTTTCGTGAAAGGCAAGAGTTGGAATATTTCAGTAGTGTCTTGTTGTGCTTTACCTTGTCACTGTTACATTCTCTTGATTTTTCAAAGTTCATTTTGGATTTCTTTCGTTGAAACGAAAGAGTTGGAATATTTCAGTAGTGTTTTGTTGTGCTTTACCTTGTCACAGTTACATTCTCTTGATTTTTCAAAGTTCATTTTGAATTTCTTTCGGGAAATGCAAGAGTTGGAATATTTCAGTAGTGTTTTGTCGTGGTTTACCTTGTCACAGTTACATTCTCTTGATTTTTCAAAGCTGATTTTTGGATTTCTATCGTTGAAATGCAAGAGTTGGAATATTTCAGTAGTGTTTTGTTATGGTTTACCTTGTCAGAGTTACATTCTCTTGATTTTTCAAAGTTCATTTTGAATTTCTTTCGTTGAAACGAAAGAGTTGGAATATTTCAGTAGTGTTTTGTTGTGCTTTACCTTGTCACAGTTACATTCTCTTGATTTTTCAAAGTTCATTTTGAATTTCTTTCGGGAAATGCAAGAGTTGGAATATTTCAGTAGTGTTTTGTCGTGGTTTACCTTGTCACAGTTACATTCTCTTGATTTTTCAAAGCTGATTTTTGGATTTCTATCGTTGAAATTCAAGAGTTGGAATATTTCAGTAGTGTTTTGTTATGGTTTACCTTGTCAGAGTTACATTCTCTTGATTTTTCAAAGTTCATTTTGAATTTCTTTCGTTGAAATGCAAGAGTTGGAATATTTCAGTAGTTTTTTGTCATGGTTTACCATGTCACAGTTACATTCTCTTGATTTTTCAAAGTTCATTTTGAATTTCTTTCGTGAAATGCAAGACTTGGAATATTTCAGTAGTGTTTTGTTGTGCTTTACCTTGTCACAGTTACATTTTCTTCATTTTTCAAAGTTCATTTTGAATTTCTTTCGTGAAATGCAAGAGTTGGAATATTTCAGTAGTGTTTTGTCGTGGTTTACCTTGTCACTGTTACATTCTCTTGATTTTTTTAAAGTTCATTTTGGATTTCTTTCGTTGAAATTCAAGAGTTGGAATATTTCAGTAGTGTTTTGTTGTGCTTTACCTTGTCACAGTTACATTCTCTTCATTTTTCAAAGTTCATTTTGAATTTCTTTCGTGAAATGCAAGAGTTGGAATATTTCAGTAGTGTTTTGTCGTGGTTTACCTTGTCACTGTTACATTCTCTTGATTTTTTAAAGTTCATTTTGGATTTCTTTCGTTGAAATTCAAGAGTTGGAATATTTCAGTAGTGTTTTGTTGTGCTTTACCTTGTCACAGTTACATTTTCTTCATTTTTCAAAGTTCATTTTGAATTTCTTTCGTGAAATGCAAGAGTTGGAATATTTCAGTAGTGTTTTGTCACGGTTTACCTTGTCACAGTTACATTCTCTTCATTTTTCAAAGTTCATTTTGGATTTTTACATTCTCTTGATTTTTCAAAGTTTATTTTGAATTTCTTTCGTGAAATGCAAGAGTTGGAATATTTCAGTAGTGTTTTGTTGTGGTTTACCATATCACAATTACATTCTCTTCATTTTTCAAACTTCATTTTGAATTTCTTTCGTGAAATGCAAGAGTTGGAATATTTCAATAGTGTTTTATCGTGGTTTACCTTGTCACAGTTACATTCTCTTTTTTCAAAGTTCATTTTGGATTTCTTTCGTTGAAACGAAAGAGTTGGAATATTTCAGTAGTGTTTTGTTGTGCTTTACCTTGTCACAGTTACATTCTCTTGATTTTTCAAAGTTCATTTTGAATTTCTTTCGGGAAATGCAAGAGTTGGAATATTTCAGTAGTGTTTTTTTGTCGTGGTTTACCTTGTCACAGTTACATTCTCTTGATTTTTCAAAGCTGGTTTTTGGATTTCTATCGTTGAAATGCCAGAGTTGGAATAATTCAGTAGTGTTTTGTTATGGTTTACCTTGTCAGAGTTACATTCTCTTGATTTTTCAAAGTTCATTTTGAATTTCTTTCGTGAAATGCAAGAGTTGGAATATTTCAGTAGTGTTTTGTTATTGTTTACCTTGTCACAGTTACATTCTCTTGATTTTTCAAAGTTAATTTTGAATTTCTTTCCTTGAAACGCAAGAGTTGGAATATTTCAGTAGTGTTTTTGTCGTGGTATACCTTGTCACAGTTACATTCTCTTGATTTTTCAAAGTTCATTTTTGGATTTCTTTCGTTGAAATGCAAGAATTGGAATATTTCAGTAGTGTTTTGTCGTGGTTTACCTTGTCACAGTTACGTTCTCTTGACTTTTCAAAGTTTATTTTGATGAATTTATTTCGTGAAATGCAAGAGTTGGAATATTTCAATAGTGTTTTATCGTGGTTTACCTTGTCACAGTTACATTCTCTTGATTTTTCAAAGTCCATTTTTGGATTTCTTTCGTTGAAATGCAAGAGTTGGAATATTTCAGTAATGTTTTGTTATGGTTTACCTTGTCACAGTTACATTCTCTTGATTTTTCAAAGTTCATTTTGGATTTCTTTCATTGAAATGCAAGAGGTGGAATATTTCAGTAGTGTTTTGTCATGGTTTACCTTGTCACAGTTACATTCTCTTCATTTTTTCAAAGTTCATTTTGGATTTTTACATTCTCTTGATTTTTCAAAGTTTATTTTAAATTTCTTTCGTGAAATGCAAGAGTTGGAATATTTCAGTAGTGTTTTGTTGTGGTTTACCATATCACAATTACATTCTCTTCATTTTTCAAACTTAATTTTGAATTTCTTTCGTGAAATGCAAGAGTTGGAATATTTCAATAGTTTTTTCGTCGTGGTTTACCTTGTCACAGTTACATTCTCTTGATTTTTCAAAGTTCATTTTGGATTTATTTCCTTGAAATGCAAGAGTTGGAATATTTCAGTAGTGTTTTGTCATGATTTACCTTGTCACAGTTACATTCTCTTGATTTTTCAAAGTTCATTTTTGGATTTCTTTCGTTGAAATGCAAGAGTTGGAATATTCCAGTAGTGTTTTGTTATGGTTTACCTTGTCACAGTTATATTCTCTTGAATTTTCAAAGTTCATTTTGGATTTCTTTCCTTGAAATGCAAGAGTTGGAATATTTCAATAGTGTTTTATCATGGTTTACCTTGACACAGTTACATTCTCTTGATTTTTCAAAGTTCATTTTGGATTTCTTTCCTCGAAATGCAAGAGTTGGAATATTTCAGTAGTGTTTTGTCGTGGTTTACCTTGTCACAGTTACATTCTCTTGATTTTTCAAAGTTCATTTTGGATTTCTTTCCTTGAAATGCAAGAGTTGGAATATTTCAGTAGTGTTCTATCATGGTTTACTCACAGTTGCATTCTCTTGATTTTTCAAAGTTCATTTTTGGATTTCTTTCGTTGAAATGCAAGAGTTGGAATGTTCCAGTAGTGTTTTGTTATGGTTTACCTTGTCACAGTTACATTCTCTTGAATTTTCAAAGTTCAATTTTGGATTTCTTTCCTTGAAATGCAAGAGTTGGAATATTTTAGTAGTGTTTTGTCGTGGTTTACCTTGTCACAGTTACATTCTCTTGATTTTTCAAAGTTCATTTTGGATTTTTACATTCTCTTGATTTTTCAAAGTTCATTTTGCATTTTTTTCGTTGAAATGCAAGAGTTGGAATATTTCAGTAGTGTCTTGTTGTGCTTTACCTTGTCACTGTTACATTCTCCTGATTTTTCAAAGTTCATTTTGGATTTCTTTCGTTGAAATGCAAGAGTTGGAATATTTCAGTAGTGTTCTTTGTTGTGCTTTACCTTGTCACAGTTACATTCTCTTGATTTTTCGAAGTTCATTTTGAATTTCTTTCGTGAAATGCAAGAGTTGGAATATTTCAGTAGTGTTTTGTTGTGCTTTACCTTGTCACTGTTGCATTCTCTTGATTTTTCAAAGTTCATTTTGAATTTCTTTCATTGAAATGCAAGAGTTGGAATATTTCAGTAGTGTTTTTGTCGTGGTTTACCTTGCCACAGTTACATTCTCTTGATTTTTCAAAGCTGATTTTTGGATTTCTATCGTTGAAATGCAAGAGTTGGAATATTTCAGTAGTGTTTTGTTATGGTTTACCTTGTCACAGTTACATTCTCTTGATTTTTCAAAGTTCATTTTGAATTTTTTTTTCGTTGAAATGCAAGAGTTGGAATATTTCAGAAGTGTTTTTTGTTATGGTTTACCTTGTCACAGTTACATTCTCTTGATTTTTCAAAGTTCATTTTGAATTTCTTTCGTTGAAATGCAAGAGTTGGAATATTTCAGTAGTGTTTTGTCATGGTTTACCTTGTCACAGTTACATTCTCTTGATTTTTCAAAGTTAATTTTGAATTTCTTTCATTGAAATGCAAGAGTTGGAATATTTCAGTAGTGTTTTGTCGTGGTTTACCATGTCACAGTTACATTCTCTTGATTTTTCAAAGTTCATTTTGGATTTCTTTCGTTGAAATGCAAGAGTTGGAATATTTCAGTAGTGTTTTGTTGTGCTTTACCTTGTCACAGTTACATTCTCTTGATTTTTCAAATTTCATTTTGAATTTCTTTCGTGAAATGCAAGAGTTGGAATATTTCAGTAGTGTCTTGTTGTGCTTTACCTTGTCACTGTTACATTCTCTTGATTTTTCAAAGTTCATTTTGGATTTCTTTCGTTGAAATGCAAGAGTTGGAATATTTCAGTAGTGTTTTTGTTGTGCTTTACCTTGTCACAGTTACTTCTCTTGATTTTTCAAAGTTCATTTTGAATTTCTTTCGTGAAATGCAAGAGTTGGAATATTTCAGTAGTGTTTTGTCGTGGTTTACCTTGTCACAGTTACATTCTCTTGATTTTTCAAAGCTGATTTTTGGATTTCTATCGTTGAAATGCAAGAGTTGGAATATTTCAGTAGTGTTTTGTTATGGTTTACCTTGTCAGAGTTACATTCTCTTGATTTTTCAAAGTTCATTTTGAATGTCGTTCGTTGAAATGCAAGAGTTGGAATATTTCAGTAGTGTTTTGTCATGGTTTACCTTGCCACAGTTACATTCTCTTGATTTTTCAAAGTTAATTTTGAATTTCTTTCATTGAAATGCAAGAGTTGGAATATTTCAGTAGTGTTTTGTCGTGGTTTACCATGTCACAGTTACATTCTCTTGATTTTTCAAAGTTCATTTTGAATTTCTTTCGTGAAATGCAAGACTTGGAATATTTCAGTAGTGTTTTGTCGTGGTTTACCTTGTCACAGTTACATTCTCTTGATTTTTCAAAGTTAATTTTGTATTTCTTTCATTGAAATGCAAGAGTTGGAATATTTCAGTAGTGTTTTGTTATTGTTTACCTTGTCACAGTTACATTCTCTTGATTTTTCAAAGTTCATTTTGAATTTCTTTCCTTGAAATGCAAGAGTTGGAATATTTCAGTAGTGTTTTGTCGTGGTATACCTTGTCACAGTTACATTCTCTTGATTTTTCAAAGTTCATTTTTGGATTTCTTTCGTTGAAATGCAAGAATTGGAATATTTCAGTAATGTTTTGTCGTGGTTTACCTTGTCACAGTTACATTCTCTTGACTTTTCAAAGTTTATTTTGAATTTATTTCGTGAAATGCAAGAGTTAGAATATTTCAATAGTGTTTTATCGTGGTTTACCTTGTCACAGTTACATTCTCTTCATTTTTCAAAGTTCATTTTTGGATTTCTTTCGTTGAAATGCAAGAGTTGGAATATTTCAGTAATGTTTTGTTATGGTTTACCTTGTCACAGTTACATTCTCTTGATTTTTCAAAGTTCATTTTGGATTTCTTTCATTGAAATGCAAGAGGTGGAATATTTCAGTAGTGTTTTGTCATGGTTTACCTTGTCACAGTTACATTCTCTTCATTTTTCAAAGTTCATTTTGGATTTTTACATTCTCTTGATTTTTCAAAGTTTATTTTAAATTTCTTTCGTGAAATGCAAGAGTTGGAATATTTCAGTAGTGTTTTGTTGTGGTTTACCATATCACAGTTACATTTTCTTGATTTTTCAAAGTTCATTTTGGATTTCTTTCCTTGAAATGCAAGAGTTGGAATATTTCAGTAGTGTTTTGTCATGGTTTACCTTGTCACAGTTACATTCTCTGGATTTTTCAAAGTTCATTTTTGATTTCTTTCGTTGAAATGAAAGAGTTGGAATATTCCAGTAGTGTTTTGTTATGGTTTACCTTGTCACAGTTATAGTCTCTTGAATTTTCAAAGTTCATTTTGGATTTCTTTTCTTGAAATGCAAGAGTTGGAATATTTCAGTAGTGTTTTGTCGTGGTTTACCATGTCACAGTTACATTCTCTTGATTTTTCAAAGTTCATTTTGGATTTCTTTCCTTGAAATGCAAGAGTTGGAATATTTCAGTAGTGTTTTGTCGTGGTTTACCTTGTCACAGTTACATTCTCTTGATTTTTCAAAGTTCATTTTGGATTTTTACAATCTCTTGATTTTTCAAATTTTATTTTGAATTTCTTTCGTGAAATGCAAGAGTTGGAATATTTCAGTAGTGTTTTGTTGTGTGGTTTACCATATCACAATTACATTCTCTTAATTTTTCAAACTTCATTTTGAATTTCTTTCGTGAAATGCAAGAGTTGGAATATTTCAATAGTGTTTTATCGTGGTTTACCTTGACACAGTTACATTCTCTTGATTTTTCAAAGTTCATTTTGGATTTCTTTCCTCGAAATGCAAGAGTTGGAATATTTCAGTAGTGTTTTGTCGTGGTTTACCTTGTCACAGTTACATTCTCTTGATTTTTCAAAGTTCATTTTGGATTTCTTTCCTTGAAATGCAAGAGTTGGAATATTTCAGTAGTTTTCTGTCATGGTTTACTCACAGTTACATTCTCTTGATTTTTCAAAGTTCATTTTTGGATTTCTTTCGTTGAAATGCAAGAGTTGGAATATTCCAGTAGTGTTTTGTTATGGTATACCTTGTCAAATTTACATTCTCTTGAATTTTCAAAGTTCATTTTGGATTTCTTTCCTTGAAATGCGAGAGTTGGAATATTTCAGTAGTGTTTTGTGTCGTGGTTTACCTTGTCACAGTTACATTTTCTTGATTTTTCAAAGTTCATTTTGGATTTTTACATTCTCTTGATTTTTCAAAGTTCATTTTGAATTTCTTTCGTTGAAATGCAAGAGTTGGAATATTTCAGTAGTGTATTGTTGTGCTTTACCTTGTCACTGTTACATTCTCTTGATTTTTCAAATTTCATTTTGAATTTCTTTCGTGAAAGGCAAGAGTTGGAATATTTCAGTAGTGTCTTGTTGTGCTTTACCTTGTCACTGTTACATTCTCTTGATTTTTCAAAGTTCATTTTGGATTTCTTTCGTTGAAACGAAAGAGTTGGAATATTTCAGTAGTGTTTTGTTGTGCTTTACCTTGTCACAGTTACATTCTCTTGATTTTTCAAAGTTCATTTTGAATTTCTTTCGGGAAATGCAAGAGTTGGAATATTTCAGTAGTGTTTTGTCGTGGTTTACCTTGTCACAGTTACATTCTCTTGATTTTTCAAAGCTGATTTTGGATTTCTATCGTTGAAATGCAAGAGTTGGAATATTTCAGTAGTGTTTTGTTATGGTTTACCTTGTCAGAGTTACATTCTCTTGATTTTTCAAAGTTCATTTTGAATTTCTTTCGTTGAAACGAAAGAGTTGGAATATTTCAGTAGTGTTTTTTTGTGTTGCTTTACCTTGTCACAGTTACATTCTCTTGATTTTTCAAAGTTCATTTTGAATTTCTTTCGGGAAATGCAAGAGTTGGAATATTTCAGTAGTGTTTTGTCGTGGTTTACCTTGTCACAGTTACATTCTCTTGATTTTTCAAAGCTGATTTTTGGATTTCTATCGTTGAAATGCAAGAGTTGGAATATTTCAGTAGTGTTTTGTTATGGTTTACCTTGTCAGAGTTACATTCTCTTGATTTTTCAAAGTTCATTTTGAATTTCTTTCGTTGAAATGCAAGAGTTGGAATATTTCAGTAGTGTTTTGTCATGGTTTACCATGTCACAGTTACATTCTCTTGATTTTTCAAAGTTCATTTTGAATTTCTTTCGTGAAATGCAAGACTTGGAATATTTCAGTAGTGTTTGTTGTTGTGCTTTACCTTGTCACAGTTACATTTTCTTCATTTTTCAAAGTTCATTTTGAATTTCTTTCGTGAAATGCAAGAGTTGGAATATTTCAGTAGTGTTTTGTCGTGGTTACCTTGTCACTGTTACATTCTCTTGATTTTTTAAAGTTCATTTTGGATTTTCTTTCGTTGAAATTCAAGAGTTGGAATATTTCAGTAGTGTTTTGTTGTGCTTTACCTTGTCACAGTTACATTTTCTTCATTTTTCAAAGTTCATTTTGAATTTCTTTCGTGAAATGCAAGAGTTGGAATATTTCAGTAGTGTTTTGTCACGGTTTACCTTGTCACAGTTACATTCTCTTCATTTTTCAAAGTTCATTTTGGATTTTTACATTCTCTTGATTTTTCAAAGTTTATTTTGAATTTCTTTCGTGAAATGCAAGAGTTGGAATATTTCAGTAGTGTTTTGTTGTGGTTTACCATATCACAATTACATTCTCTTCATTTTTCAAACTTCATTTTGAATTTCTTTCGTGAAATGCAAGAGTTGGAATATTTCAATAGTGTTTTATCGTGGTTTACCTTGTCACAGTTACATTCTCTTGATTTTTCAAAGTTCATTTTGGATTTCTTTCCTTGAAATGCAAGAGTTGGAATATTTCAGTAGTGTTTTGTCATGGTTTACCTTGTCACAGTTACATTCTCTGGATTTTTCAAAGTTCATTTTTGGATTTCTTTCGTTGAAATGCAAGAGTTGGAATATTCCAGTAGTGTTTTGTTATGGTTTACCTTGTCACAGTTATATCCTCTTGAATTTTCAAAGTTCATTTTGGATTTCTTTCCTTGAAATGCAAGAGTTGGAATATTTCAGTAGTGTTTTGTCGTGGTTTACCTTGTCACAGTTACATTCTCTTGATTTTTCAAAGTTCATTTTGGATTTCTTTCCTTGAAATGCAAGAGTTGGAATATTTCAGTAGTGTTTTGTCGTGGTTTACCTTGTCACAGTTACATTCTCTTGATTTTTCAAAGTTCATTTTGGATTTTTACATTCTCTTGATTTTTCAAATTTTATTTTGAATTTCTTTCGTGAAATGCAAGAGTTGGAATATTTCAGTAGTGTTTTGTTGTGGTTTACCATATCACAATTACATTCTCTTAATTTTTCAAACTTCATTTTGAATTTCTTTCGTGAAATGCAAGAGTTGGAATATTTCAATAGTGTTTTATCGTGGTTTACCTTGACACAGTTACATTCTCTTGATTTCTCAAAGTTCATTTTGGATTTCTTTCCTCGAAATGCAAGAGTTGGAATATTTCAGTAGTGTTTTGTCGTGGTTTACCTTGTCACAGTTACACTCTCTTGATTTTTCAAAGTTCATTTTGGATTTCTTTCCTTGAAATGCAAGAGTTGGAATATTTCAGTAGTGTTCTGTCATGGTTTACTCACAGTTACATTCTCTTGATTTTTCAAAGTTCATTTTTGGATTTCTTTCGTTGAAATGCAAGAGTTGGAATATTCCAGTAGTGTTTTGTTATGGTTTACCTTGTCACAGTTACATTCTCTTGAATTTTCAAAGTTCATTTTGGATTTCTTTCCTTGAAATGCAAGAGTTGGAATATTTTAGTAGTGTTTTCTCGTGGTTTACCTTGTCACAGTTACATTCTCTTGATTTTTCAAAGTTTCATTTTGGATTTTTACATTCTCATGATTTTTCAAAGCTCATTTTGCATTTTTTTCGTTGAAATGCAAGAGTTGGAATATTTCAGTAGTGTCTTGTTGTGCTTTACCTTGTCACTGTTACATTCTCCTGATTTTTCAAAGTTCATTTTGGATTTCTTTCGTTGAAATGCAAGAGTTGGAATATTTCAGTAGTGTTTTGATGTGCTTTACCTTGTCACAGTTACATTCTCTTGATTTTTTTTGAAGTTCATTTTGAATTTCTTTCGTGAAATGCAAAAGTTGAAATATTTCAGTAGTGTTTTGTTGTGCTTTACCTTGTCACTGTTACATTCTCTTGATTTTTCAAAGTTCATTTTGAATTTCTTTCATTGAAATGCAAGAGTTGGAATATTTCAGTAGTGTTTTGTCGTGGTTTACCTTGCCACAGTTACATTCTCTTGATTTTTCAAAGTTCATTTTGAATTTTTTTTTTTCGTTGAAATGCAAGAGTTGGAATATTTCACCAGTGTTTTGTTATGGTTTACCTTGTCACAGTTACATTCTCTTGATTTTTCAAAGTTCATTTTGAATTTCTTTCGTTGAAATGCAAGAGTTGGAATATTTCAGTAGTGTTTTGTCATGGTTTACCTTGTCACAGTTACATTCTCTTGATTTTTCAAAATAATTTTGAATTTCTTTCATTGAAATGCAAGAGGTGGAACATTTCAGTAGTATTTTGTCGTGGTTTACTATGTCACAGTTACATTCTCGTGATTTTTCAAAATTCATTTTGGATTTCTTTCCTTGAAATGCAAGAGTTGGAATATTTCAGTAGTGTTTTGTCGTGGTTTACCTTGTCACAGTTAAATTCTCTTGATTTTTCAAAGTTCATTTTGGATTTCTTTCGTTGAAATGCAAGAGTTGGAATATTTCAGTAGTGTATTATTGTGCTTTACCTTGTCACTGTTACATTCTCTTGATTTTTCAAAGTTCATTTTGGATTTCTTTCGTTGAAATGCAAGAGTTAGAATATTTCAGTAGTGTTTTGTCGTGGTTTACCTTGTCACAGTTAAATTCTCTTGATTTTTCAAAGTTCATTTTGGATTTCTTTCGTTGAAATGCAAGAGTTGGAATATTTCAGTAGTGTATTGTTGTGCTTTACCTTGTCACTGTTACATTCTCTTGATTTTTCAAAGTTCATTTTGGATTTCTTTCGTGAAATGCAAGAGATGGAATATTTCAGTAGTGTCTTGTTGTGCTTTACCTTGTCACTGTTACATTCTCTTGATTTTTCAAAGTTCATTTTGGATTTCCTTCGTTGAAATGCAAGAGTTGGAATATTTCAGTAGTGTTTTGTCATGCTTTACCTTGTCACAGTTACCTTGCTTTACCTTGTCACAGTGGCGCGCCACTCTAAGTGAACCTAGATGAACCCAACTTTTTGGATATCTCTCTCACTATGACTCTGTTTGTGAGTCGTGTCTGTGGGTGTGTCGTCACTTTGTTTGTGTTGTCTCTGTGTGTTTGTCGTCGTCTCTCTCTGTGTGTGTGTGTTGTCCCTCTATGAGTATCGTCTCTGTGTGTGTTTGTCGTCTCAGTGCGTGCGTCGTCTCTATGTGTAAGTCGTCACTTTGTGTGTGTCGTCTCTGTGTGTGTGTGTGTCGTCTCTGTGTGGGTGTCATCTCTCTCTCTCTCTCTCTCTGTGGTGTGTGTTGTGTGTGTGTGTGTGTGTGTGTGTTGTGTGTGTGTGTGTGTGTGTGTGGTGTGTGTGTGTGTTGTGTTTGTGTGTGTGTGTGTGTGTGTGTGTGTGTGTGTGTGTGTGTGTGTGTGTGTGTGTGTGTGTGTGTGTGTGTGTGTGTGTGTGTGTGTGTGTGTGTGTGTGTGTGTGTGTGTGTGTGTGTGTGTGTGTGTGTGTGTGTGTGTGTGTGTGTGTGTGTGTGTGTGTGTTGTGTGTGTGTGTGTGTGTGTGTGTGTGTGTGTGTGTGTGTGTGTGTGTGTGTGTGTGTGTGTGTGTGTGTGTGTGTGTGTGTGTGTGTGTGTGTGTGTGTGTGTGTGTGTGTGTGTGTGTGTGTGTGTGTGTGTGTGTGTGTGTGTGTGTGTGTGTGTGTGTGTGTGTGTGTGTGTGTGTGTGTGTGTGTGTGTGTGTGTGTGTGTGTGTGTGTGTGTGTGTGTGTGTGTGTGTGTGTGTGTGTGTGTTGTGTGTGTGTGTGTGTGTGTGTGTGTGTGTGTGTGTGTGTGTGTGTGTGTGTGTGTGTGTGTGTGTGTGTGTGTGTGTGTGTGTGTGGTGTGTGTGTGTGTGGTGTGTGTGTGTGTGTGTGTGTGTGTGTGTGTGTGTGTGTGTGTGTGTGTGTGTGTGTGTGTGTGTGTGTGTGTGTGTGTGTGTGTGTGTGTGTGTGTGTGTGTGTGTGTGTGTGTGTGTGTGTGTGTGTGTGTGTGTGTGTGTGTGTGTGTGTGTGTGTGTGTGTGTGTGTGTGTGTGTGTGTGTGTGTGTGTGTGTGTGTGTGTGTGTGTGTGTGTGTGTGTGTGTGTGTGTGTGTGTGTGTGTGTGTGTGTGTGTGTGTGTGTGTGTGTGTGTGTGTGTGTGTGTGTGTGTGTGTGTGTGTGTGTGTGTGTGTGTGTGTGTGTGGTGTTGTGTGTGTGTGTGTGTGTGTGTGTGTGTGTGTGTGTGTGTGTGTGTGTGTGTGTGTGTGTGTGTGTGTGTGTGTGTGTGTGTGTGTGTGTGTGTGTGTGTGTGTGTGTGTGTGTGTGTGTGTGTGTGTGTGTGTGTGTGTGTGTGTGTGTGTGTGTGTGTGTGTGTGTGTGTGTGTGTGTGTGTGTGTGTGTGTGTGTGTGTGTGTGTGTGTGTGTGTGTGTGTGTGTGTGTGTGTGTGTGTGTGTGTGTGTGTGTGTGTGTGTGTGTGTGTGTGTGTGTGTGTGTGTGTGTGTGTGTGTGTGTGTGTGTGTGTGTGTGTGTGTGTGTGTGTGTGTGTGTGTGTGTGTGTGTGTGTGTGTGTGTGTGTGTGTGTGTGTGTGTGTGTGTGTGTGTGTGTGTGTGTGTGTGTGTGTGTGTGGTGTGTGTGTGTGTGTGTGTGTGTGTGTGTGTGTGTGTGTGTGTGTGTGTGTGTGTGTGTGTGTGTGTGTGTGTGTGTGTGTGTGTGTGTGTGTGTGTGTGTGTGTGTGTGTGTGTGTGTGTGTGTGTGTGTGTGTGTGTGTGTGTGTGTGTGTGTGTGTGTGTGTGTGTGTGTGTGTGTGTGTGTGTGTGTGTGTGTGTGTGGTGTGTGTGTGTGTGTGTGTGTGTGTGTGTGTGTGTGTGTGTGTGTGTGTGTGTGTGTGTGTGTGTGTGTGTGTGTGTGTGTGTGTGTGCTGTCTCTATGTGTGTTTCGTATCTGTGTGTGTGTCGTCTCTGTGGTTGTGCGTGACAAGGTAAACCATAACAAAACACTACTAAAACATTCCAACTCTTGCATTTCAACGAAAGAAATTCAAAATGAACTTTGGAAAATCAAGAGAATGTAACTGTGACAAGGTAAACATTAACAAAACACTACTGAAATATTCCAACTCTTGCATTTCAACGATAGAAATCCAAAAATGAGCTTTGAAAAATCAAGAGAATGTAAATGTGACAAGGTAAACCACGACAAAACACTACTGAAATATTCCAACTCTTGCATTTCACGAAAGAAATTCAAAATGAACTTTGAAAAATCAAGAGAATGTAACTGTGACATGGTAAACCACGACAAAACACTACTGAAGTATTCTAACTCTTGCATTTCAATGAAAGAAATTCAAAATTAACTTTGAAAAATCAAGAGTATGTAACTGTGGCAAGGTAAACCACGACAAAACACTACTAAAATATTCCAAATCTTGCATTTCACGAAAGAAATTCCAAAATAAACTTTGAAAAATCAAGAGAATGTAAAAATCCAAAATGAACTTTGAAAAATCAAGAGAATGTAACAGTGACAAGGTAAAGCACAACAAGACACTACTGAAATATTCAAAGTCATGCATTTCACGAAAGAAATTCAAAATGAACTTTGAAAAATCAAGAGAATGTAAAAATCCAAATTGAACTTTGAAAAATCAAGAGAATGTAACTGTGACAGGTAAACCACGACAAAACACTACTGAAATATTCCAACTCTTGCATTTCAACGAAAGAAATTCAAAATGAACTTTGAAAAATTAAGAGAATGTAACTGTGACAAGGTAAACCACGACAAAACA